>JAGHMJ010001542.1:10000-111022 GCA_018749465.1 Paracanthobrama guichenoti
AGACAAAGATTTTGAGACCAAGCACGGGGAGTTTAACTTAAGAATTAAAGGAACGGCGAGGATTGACGTCATTCTTCTTTAAGCATTCACTGGCTATAAGTTTCTAACCTATCAAACACATCTATAATGGTTATAACAAAAAGCATGCATACATACAGGGAACACAGCACATCTAAAATGAAAAATAACTAAGTTAAAAGTCATATAACCCCCTTTGGGTGCGTTGTGGTGTCGGTGGAATGCAGAAGGCTGGTTTGTGTCCTTTTTAGAACCGTTAACCTGTCAGTCTGTAGACTTCACGGCGTCGGTCTTGTTTGAGTCATTTTGAATAATCAAAGTATTGGTCCGTTGATCATTTATGAGCAAATAGGAAAAGGATCGACTGCCTGCAGTTGATTTTGATATTCTAGGTATTATCAACTGGCCAGAGTTTTGAGACCGCAATAGACGTGATGGAGTATAATGCGTTAAGAGCTCGCTCAAGTACTGGGGAGCTAAACCATTTAGTGCTTTGTAAGTAATAAGCAAGATTTTAAAATTTATACAATGTTTAATAGGGAGCCAGTGCAGTGTTGACAGAACCGGGCTAATATGGGCATACTTCCTTGTTCTAATAAGAGCTCGAGCTGCTGCGTTTTGGACCAGCTGGAGTTTGTTTATTATCTACAAAGCAGATACAGCTGCCAAAGCTGCAGCTTTAAAGCCTCTGAGTTGCTCTGTCTCAATGTTACACTAATCACTTCCCCTTCTGATTCTATTCTAGAAATTCAGTCCCTTGCTTCTGTTGAAGACAAACAGAGTTGGAGAAAAGCAGGCGGTGTATTGAAAGATGGTATTTGGGTTGGCCCTGACAACAAACCATGTCTCCCAAAACATTTTTTCCAACATTATGCAAAATTGATACATGGTAAAGATCACATATCCAAAGGAGGAATGGTACAGGGTATTACAAAGCATTGGTTTACAAAGGGGTTTACTGTGTATGCTGAAAAAAATTGTCAGTCCTGTGTAATATGCTCCACACTCAACGTTGGCAGGGGAATAGTGCAACCACAAGCCGCACACCCACCACCAGAGAAACTTTTCGATAATCTAATGATGGATTTTATAGAGCTAACACTCAGCGAGGGAAAGAAATATTGCTTAGTTGTGGTAGACATGTGGTCAAAGTGGGTAGAGGCGTTCCCCACATCAAAACAAGACAGTGCAGCAGTGGCAAAGGCCCTGTTAATGGAAATAGTACCACGATGGGGAATACCCAGCAAAATCAGTAGTGACAATGGCACACCATTTGTGAATGAGGCAATTGATCAGGTGGGAAAGTTCTTAGGCATAAATATGTGGGATTTTTGCGCCTATCACCCAGCCAGCGCGGGTGCTGTGGAGAGATCCAATAGTATACTATAGAACAAATTAGCTAAATGTTGTGAAGAGACAGGGCTGCCATGGACCAAGGCCCTGCCTATTGTGTTAATGTACATGTGCATGCGACAAAGATCCAGAATTATAGGTGTGGGACCAGCACCTCGACCACTCCCTTCTACAACCCTGTGTGAACATGACATGTTGCAGTATTGTCAATCTCTGTCTGCTATTCTCTCTCAAATATCTCAGCAGGTAAAAGACGCACTTCCTGTGCAAGCAACAGCACCACTGCACAACATCAAGCCGGGAGACTTTGCCGTGATTAAGAACCTGAGGAGGAAACACTGGAACAGCAAGTGGTGGAACGGCCCATTCCAAGTTTTGCTGACCACTCACACGCCTGTAAAGGTGGGAGAAAGGGCGACGTGGGTGCATGCTAGCCACTGCCGAAAGGTACCAGCACCAACAGAGTAGGAAGACACTCCAAGAGGCTGCCCATGCCAAGGGGACGTCTGGCTGACAAAAGGGAGGTGACGAATGAATGTCAGCACAGACCAACGTGCCATGGAGAAGAGTTGTTCCAATATCAGCAGAAGAGCAAGGTCTGGGGTCAATAGTCACTCTGTGGAATAAAGTGCACCCTTTCACTCCAGTGAGTGCACCTTATTATTCAAGAACTCTGGGAAGAGATGTCTATGTCTCACAAAAACAGCAAATTCCTTCTTTCTAATAAGTGATGATATGTTTTAACCCGGAAGGATTAACATGTCTGATGTATACGTCATGAAAGAATGTAAATACTTTTAAGTTGATTAATGATAATCAAAAGGGAGGAGTGTGGTGGAAATTAATTTCATTCTATTGTTTCTGTATGTGTTTACATATATTGCTTACCTTAGTGGAAAATTACTGTGTATGTGTGCTATCTCAGGTGTCAGAAGTGTCAGACTAAATGTGCTGACAAGAGGTCCTGCGCTGACATCCTGCTGTTTCTCCGAAGCAGATCTTTAGTTCTTGGTCTAGAGATGAGACATTGTCTTTGCATCCTTTTATGGTATATATATTTTCAGCTCTTATGCATAACAGGAAAACAGCGGGGTGAGGGGTAACAATGTGTATATAAGGCCGCCCGCACTAGGCGAGGCTGTCCTTCTCTGCAGAAACTTTGTCTGTATGTGAATGACCTTCTTGCAAGAATAAAATATTTTCAAAGACAAAGTGGGTTTGGTTTTCTTACAATCTCACCACTACAAAATATTTAAAAAATTATAAATTTTTTTAGGGGAAAACCCCTAAATGGTCTTTCCCCACCCTACATCTCTGAGCTGCCACACCCTTATACACCCCTTATGAAAATGAACCATGGTTTTACTACAAATAAAACCCAAAAAAAAATCATGGTTATTGTAGTTAAACCATGGTAACCACAAATTAACCGTGGTTTTGCTACTCTAACCATGGTTTAACCTGACATTGACATTTTGTTCTGGTATTTATGGTAAAACTGTGGTTATATAAATGGTAATCAATTAGCCTAAAAACCATGGTTTTGTCTACACTTTTACTACAATAAAACCATGGTTATTTTTTTTATTGTAAACAACGATGAAGAGCCAGCTTTCTCAGGTCATAAATCGCTGGTGTGGGAACTGTTGAGACAGAGAATATCTGCTGATGAAGAGAGAACAGGGATAGTTTAGTTTAATTACGGTTATAACTTATGACGTCATCTTGCTTTATGACATGCTATTGCATTTGTGTTCGTACTGTATCAATAAATATGAAAGACAGACGACAGCTTGAGCTACTCCCAAATGTGCTCGACTACAACAACTCTTCCTGTTCTCAACATGTTCCCGTGGGCGGGGTTTATTTTTTTTACATTTCTACATTTATATTTTTTTACATCTTTACATTTCACTGCCGGTTGTATATTCTGTATATAACTGTGTATGTGACAAATAAAACTCTTGAATCTTGAATTATGTAAATGTTAGGGTTAGTGATGTCACTAACTTGTTGTAGTCCCTACCAGCCATTTGTTGTAGTCCTTAAAGAGATTTCTGTAGAAGAAAATATCTCCCTTTGCTTTGAACTGTGAGTGTCGTAACTTTGTAGATGTTGTTTATGCTCCAACAGCAACATCACACAAGTTAAAAAAGTCAAATCATCATCAACCACCCCTTTAATAAAACATTTAGGGATAGCCTATACTGCCCTAATGAAAGACACATTTTAAGCAAATACAGCTTTGAATACATTCATTTGAATCCATACTCTTGTTTTCTTAACAGTAATGCACAAATGAAATGGGTTATAGTATACATAAACTGGAAATTGTAATGCATGAGCACACAAAAAAAAAAAATCCTGTATGCATGCAATAGTTTCTCGTGAGCATGCGAAAGTCTGTATTTTATTTTATTTTTGCAAAGGTCCATTTAGGGGCTCCATAGATCAACAACACCACTGACGAGTAGACACTGAACAATGAGCATGTCCCAGCCAGGCTTGTCACTTGTTGGGATTCCCTTGAAACATTTCCATGCTATTTGCAGGGCGTTTCTGTGTTTTTGGTTGCGCTGTGAGTATTTGCAGCATGTGTTGTCAATCTTGTAAGGAGCGGTTTTACTGCTAAGACAAAAGCCGAGATCTAGCGCCCTGCATTAAAACAATAAAACTCAATCTGGAGAGAAGATCTCACAGAGGAACTGTGGGACACCGCCCTGACCAAAACCCTCTCCCCCTCTCTACCTCCCTTTCCCCTTCCCCCTGATTCAAGTCCCAGAATGCAGATATACTACATATGATTTATCTTGTGAATCTATTGTTTTATCCCTTTCATGTCTGGTGTTTAAAGGTCACAGTGCGATTGGTAAAACGGTCTCAACATCACTGAAGTCACTGATAGGGTTAGAAAGATTGAAACATATGAGAATTGTGTTCTCTTTTTGAGTGGTCTCTCCAAAGATATCTGATCCTCTCCCCCAAACTAGGTGTTTGTGTTGCAAATATTTACAACCCTTTGTTCTGGTCTGGGTATTTAAGGAAGGGTAGCAGGGCTGCCATTGGAAACATTCTGTAGACCGAAAACCCCCATGCACACACACACACACACACACACACACACACACACACACACACACACACACACACACACACACACACACACACACACACTGTATGTATTGTGCCAGATATGACTCTTTGAAACTATTTTCATATTACTTAATTGTATTTTATATTTTTATGCTGAAAGTTGTGTACCATGGATTCATGTTTAATTATTATGTTTAAGTTCTGTCTGGCCAAAATAAACCTTTGTCTTGATTTACCTTGTATTATTCTGAAACCATTTCTTCTAGTATTGATCAAACCGGAGTCCTTTATTTCCACAATTCTTTTGCCAGAATAGATCAAACCGAGGACCCCTGACTGAAGCATGGAGCGCAGCATGCGGGATAATCTGATTTCTGACTATTACTGTATTAGCAAGTCGCAGCTTTCGTGACTATTACTAAAATTACACTTTTTGTTGAGTAAGCATGTGCGACCACTTAAAGGTAAAATATTCACTCTGTAATCCTCTGACTAATATCAGAACTGGCTAGGTTGTGATCGTAGGCGGCTTGCGAAACCGGACGCCGTTCCTGTGCGATATCGGGTCCCTTGATGAACGAATATTTGAAATTAAGAGATACTAAGAGAAATCAACGATCTAAATTAAATCACAACTAAAATTATGATCAGCTGTTAAGTTACAAATGTAACAAAGTTACAAAGAATTGGAGTCAGATAAAATTATTCATGGAGTCAGATTTAAAATTCGATGGTCATAAATTAAGTGAATCCAACAGAAGTGCTGAAAAGGCTTAAACGCAGAAGTCCTTCGACCAGGCCGTTAGATTCCGTCCTTGGGCTAATGGATGGACCTTACAATCTGATGAAGATGTTTTCTTAATTTGCTGGTGTTTTTTCTATTTGCATGCGTTTTCTTCAGTTGCAGCATGTTCATAAATCATAAAACACCAGTAACATATAGGCTTAACATTAATATGTCACTGATTCTTGAGATAAGGGACAAAACATGTCCCAAACACAAAAGCCCTTTTTATGTTAAAAAGTAAGAATATTAACACACTAAAAATACTTAAAAAGTTACATCTAAGGGAAATTTGTGAACTCAGGAAATTCATTGCTTATTCTTTTAAATATAACCCGATTCCAAAAAAACTGGGGCACTGTACAAATTGTGAATAAAAAAGGAATACAATAATTTACAAATCTCATAAACTTATATTTTATTCACAATAGAATATAGATAACATATCAAATGTTGAAAGTGAGACATTTTGAAATGTCATGCCAAATATTGGCTCATTTTGGATTTCATGAGAGCTACACATTCCAAAAAAGTTGGGACAGGGAGCAATAAGAGGCCGGAAAAGTTAAATGTACATATAAGGAACAGCTGGAGGACCAATCTGCAACTTATTAGGTCAATTGGCAACATGATTGGGTATAAAAAGAGCCTCTCAGAGTGGCAGTGTCTCTCAGAAGTCAAGATGGGCAGAGGATCACCAATTCCCCAATGCTGCGCCAAACATACTGGAGCAATATCAGAAAGGAGTTTCTCAGAGAAACACTGCAAAGAGTTTGAAGTTCTCATCATCTACAGTGCATAATATCATCCAAAGATTCAGAGAATCTGGAACAATCTCTGTGCGTAAGGGTCAGGGCCGGAAAACCATACTGGATGCCTGTGATCTCCGGCCCTTAGACGGCACTGCATCACATACAGGAATGCTACTGTAATGGAAATCACAACATGGGCTCAGGAATACTTCCAGAAAACACTGTCGGTGAACACAATCCACCGTGCCATTCGCCGCTGCCGGCTAAAACTCTATAGGTCAAAAAAGAAGCCATATCTAAACATGATCCAGAAGTGCAGGCATTTTCTCTGGGCCAAGGCTCATTTAAAATTGGACTGTGGCAAAGTGGAAAACTGTTCTGTGGTCAGACCAATCAAAATTTGAAGTTCTTTATGGAAAACTGGGATGCCATCTTGAATAAGAGTTCTGTGTGGAGTTCCTATAATAAAATTAATGAAAAGAAGTGCAGTGCAAACTCTGCCATGCGAAGCTTGCTTATTATAGGTCAACCACTACAATGCACAGTCATCTGAGGGCAAACCTCAGGTCCATCTACAGGTCAGCAGTAATCAGTGGCTAGTGTCATGGTCAGATCAGAGCAAACAACGGTCCTCATCACTAAGATGATCGCTAAAGATTTAGGAGTTTGTAGACCCTGAGTTTACTCTCCCGTCTAGAAAAACGATCAATGCCAGACTGAAGAAATCATGTAAGGGAGCTGTGCAGTCAGTGTTGAAAAAACGGCACTGACGACAGATTCATGGACAGTGCTTACAACCCAATCATACATCACGGTCACTTGTCATTATATACTTTGATTGGGAAACTCGCAGTGCTGTTCTGCAGACCAAAGCCATGCCAGAGTGCCATACTGCTGAAAATCTGGCAAGTACGCTTTCCACGGCTCTCCAGGAAGAAGGAAGGAATGCATAGATAAGCGGGAAGAGAAGTCCTATGCTGACGTATTTCTCTGATATCTTTATAGATTAGTGAGTTATTGTTTTATTGCTGGGTGTTTGACTTCATTTACTGTCTTAGCAGGAAAACCAAAGGGACACCTAAAAAAAAAAATAAAGCACTGATTCAATTTCAGATACACAAAAAGAACATTCTGGCTGAATATCTATAAACTTAGATAAAAATAACTTACAGGAGTAAAAATTGTGAATGGATTTTATTATGAATTTCTTTAAATATACAGTTATTTAAGGATAAGAAAGGACAAATCTTTAGGAGAGTATATTGTTCTTCTGAATCTCCTGATCAAAACACATGGAAAGAAGAAGCAGAAACAATATCAAAATCAAATCGCCTTTATTTATATAGCGCTTTTAACAAGTCCAGTTGTTTCAAAGCAGCTTCACATTGTTAACAGGAAAATAATGCAACAGAATTTGTACAGCCGTTCTGGTGAAACGGTGATGTTATCCAGCTAATTTCAAGTATCATATAGTGTCAATGCGGGCAGATCGGTAATATAGATGAAATTTAGGTGTCCCCAACTGAGCAAGCCAAAAGCCAGAGGCAACGGTGGCAAGGAACCAAAACTCCTTCAGGGTCAGAATGGAGAAAAAACCTTGGGAGAAACCAGGCTCAGTCAGGGTGCCAGTTCTCCTCTGGCCGACGAACAAACAGTGTATGATTATAATTCTGGCAACATAGCAGGTCCTAAGTCATATTAGGTAAATAGATATTCGTAAGATTATTCGAGAGATTGGAGTCACGCGCCGAGAGGGGGTTTAATGAGGATGTCATGTTGATGCAGCATTTACGGGGGGAGTTTATTTGACATGTTCTCTGCAGACATTTCAGGGATGCGTTGGTCATGTCCAGGCGCTGGTCCACCATCTGATCTGGATACGGCCCGGATCCAGCTGACTGCAGTAAACCTCGGGATAAACAGAGAGACTAACATTAGCGTAGATGCCATTCTTCTTATGATGTAACGAGTACATCAGGTGTTATGGGAAGTGTTCCCGGTTCCGGCTGACCTAGTTAATGCAGCCTAACAATCATTTACTGATTTGAATAATAGAAATTGATAATGTTTTATGTGTAAGCCATAGTAAAGAGATGCGTTTTTAGTCTAAATTTAAACTGACAGCATGTGTCTGCTTCCCGAACAATGCTAGGAAGACTGTTCCAGAGTTTAGGCGCTAAATAGGAAAAGGATCGACCGCCTGCAGTTGATTTTGATATTCTAGGTATTATCAACTGGCCAGAGTTTTGAGACCGCAATAGACGTGATGGAGTATAATGCGTTAAG
Organism: Paracanthobrama guichenoti; assembly: GCA_018749465.1. NCBI lineage: Eukaryota > Metazoa > Chordata > Actinopteri > Cypriniformes > Gobionidae > Paracanthobrama > Paracanthobrama guichenoti. Next base: position 18,287 of record JAGHMJ010001542.1, read on the forward strand.
AGTTCACTCAAGTACTGAGGAGCTAAACCATTTAGTGCTTTGTAAGTAATAAGCAAGATTTTAAAATTTATACAATGTTTAATAGGGAGCCAGTGCAGTGTTGACAGAACCGGGCTAATATGGTCATACTTCCTTGTTCTAGTAAGAGCTCGAGCTGCTGCGTTTTGGACCAGCTGGAGTTTGTTTATTAAGCGAGCAGGGCAACCACCCAGTAAAGCATTACAGTAATCTAGCCTTGAGGTCATGAACGCATGAATTAACTGTTCAGCATTTTGCATTGAAAGGATGTGCTGTAATTTAGATATATTTTTAAGATGGTAGAATGCAGTTTTACAGATGTTAGAAACGTGGCTTTCAAATGAAAGATTGGTATCAAAGAGCACACCCAGGTTCCTCACTGACGATGCCATCGAGTGTTAGACAGTATTCTAGGTTACTACTTGCAGAGTTTTTTTTTGTCCAATAATTAAAAATTCATTTTTTTCTGAATTAAGTTGCAGGAAATTACTAGACATCCAATGTTTTATATCAGCTATGCATTCCGTTAATCTTGTGAATTGGTAAGTTTCGTCAGGGCGTGAAGAAATATATAGAGCTGAGTATCGTCAGCATAACAGTGAAAACTAATGCCATGCTTCCTAATGATATCTCTCAGTGGTAGCATGTACAGGGTGAAGAGCAACGGTCCTAGCACTGAGCCCTGTGGTACTCCATACTGAACTTGTGATCGGTGTGACATCTCTTCATGTACTGCTACAAACTGATAACAGTCAGATAAGTATGATTTAAACCATGCCAATGCAGTTCCACTAATGCCAACATAATTTTCGAGTCTATTCAAAAGAATGTTGTGGTCGATAGTATCGAATGCAGCGCTAAGATCGAGTAACACTAATAGAGAGATACAACCACGATCGGATGATAAGAGTAAATCATTTGTAACTCTGATGAGAGCAGTCTCAGTACTATGATACGGTCTAAATCCTGACTGGAAATCCTCACAGATACCATTTCTTTCTAAAAAGGAACATAATTGTGAAGACACTGCCTTTTCCAGTATTTTTGACAGGAAGGGTAGATTTGAGATCGGCCTATAATTGACTAATTCTGTAGGATCAAGTTGAGGTTTTTTAATAAGTGGCTTGATAATAGCCAACTTAAAAGTTTTCGGTACATATCCTAATGACAAAGATGAGTTAATGATATTAAGAAGAGGATCTATGACCTCTGGTAGCATCTCTTTTAATAGCCTAGTCGGTATAGGGTCAGCATACATGTAGTTGATTTAGATGATTTAACGAGTTTAGCCAATTCTTCCTCTCCTATGGCAGTGAATGAATGTAATTTTTTCTCAGTGACACAACAATGCTCTGTCTGATGTGACACTGTAGTAGACGGCTGCATGGTTATAATTTTCTTCCTAATATTATCGATCTTACACGTAAAGAAGTTAATAAAGTCATTACTGCTGTGCTGTTTACAACCATGAGAAGTAGAAACTTTATTTTTGGTTAACTTAGCCACTGTATCAAATAAATACCTAGGGTTGTGTTTGTTTTCTTCTAAGAGAGTCGAGAAATAAGCAGATCTAGCAGTTTTTACGGCCTTTCTGTATGTGATCATGCTCTCGTTCCATGAATTACGAAAAACGTCTAATTTTGTTTTCTTCCAGCTGCACACCATTTTTCTGGCTGCTGTTTTAAGGGCCCGGGTGTGCTCGTTGTACCATGGCGTTGGACTATTTTCTTTAATCTTCTTTAAGCGCTGGGGAGCAACTGTGTCTAAAGTGCTGGAAAAAAGAGAGTCAATAGTTTCTGTTGCAAAATCGAGTTCCTCTAGGCTATCTGGGATGCTGAAGAAATGAAACTGATGAGGAAGATTATTTAAAAAGCAATTTTTAGTGGCGGCAGTGATAGTTCTGCCATATTTGAAGCAAGGGGACGGCTTTGCAGCCTTAGCTAAATTAAGTATACATGATACTAGGTAATGATCTGAGATGTCGTCGCTCTGCTGCAGAATTTCAACGGTATCAACATTTATTCCATGTGACAATATTAGGTCTAGGGTATGATTAAGGTGATGAGTGGGTCCTGACACGTGTTGCCTTACTCCAATAGAGTTTAGAATGTCTCTAAATGCTAATCCCAATGCGTCTTTTTCATTATCTACATGGATATTAAAATCACCAACAATTAGTAATTTATCTGCAGCCAGTACTAACTCGGATAGAAAGTCAGCAAATTCTTTGATAAAGTCTGTATTGTGCCCTGGTGGCCTGTATACAGTAGCCAGCACAAATGTCTAACGGGATTTATCAATTACACTACATAATGCTACATAAAGCACCAAAACTTCAAAAGAATTATATTTGAAACTAGACTTCTGAGTAATACTGAAGATATTATTATAAATGACAGCAACCCCTCCCCCTTTTACCTTTCAGACGTGGCTTGTGTTTATAACAATAATCTTGTGGAGTGGACTCATTTAAAGTAATGTAGTCGTCAGGTTTTAGCCAGGTTTCTATCAAACACAGCACATCTAGATTATTATCTGTAATTATATCATTAACAATAACTGCTTTTGGGGAAAGGGATTGAATATTCAGCAAACCGAGCTTTATCATTTGATCATCTGTATTATATCTGTTGTTTATTTGTTTGACATCAATTAAGTTTTTACTGTTGAATGGTCTTGATGTTTTTTTGTATTTACTAATTTGGGGAACAGACACAGTCTCTATGTGATAATATCTAGGTGAAAGAGTCTCTATGTGTTGGGATTTATCTGACTTCTGTAACGGGAGACAGCTAGCAGACGGTCGGGTAAGCCAGTCCGTCTGCTTCCTGACCTGGGCCCCAGTTAGTCAAGGTTTAGCTTTAAGACTATATGCCAAATTACTAGAGAGAAGAGCAGCACCACTCCAAGAAGGATGGATGCCGTCCCTCTTCAACAGGTCAGGTCTGCCCCAAAAGCTTTTCCAATTGTCTATGAACCCTGTTATTTTGCAGACACCACTTAGACAAGCCATTACAAGCCATTGAGTGATGATAGTCTGCTAAGTATCTCATCACTCCTTTTAACAGGGAGCGGACCAGAACAAAAAACTGCATCTGCCATCGTACTTGCAAGCTCACACACCTCTTTAATGTTAATTTTGGTGATCTCCGACTGGCGAAGTCGAACATCGTTAGTGCCGACGTGAATAATAATCTTAGAGAATTTACGATTAGCTTTAGCCAGCACTTTTAAATTTGCTTTGATGTGAGGCTCTCTGGCTCCCGGTAAACATGTGACTATGGTGGCTGGTGTCTCTATGTTCACGTTCCGTGTAATAGAATCACCAATAACCAGGGCACTTTTAACAGGATTCTCAGTGGGTGCGTCACTGAGTGGGGAGAACCTGTTTGATGTTCTAATCGGAACGGAAGAGTGTTTTTTTGATCCGCGACTATGCCGTCTGACCGTCACCCAAGTGCCCTGCTGCACGGGCTCTACAGCCGGAACCAAACAATGTACAACGTTCACTAAGCTAGTCGCATCCAAAGCAGTGTCTAAAGCTGTTACATTCTCACTACTCTCAAATAAAGTCTGGATGCGTGTCTCTAATTCTGAAATCTTCTCCGTCAGCCTGACTATCTCCTTACATTTATCACATGTGAAGCCCTGCTCACCCACGGAGACAGATACACTAAACATGAAACATGCGGTGCAAGTGACAATGACTGGAGAAGAACACATGGCTTACCATATTTGTTGATTAATCCAACTTACCAAAGTTGTTTGATGGAGTCTATTTACTAATCCAACTCACCACAGTTGTTTAGTGAACTCAGAAAACAGGAAACCCGGGTGCAGAGATGGCAAGCTAACAGGCTAGCAAAAAGCTAACGTGTGATAGTGATTTAGATTAAAAGCTAGTGATGTCAGATTTAATGTGGTAGGCAGTGTTAGACAATATATGAAGATGAGTAGGTTATAATTAGCAGTTTAAACAACAGAGAATTATATCAAATAAAAATCCCAAAAGAGCAGAGCAGAGCACATGCGAGCACAGCAGCAACAGCAAACAGGGTAGACAGGAGCAATCGAAGACAGGAGCAATCAATCCAAGCAGGAGCAATCAATCATATATGATCATATGCATATGTAAAATAATAGTTTATTAATCAGAGTTTCTTGTTAGTTAATAGTAGTTACTAGAGTTACTTAATACTGCATTACTCACTTGTTCATGTGTAGTTACTCATTAATGACAGAACAGTATTCTAAAGTATTACTGAAATTGTTTCACAAGCTAACAGGAAGTCACATGAAAGATGTTAATGATCTCCAGCAAAATTAAATGTTGTACTAGTCAATCATTAGCTATTTTTTTATGTTTACTCCTCCTTTAACTTAATACATATTGAGTAGATTCAGCTTCATGTAAGCATTTTCAGCAAGATTCAGCATGTGTAACATGAGGTAAGCCAATGTTTTTCATTTCATTTGCTTTATATTTTTCTCATTCTCTGAGGCAAAATAGAAAAACAAATATACAAAAGAAAGCTTATCAATATTTATTATAAAAATTCTTAAAACAATATATATATAATTATTATTTCTTATATCTATATCTACTTTTAACATGTTTATTTACCGTAGCTATATTTTAAGTTAGATTCCATATTTGATCAGATTTTCAGATTGTCTCTACATTATACAGGATATTTTTTTCTGTTTGACTAGTAATAATTGTCCATTCAACTCAACAAAATGTCCCTGGATAAAAATATGATTTCCCCCCTTTATTTACTTTTTCCTGCTTACAGAAATGCATAAATGAAGAAGAAATTAATAATTAGTTAACTGCCTCAGTGTTTGTTTTTACATAGATTGTAAAATCAAATGTATGTGCACACACGGCATATGAAACATGATGGATGAGGATGCAGAAATCGCTGTTGTTGGCATTGGATGCCACTTTCCTGGAGGTAATGAATAGTTTACAGTGTTTCATTATTTCTTCATGTCATGATTTTGGCCTAAATTGTATTTAAATTGTATGTGTTCTCGTCTGTTTTAGGTGAGGGACTTGAAAACTTCTGGCGAGTCCTCCTTCATGGAGAGAACTGTGCCGTCCAGATCCCAAACGACAGGTTTAATCTCTCTCAATGGTACGATCCGGATGAGAGTAAAGCAGGAAAGACGCACACAGCAAAGGCGGCACTTATTGATGGGTAAGACTTCAATTCATTTGGCCTCATATAAAGATCATATGATGTTCACTTAAGTTTGTCATGTTCAAAAACAGTCAAAATTCAATAATACACGAGCGTTTGTCTCGGAGCCTCTGAAATGAGACATTAAACATGAAATAGGTTTTGTGCAATTTTGTGCGCATTCTGCATCTGTACATCAGACTAAATAAATATATACATATAATCGGGAAGACTAATTAATGGGAAGGCTAATTAAAAAGTAAGTCATCTCACACACACAGTTATCGCTTTATGTCTTGTCAAATTCAAAGCTGAAATGAAAACTCGACCAGTGAGGGGTTTTTAGTGAAATTAAAGTTAATTAAAGGTCCATCTCTGTGTCTGTGAGCATCATGACACCTGCAGTCAGCGCCGGGGTTGGACACATTTTGAGCCGGGTGTCATTTCTTCAGTTGCTTATAAACACATTAATAGAAAAAGTGTAATTACACTGTATTCAGCACAAACTGGGCTGCCATAATATGAGCGCAACATGCTTGTATTTTTGAGAGGATAAGGTTTAATTATATAAGGCCATATAAACTCTTCATAAATTATCCACAACAGGCCAATGAAATATTGTCTACACCAGGCATGTACTGGCCATAGTGAGCACCGGGTCTTTCCGGTGGGCCGGTTGGTGAAGCGAGGGAGATCTCTCCCCTCCACTATATTAGGTGCTGTTTTTCAAATGCAGCGCATGTGTAACTGCAAAAGGCTAATACTGCAAATGTGTGATGAAATGGCTCTACCTGAAGCGAAAGCAGACTGAATGTGTGCTGGCCTTCTGCCACTCTATCAAGGGATAAAAAATGCGATTAATCCATTCAGATTTGACTCAGAATTGTGTGTTATACAGTTGTGTGGTGAATCTAGTTGAAAACAGTCACGATCATGTAAGCTGCAGGACGAGGTCCTATAAAGGACGATTATAAAGGCCCATGCACTTTTGGGGCCCCGAGAGATGGGTTTTATTAGTAGTAATGTAATAGAAATGATAAATGTATAATCTACCAGAGTAACAAAATTATGTCTTATCATGTCATATCATGAAGTGCAAGATGAGATGTGTAAGTTAGCTGAATTTAACAGCTGTGTTACAATAGAAGGTAAACGAGCGACAGAAACAATCAGTTTGCAAAGCCTGTATGAACCAAAGCTCAGCTTTGGGAAGGGGAATATGCAGGTCAGGAAGGAAGGATGGAGATGAGAAGCAGGCATTGTGCTATTTAACACAGATTTACACTGCCGGTCAAAAGTTTGAGAACGGTAAGATTTTAATAAAAATGTTTTTAAAGAAGTCTCTTCTGCTCACCAAGGCTGCATTTATTTGAACAGTACTGTTGTGAAATATCTTTACAATGTAAAATAACTTTTTTCTATTTTAAAATGCAATTTATTCCTGTGATTCAAAGCTGAATTTTCCGAATCATTACTCCAGAAATCATTCTCATATGATGATTTGCTGCTCTAGAAATATGTATTATTATTATCAGTGTTGAAAACAGTTGACAGTGTTTTTTTCAGGATTGTTAAATTAATAGAAAGTTCAAAAGATCAGCATTTATCTGAAATATAAAGCTTTTGTAACATTTGTGACGGGGCGAAGAAGCACACGATACGAGGATACAGGCGAGTGCCCCCGAAGGGTGAACTTTTATTAGTGAGATGTTGGAACAAAACGAAAACTAAAGTGGGGTGGTATAGGTGCTCGGTGCTCTCTCTCTTTCCTCGGGTCCGTGATCTCCCTTCGTGCCGGGGCTGACACACTGCTCTCTGCGGGAATAAACAGAGGAAAAAGGTTACCCCAGACTTTCGGAGACATCTCTCACTCTACATCTGTTTGCCAAGCCACCGTCTGATGGGACGCAGGTGTGGCTGCTCAGCCCGTGACCGCTGCACCTGCTCGGTTTCCAGGGCGACGCTGATGAGAGCTCGGGACACGTGTCACACATTATAAATGTCTTTACTGTCACTTGATCAATTTAATGCATCCTTGCTGAATAAATGTATTAATTTCTTTAAGTTCTTTCCCAAAAAGAATTAAAAAAAAAGAATAATTCTTACTGACCCAAAACTTTTGAACGGTAGCACAAATGTTACAAAAGCTTTCTATTTCAGATAAATACTGTTCTTTTGAACTTTCTACTCAAAGAATCCTACAAAAATGTTTTTACACAACTGTTTTCAAAACTGATAATAATCATAAATCATCATGTTAGAATGATTTCTGAAGGAAATAATAATGGAGGAGTAATAATGCTGAAAATTCAGCTTTGCATCACAGCAATAAATAACATTTTAAAATGTATTCAAATAAAAAGGTTATTTTACATTTTAATAATATTTCACAATAGTACAGCTTTTTTTGTATTTTTAATAACATAAATGCAGCCTTGGTGAGCAGAAGAGACTTCTTTAAAAACATTTTTAAAATCTTACCGTTCTCAAACTTTTGACCGGTAGTGTACATATAATGAAATGGCTGCCAATGATTTTGGATCGCTATAGGTTTGTCTGTATGTTTGGTACGATAGTGGGCCTATCCTCATATTCTTTCATAGGGCCCAAAATTGCTAGCGGCGCCCCTGCATGGTATTGTGGCAAAAATGTGGGATATTCATATAAAATTCTGTTATATTATTAATATAGACATGCATTAAATATTAAAGGTGCAATAAAATATAGGGAAAATTACAAAAAACAATGGTTAATTTTTATAAAAGTAGAGTTTTAACTCTGTAAAAAATAGATTCTTAATTTTACAGATGTTACCATTTGTGTTAATGAAAATAAATTTACATCTGCATCCCAACTCAAGCTACTGCTACTGTCAACTCCAACTACTGTCAAATGTGCATTTCTAAGAGACAAAACATGTAGGCATATATTATCAAGTCCCTGGTCTAAACATACATATTGCTTTTATAACATATTATACAAACCGATTCCAAAAAAGTTGGGACACTGTACAAATTGTGAATAAAAAAGGAATGCAATAATTTACAAATCTCATAAACTTCTATTTTATTCACAATAGAATATAGATAACATATCAAATGTTGAAAGTGAGACATTTTGAAATGTCATGCCAAATATTGGCTCATTTTGGATTTCATGAGAGCTACACATTCCAAAAAAGTTGGGACAGGGAGCAATAAGAGGCCGGAAAAGTTAAATGTACATATAAGGAACACCTGGAGGATCAATTTGCAACTTACACTTACCTAAAGGATTATTAGGAACACCTGTTCAATTTCTCATTAATGCAATTATCTAATCAACCAATCACATGGTAGTTGCTTCAATGCATTTAGGGGTGTGGTCCTGGTCAAGACAATCTCCTGAACTCCAAACTGAATGTCTGAATGGGAAAGAAAGGTGATTTAAGCAGTTTTGAGCGTGGCATGGTTGTTGGGGCCAGACGGGCCGGTCTGAGTATTTCACAATCTGCTCAGTTACTGGGATTTTCATGCACAACCATTTCTAGGGTTTACAAAGAATGGTGTGAAAAGGGAAAAACATCCAGTATGCAGCAGTCCTGTGGGCGAAAATGCTTTGTTGATGCTAGAGGTCAGAGGAGAATGGGCCGACTGATTCAAGCTGATAGAAGAGCAACTTTGACTGAAATAACCACTCGTTACAACCGAGGTATGCAGCAAAGCATTTGTGAAGCCACAACATGCACAACCTTGAGGTGGATGGGCTACAACAGCAGAAGACCCCACCGGGTACCACTCATCTCCACTACAAATAGGAAAAAGAGGCTACAATTTGCACAAGCTCACCAAAATTGGACAGTTGAAGACTGGAAAAATGTTGCCTAGTCTGATGAGTCTCGATTTCTGTTGAGACATTCAGATGGTAGAGTCAGAATTTGGCGTAAACAGAATGAGAACATGGATCCATCATGCCTTGTTACCACTGTGCAGGCTGGTGGTGGTGGTGGTGTAATGGTGTGGGGGATGTTTTCTTGGCACACTTTAGGCCCCTTAGTGCCAATTGGGCATCGTTAAAATGCCACGTCCTACCTGAGCATTGTTTCTGACCATGTCCATCCCTTTATGACCACCATGTACCCATTCTCTGATGGCTACTTCCAGCAGGATAATGCACCATGTCACAAAGCTCAAATCATTTCAAATTGGTTTCTTGAACATGACAATGAGTTCACTGTACTAAAATGGCCCCCACAGTCACCAGATCTCAACCCAATAGAGCATGTTTGGGATGTGGTGGAACGGGAGCTTCGTGCCCTGGATGTGCATCCCACAAATCTCTATCAACTGCAAGATGCTATGCTATCACTATGGCCAACATTTCTAAAGAATGCTTTCAGCACCTTGTTGAATCAATGCCACGTAGAATTAAGGCAGTTCTGAAGGTGAAAGGGGTCAAACACAGTATTAGTATGGTGTTCCTAATAATCCTTTAGGTGAGTGTATTAGGTCAATTGACAACATGATTGGGTATAAAAAGAGCCTCTCAGAGTGGCAGTGTCTCTCAGAAGTCAAGATGGGCAGAGGATCACCAATTCCCCCAATGCTGCGGCCAAAAATACTGGAGCAATATCAGAAAGGAGTTTCTCAGAGAAACACTGCAAAGAGTTTGAAGTTCTCATCATCTACAGTGCATAATATCATCCAAAGATTCAGAGAATCTGGAACAATCTCTGTGCGTAAGGATCAAGGCCGGAAAACCATACTGGATGCCCGTGATCTCCGGCCCTTAGACGGCACTGCATCACATACAGGAATGCTACTGTAATGGGAATCACAACATGGGCTCAGGAATACTTCCAGAAAACATTGTCGGTGAACACAATTCACCGTGCCATTCGCCGCTGCCGGCTAAAACTCTACAGGTCAAAAAAGAAGCCATATCTAAACCAAGTTTATCAGTCTATCAAGTTGTCAGCGCTCAGTTCAGAAGCCTGCATCTCTGATGGGATAGGGTTCATGGGTGCGTGTGGCATGGGCAGCTTAAATATCTGGAAAGGCACCATCAATGCTGAAAGGGATATCCAAGTTCTAGAACAACATATGCTCCCATCCAGACGTCGTCTCTTTCAGGGAAGACCTTGCATTTTCCAACATGACAATGCCAGACCACATACTGCATCAATTACAACATCATGGCTGCGTAGAAGAAAGATCCAGGTACTGAAATGGCCAGCCTGCAGTCCAGATCTTTCACCCATAGAAAACATTTGAGCATCATAAAGAGGAAGATGCCACAAAGAAAACCTAAGACAGTTGAGCAACTAGAAGCCTGTATTAGACAAGAATGGGACAACATTCCTATTCCTAAACTTGAGCAGCTTGTCTCCTCAGTCCCCAGACGTTTGCAGACTGTTAGAAAAAGAAGAGGGGATGCCACACAGTGGGAAACATGGACTTGTCCCAACTTTTTGAGATGTGTTGATGCCATGAAATAAAAAAATAAAAATGTATTTTTCCTTTAAAATTATACATTTTCTCATCTGATATGTCATCTATGTTGTATTCTGAATAAAATATTGAAATTTGAAACTTCCACATCATTGCATTCTGTTTTTATTCACAATTTGTACAGTGTCCCAACTTTTTTGGAATCAGGTTTTAAATTGTTCCTCTGTGGATCTACAGTGCACTGAAGAAAATTTGAGTGAACTATCCCTGTAGTATCTGAACTCCAAATGTAATAACCCCATCATTTGCCTTTTATTCTGTGTAGCTTGAATGAGTTTGACCACAAGTTCTTCGGCATCACTAGCGCTGAAACAATCAACATGGACCCTCAGCACAAACTTTTGTTGCAGTGCACCTACAGAGCCTTAGAGGATGCTGGGATGCCAATGGAAAAGGCCAGTGGAACGCGAACAGGAGTATATTTGGGTAACATACAAGCTAAATATAAGATAAATTAACTTTTGGTGTCTTTCAGTGCCAGTGAAAAAGTGAATGTAATGTGACATACCTTCAGAGTAACCTTTGGTTAAGATGCGTTGCTAAATAGCACATTGATTTTCGCAGTAATTCCCCGGTTCATGAGAGGGATGTAACTTGTCCTAAACTCAATATGTGCACTTGTGCTTTAATCCCTTTATGACACAGCACAAAAAGCACACGAGGTGGCTACAACTAAGGGCTGGTAACTGAAATGTTGCTTGTCCGATCCCTGTCGTCACTGCGTTGCTTTGGCGCAAAATGCAAATGGAGGGCTTGAAGTAATTTTCTTCATAGGAAGCACAATCACAAATTGAAAATCCATATATTTTGTTTTCTTTATGGTTGCTGAAATCAATCAAATCGAGAAATCACAAGGATCTTCTATTGCGTACCAAATGCAAGAAACTGACTGAAAAACAGGAAAAAGTGTCTTGTAAACCTGCGTCTGTGGTTGGGAGCAGCTGAGTTGGATAATGCATGTGTGTGCAGTGACCACTTTGTCGAAGTTAATACAACTTACATATGCTATGTTTATATAATGTTTTATATATATATACAGTACTGTGCAAAAATTCTTAGGCACGTTGGTATTTTCACATGAAAAATGTTTTTAAGCCAGTTATTTATATCTTTTACTGTAGTGTGTCAGTAGGAAATATCAGTTTACATTTCCAAACATTCATTTTGCAATTAATTGTAATAATCCAGTGAGATCTTGAAGTCTGCCAGCAGCCGGTATGATCTGATCTCTCCATCATCGAGTCTGTCTGTGATCACATGAAGAAACAGAACAAACTGAGACGGACTCAATCCAGAAGAACTGAGGCAGCGTCTCCCAGACACTTGAGGAAACCTTCCTGCAGAACTACAGCACTGAGAAAAGTTCAGACACTCGTCAGAATGCTTTAAAGTGAGAATGCTGTCAAAATAATAACATAAATAGCTTTTATTTATGAAAGAACTTCTATTAACTAAATCAAATCGATATTTAGGGTGAGCACCCTTTGCTTTTAAAACAGCTTTTGTCACCTGCATCTATTCCTACACCTGTTCCTATAGTTTTTCCTCAAGTGTCTTGGAGATTGCCTCAGTTCTTCTGGATTTAGTCCATCTCAGTTTTTTTTCTGTATCTTCATGTAATCACAGACAGACATGATGAAGATGAGATCAGATCTCCATGTGGAGCATAGAGACTATTGTCAGCCTCTTTATGCATACAAAAATCTCACTGGATTATTAAAATTAATAGCAATTAATTTATGAATGTAAACTTTTTGTGTGTAAAAATACTAGCGAACCTAAGACTTTTGCATAGTACTGTGTGTAATATATATATATATATATATATATATACTGTATATATATATATATATATATATATATATATATATATATATATATATATATATATATATATATATATATATATATATATATATATATATATATATGTGTGTGTGATGAAGACGAGCAAACCAGCTCGCCTTCAGGGATAAGGGTGAGTTCGTAAGGGATGTAAAAAAGGATGGCGCACTTGTAGAAGCTCTTAACTTAAGGTGAAATTTATTAACAGTGTCCAAAAGGATAATCCACAGTGAAAAAAATATATACAAGTGCCACAAAATAACCAAACAAACAAATCCTAAAAGTATCAAAGAAACAACAAAAAGGGAAAACAAACCAGAAAATACTCAAACAGAATATCCACAATATAACGGTTGCGAGGTTTTACTGAGGAACCGCAGTTGCACTCTTTGACTTGGTTAACAAGTCCTGTTGTTAGGTTTGGCCTTGGCTTTTATAGGCCAAACCCCGCCCCTTTTTGGGCCATACCTTTCCTAGGTAAGTATTTAATTCTACATCAATGAAAGTACCACATTTAACTTAACGTTCAATAATCAATCAATTAATAATAATAATAATCCTCAATTCCACACTTGAAACACATAATTAATTAAACCCATAATACACTTATAACCATTATTGGCATTTACCTAAACACACACAAACACCCATTCACACTAGACAATGGTTTCGTCAGCTTCCGGTTGTTTCGCACCGGCACTACATTGGCCGTGACGTCATAATCGGCCTCCGCTCGATCGCTCTGTTTGTCACCGCAACTTTTCCCGGGAAGGCTGACTACGACCACACAGACAAACAACACGGACTACAAACAGTGCAGTGTAAATGTATGAAATGACTGGGAAATGGATATGGGAAGGGGAAGTAGGAAATGGGTGAATGTCCATGTGCTATCAGAATTGCACCCGCTCCTATGATAGCAGCAACGAGATCGGGATGAACGAGGTTAGTGTGTATGCGTTATGCGTTAGTGCTGCTTCCCCAGCGGGGTAGCTAATGTGACTTTATCACATCACCCTCCCCCTCTCCAAGCCGCGAACTGGCCGGAAACCTGGACAGGTAGTCGGCTACCACGTTGAGCCTGCCAGGTCGATGCCGTATTTTGAAGCAGAATGGTTGCAGGGCGAGGTACCAACATGTGACTCTTGCATTGTGGTCTTTCATGGAATGAATCCAGGTTAGGGCCCGGTGGTCCTGTCCAAGGAGGTAGTAGCGCAGGCTGTCTAGGGACCACTTGATAGCGAGACCTTCCTTCTCGACTGCCGAATATTTAGTTTCCCTAGGCAGTAGCTTGCGACTAAGATAAAACCACTGGCCTCTCTTCTCCAACAGTTCCCTGGGCCAGGACTGCACCAATTCCTGTGCCAGACGCATCGACCTGTACCAGGAATCTTTGTGAGAAGTCAGGACTCTGCAGGACTGGGTTGGAGCATATCTTCTCTTTTAAGGTGGAAAAAGAGGTCTCGCACTCGTCGGTCTATGGAACAGGGTTTAACACTTTTTTGGACAAAAGGTTGGTCAGAGGAACCGCGATGGAGGCAAAATTTGGTATTAATCTTCGGTACCAACCCACCAGTCCTAAAAACGACCTCACCTCCTTCTTAGTTTTTGGTTGAGGGCTCCTTCGGATGGCCTCCACTTTGTCCACCTGCGGTCTCAGCTGTCCGTTACCCAGGCGATATCCCAGGTAATCTGTCTCTTGCCTGGCCCACTTGCATTTGGCTACATTTAATGTCAATCCCGCATCCTCTATCCTCTTCAGGGTTTGTTTAAGGTGTTGACAATGGTCCGCCCAACCTCCACCACATCATCCAAGTATGCCGCTGACCAGTCTTCACCACCTTGGAGTACTTGGTCCATTAGCCGCTGGAATGTGGCTGGTGCCCCGTGCAGGCCAAAAGGGAGGACCGTGAATTGATAGAGTCCTAGTGGGGTTCGGAATGCAGTGTAGGGTCTGGACTCTGGTTTGAGGGGAACCTGCCAGTAACCCTTACACACGTCTAATGTGGTGATGTACTGGGCTCTTCCAATTTTCTCCAGCAGATCATCTATTCTGGGCATGGGGTATGCATCAAATTTTGATTGGGAGTTGAGTTTGCGAAAGTCAATGCAGACCCGGAGGGATCCGTCCTTCTTGGGCACGATCACTATCGGACTGCTCCATTCACTCATTGATGGTTCTATAACCCCAAGTTCCTTCATCACCTTAATTTCATCCTTTAAGTGTTCAACCAGCCTCTCAGGAACCCGGTAAGGACAGTGGCGTGATGGTGTTGGATCGGAAAGGTGGATGGTATGTTGGGTCAGCTCAGTCCGTCCAGGCCTCTGACGGAACAAAGTGGGAAACTGGTTCATAAGGTACTGCAGCTCTTCCTTCTTGGAGTCTTCTAGGTGCTCTAGGTTCACCAAAGACGGCTGTCTCCTTGCATCCTCTAATTCCTCTTCCACCTCCACCTTCCTCACCATAAGAGATGTTTCTGGGTCCTTACCAGGTTGCTCCTTCCACTCCTTCAGCAGGTTCACGTGGTAGGTCTGCCTGGTCTTGCCCTTGTCCGGATGATGAATTTCGTAAGTGACTGGCCCCATCTTGCGCACCACACTGTAGGGTCCTTGCCATTTAGCCAGAAGCTTGCTCGCTGATGTTGGCAACAGGAGTAATACCTTCTGCCCTGGTTGAAATTGTCTTAGCCTGGCATGTTGGTCATACCATCTTTTCTGCGCCTGTTGTTTTTCTTGTAAGTTCTCTTTGGCTTGTTCTCTGTATTGCTCCAGGCGATCTCGCATCTCTAGCACATATTGCACAATGCCCTTCTCTTCAGCCTTGGATGCAGGTTCCTCCTCCCAGCTTTTCTTTAGCAGATCCAAGGGTCCTTGTACCTGCCATCCATCGAGGAGTTCAAATGGTGAGAATCCTGTAGAGGCTTGGGGTACCTCTCGGTATGCAAAGAGTACAAAAGGTAGCCACTTGTCCCAGTCTCTTCCTGTGTCAGACACGAACTTGCGCAGCATGTTCTTGAGGGTTTGGTTGAACCTCTCCACCAGACCATCTGTCTGTGGGTGGTAGGGAGTTGTTCTGATGGCTTTGATGCCTAACTGCTTGTTCAGCTGACCCATCAGTCGCGATGTAAAGTTCGTTCCTTGGTCCGTCAGAATCTCCTCGGGTATCCCGACTCTGGAGAAAAGTTGAACCAGGACATGGATGATCTTGGGTGTAGTGATGGAGCGGAGTGGGAAGGCCTCAGGATACCTTGTGGTGTAGTCGCTGACAACCAGGATGTAACGATGTCCAGCACTACTCTTTTCCAGTGGCCCCACAATGTCCATGGCAATTCTCCTAAAAGGTGTAGAAATGAGAGGGATGTGTTGCAGGGGTGCTCTGCCCCGCTGGGATACAGCACTTGTCTTTTGGCAAATGGCAAAGGTGTTGCAGTGTGTCTGTACATCAGTGTAGAGTGTGGGCCAGTAAAAGCATGTGCTAATGCGTGCGTATGTTTTCTGTTGGCCTAGGTGGCCAGCCCATGGAATAGTGTGTGCTAGGTGCAGAACAAATGGACGACAACAAGATGGTACAATTACACGAGTCAAATCATTAGTTCGCACATATAACACACCCTTCAACACTACATATTCTTCATTGCACAGAATAGAACTCTTTCCACACTCAGCCTTGACAAATAAGGGTTTTAAAGTGTCATCTTCCCTTTGAAGTTGTGCTATGTTCCCTGGGACCTTCCAGCCATTAACTTCAAGGCCCTCCACCGAGGCTTCAGAGACTGGGGTACCCAGGTACTTTGCAAGCTGCCTTTGGCGCCGTGACTTTTTAGGGCCTTTGGTCGCGCCTTGCAACAGACTACAGTCCAAGTCTGGCAGAGGCTGCAGACCTGCTCTGGCTTGGGCTCGTGTAAAAGCAGGACATGACAAGTTAATTTTGGCAGCTGCAACAGAAAACTTAGAGTTCTTGGTGGTGGGGTGCAAGAGTTCATATAGCACAGGTAAGTCTCTTCCTAGAATCATGTCTACGGGTAAGTTGTCAACTATAGCAACATTCAATAAGTACATCTGTTCTTGTACCTCCACTATTACCTCAGCTCTGGGATACTGCTTTATGTCCCCATGCACGCATTGAACAGAGGTAGTGTTCACATAATTGACATTGTTTACAAAGCATGATTTCAACATTGACAGAGAGCTTCCAGTGTCCAAGAGTGCTTTTAGCTTTTGTCCATTAACAGTCACCTCATATACATTCTGACCCTCCCCCACAGAGTCAAAATCACTGTCCCCTTGTCTAGGGACGTAACAAAATCCTGTTAGCTTTGCGAGCGGGACACACAGCTGCTTTGTGGCCCGGCTGCTGGCAGTAAAAGCAAAGCCAGTCTTTTGTTGACTTTGGACCTTGTGCATTGTTAGCTTGGCCTACAGGAACCCTTTCAGACCCAGTATCATGAGGAACACCACGTACAGTACCTTTAGGTGGTGGAGTACGAAGACCTCCACGATGAGTATTCAGGTACTGCTGAGCCAACTTTTCTGCCGCCAGTCCTGACCTTGGCTCGTGCTCTCTCACCCAGGTGCGTGCATCGTAGGGTAGTACCCAAAGAAGCTGCTCAAGGATGATGGTTTCACCGATCTCCTCCTTAGAATGGTCCTCTGGTCGCACCCAACGCTTGTACAGATTCTCTATTCAGTGGTAAGTCTCTGTTGGTGACTCCCCAGCTGGGACTGTGGATGACCGGAACCGCTGCCGGTAGGTCTCTGGAGATATGTTGAACTTCTCCAGCAGTGCTTCCTTCAGGTCGGTATAGACCTCAGCCTCTTCCTCGTCCATTGCCAGGTATGCTTCCAATGCTCGTCCTGTCAGCAACGGAACCAGACGATAGCTCCACTCCTCCTCAGGCCACCTCCAGGTCCTGGCCAATCGTTCAAACCGCCGAAGATAATTCTCGAGATCTTCCCCCTGCTGGAAGCTTGGTATCTTTGATTCCACCCAATGCTTAGGCTCTCTCGATGCTGTGACACTCGGAGAGTCTTGGAAGTAGGCTGGTCTGGGTCTTGTGGATACCTTTTATCCTGGCATTGGTAGCTCCATTCTTACGCTCTCTGCGTCAAGCGAGGTCCCAGCAGGACGAACCGACTGCAAGATGGAATCATGAAGACCTCGGAGCTCCCGCAGATATCGGTCCTCTTTCTGCTCTTGAGTATCGAGAAATCTGCGCATCAGGGAAACCATACTCTCACCAGGTGTAGCATCGGCAGTGATTGGTTTGCTTTTTGGGGAACTGGGCTTTGCTGAGACTCTGGGAAGACTTGTGGGTTCCTCCTCATCCTCCGTAGTCTCATCAGTATTCCAGGTCTCCTCCTCTGGCACTGTCTTCGCCGCAGATCGTAGACCCATCCTGGGTTTTCTACCTTTTGGAGCTGTCTTGCGACGAGTCGCCATCCCACCGCTGCCACCAAATGTAATGAAGACGAGCAAACCAGCTCGCCTTCGGGGATAAGGGTGAGTTCGTAAAGGATGTAAAAAAGGATGGCACACTCGTAGAAGCTCTTAACTTAAGGTGACATTTATTAACAGTGTCCAAAAGGATAATCCACAGTGAAAAAAATATATACAAGTGCCACAAAATAACCAAACAAACAAATCCTAAAAGTATCAAAGAAACAACAAAAAGGGAAAACAAACCAGAAAATACTCAAACAGAATATCCACAATATAACGGTTGCAAGGTTTTACTGAGGCACCGCAGTTGCACTCTTTGACTTGGTTAACAAGTTCTGTTGTTAGGTTTGGCCTTGGCTTTTATAGGCCAAACCCCGCCCCTTTTTGGGCCATACCATTCCTAGGTAAGTATTTAATTCTACATCAATGAAAGTACCACATTTAACTTAACGTTCAATAATCAATCAATTAATAATAATAATAATAATCAAATTCACACTTGAAACACATAATTAATTAAACCCATAATACACTTATAACCATTATTGGCATTTACCTAAACACACACAAACACCCATTCACACTAGACAATGGTTTCGTCAGCTTCCGGTTGTTTCGCACCGGCACTACATTGGCCGTGACGTCATAAGCGGCCTCCGCTCGATCGCTCTGTTTGTCACCGCAACTTTTCCCGGGAAGACTGACTACGCCCACACAGACAAACAACACGGACTTCAAACAGTGCAGTGTAAATGTATGAAATGACTGGGAAATGGATATGGGAAGGGGAAGTAGGAAATGGGTGAATGTCCATGTGCTATCAGAATTGCGTGTGCACCCGCTCCTATGATAGCAGCAACGAGATCGGGATGAACGAGGTTAGTGTGTGTATGCGTGTATGCGTTAGTGCTGCTTCCCCAGCAGGGTAGCTAATGTGACTTTATCACAATATATATATATATATATATATATATATATATATATATATATATATATATATATATATATATATATATATATATATATATATATATATATATATATATAAAAAATAGTACAAGCAACAACACCACACTAACATTTAACAGTTAGACAAAATGCAGGCGAACATAAATAACTTGCTTTGCCATGCAATTGCAATGAGCTGCAATGACTTCTGTCTTGTTTCGTGGTGATCCGTGCCTTTATTGATGTTTTGGCGGACCTTTGGGAGTGGTTAACCTAATAACTTAAAATAAAGTAAACTGTAACGCTGGCACAGCAGTGTTGAATGCTTGTTGCTATGTTAATCCACAGGACAATGCCACTCACCCGGGCGAAAACCAAACAATAATCATCGTGGAGCTCCTTGGTACAGAGGTTGTTGACCCAACCACTAACAGAAAAATTGTATGACAGGCAGTATTTCAGTTCAGTAGAAAAAACACTCCTCTTCATAACATAAGGATCACATCTAACATATGTTGTAATCTTCTGTTTATACCTTTCTCTTGTAATAGTGTCTAAATCAGTAAAATACAGACTTTCCTCCATCTCATCTATTCTGCTTTTCACTTCCTGCCCTTCATCTGAATTTCCCACATCATCAGAATCACATGACTGCAAACAAGCTATAGGCATATTGTAAGTGTCTATGGATAAATGTATATCGCCAGGTATCAAGTCTAACATTTTTCGTTCTTATTTTTCAGGCCTAATGAACAAAGACTTTGAGCTGGCCAATGTGAGGATTAATCCAAAGCACATAGACCACACCAACGGCACTGGTATGGCTATGAGCATAGCTGCCAACCGCATCTCATACATATTCAACTTCACTGGTCCCTCACTGTCCATCGACTGTGCCTGTTCCTCATCTCTCGTCGCCCTTCACTTAGCTTGTCAAGCCATAAAACAAGGTAGTCTTCACAAACATGCATGTAAACCCTGTGGATCAACTTTTTAAGAAGATTGTCCATATACTGTATATTGTGTACGAATGTGTTCAGAAGCAATTGAGATGAAAGTCTAAATACATAGCAGAACTGTGGCAACATCTTCAAGATTCATATTGGAGCAACTTATCTGCAAACTGCCTCATAATCAGGTGTATCTGGGAAATACATTCTGTGAAAATCATCTTTCAGTACACTCATTTGTCCCCATCAATAAAAATGCTGATGAAGACAGTCAAGCTATAGCTCCTTGTTCCTAAACTTTATTGAATGAATCAAACTAATTATGATGATTATGCTGCCCCCACCCCCTCTAAGTTTTGTGGTTGTCTGTTTTCCACTCAACAGGAGATTGTGAAATGGCCTTGTGTGGTGGTGTGACCTGTATATTGGAGCCGACCCTTTTTGTGAGTCTCTCCAAGGCAAAAATGATCTCCTCTGATGGAACGAGTAAACCTTTCAGCAGCAAAGCTAATGGCTATGGCAGAGGTGAAGGATGCGGGGTCGTTCTATTAAAGCCTCTGAAAAAAGTAAATAAAAAGATTCACATATAAGCATGACAGCAATGTAATGATAAACTACTGCAAGAAACAACCATATGCTGTCTGTATTTTGGCAGGCTTTTGAAGACCATGATCATATTTGGGGTATCATCAGCAAAACTGCAGTAAATCAAGATGGCCACACCGTTAGTCCAATCACCAAACCATCCATGGTACAGCAGGAGGAACTGCTTAGAAAAATCTACTCAACAGAGACTGACCTGACTAGTGTCCAGTACATTGAGGCTCATGGGACTGGGACTCCAATTGGAGATCCAATAGAGGCAGGTAGCATCTCAAAAGTCATTGCCAAAGCAAGACCTCAAAAGTCAGGGCCACTCATCATTGGATCTGTTAAGAGCAATATTGGACACACAGAATCTTCCGCAGGTGTTGCAGGGCTCATAAAGGTTCTCTTGATGATGCAGCATGAAACTATTGTGCCATCATTGTTCTATTCCGTGGAAAACTCCAGCATAGACGTTAAATCTCTTAATATGAAAATCCCCACCTCAGCAGAAAAATGGATCAGTGACTGCAGAGCAGGGAGGTCAGCAGGAATCAATAACTTTGGGTTTGGTGGAACAAATGCACATGCAATTGTCAGACAATATGTGCAGTCAAAAAAGCCAAAAGCTCAGCTGATAAGCAAATCCCATCAGTATTTTGTGGTCTCTGCAGCCTCAGAAAAATCCATGAAAAATACTATTGCAGATACGGCAGAACAGATCAATGCAGGGAAAATATCAGATCTGCAGTCTTTACTGTACACATCCGCATGTAGAAGAAGTCACTTGAAACACAAATACAGGAAAGTATTTCAAACATCATCATTGGCAGATCTGAAAGAGAAACTTACTGCTGCTGTGGAGAAAAAGCTTGTGCCGTCAAAGACAGACTCCAAGCTAGTTTTTGTGTTTTGTGGCAATGGTGTTACATATCAGGGTATGTGCAAGCAGCTCCTAAAACAAGAGCCAGTTTTCAGAGAGGAAATCGTGAAGATTGAAACTCTGTTGCAAAGCTATGGACGTTTGAATCTGATAGAGATCCTGGAAAATGAATGTGAGAAAAGTACAGAACCGTCTGATCCAAAGATAGTCCAGCCTCTTCTGTTTGCTATTCAGGTTGCTGTTGTCAAACTTCTGAAACACTGGGGCATCAGTCCTGATGCTGTTTTGGGACACTCTATTGGAGAAGTTGCTGCGGCTCATTGTTCTGGTTTGCTGTCACTTGAAGATGCAGTGAAAGTCATCCACTATCGCAGTTCTTTGCAAAGCACTATGACAGGAGGGAAGATGCTGGTAGTCAGTAATATGGCTGTTTCTGAAGTCTTGAAAATTCTTCCATCTTATTCCGGAAGGGTTTGCCTGGCTGCTTATAACAGCCCTCAGTCATGCACCCTTTCAGGAGATGCAGATGACATTGACAGGTTGCAACAGAATTTGAGCAACTCAGCCAGAGGAAAAGATTTGTTCCTTCGCATTTTAGAAGTACCTGCAGCATATCACAGTCACAAGATGGATCCCATTTTATCCAAAGTGGAACAGAGTATAGGCTCATTGCAGGCACATCATTTGGAGACAGAGTTGTTCTCAACAGTATCAGGTGTTAGTTTGTGTTCCTCAGATTTTATTACTGGTGAATATTGGGCAAAGAATATCAGAGAACCAGTTGAATTTGAACAAGCTGTAAAGTCTGCAGCTAAAAACAAAAGGAGTGTGATATTTGTTGAAATCGGTCCAAGAAGATCTTTGCAGAGGTACATCACTGAGACTCTGGGAAATGACTTCACTGTGATTCCCTCAGTGCAGCCTGATAAAGATCACGAGACAATGCTTGCAGCTGTTTCCAAACTGTTTGAGCTTGGGGTCAAAGTGGACTGGGAAACGTTCTACAAAGGTTTTGAGACTGAACCAATTCCCTACCCACGATACCAGTTTGATGATGTGAAGAGAGATGTCTTAACTTCTCATTTGCAGTTGATCAGTCCCACAGGAAACCATCCAGTAGTTACACAAATGGGTACAGACAGTTCAGTGTTCAGCTGTGATTTATCTTCTGAATCAGTGGCCTTCCTGCAGGACCACAGGCACAGTGGGGTTGCCATCATTCCTGGGGCATTCTATGCAGAGTTGGGTTTAGCAACTTACATGGCATACACAAAACCTAAAGTTCCACTAAGTTCCCTGAAGCTCAGCATAACATTCCAGAGTCCATACGTTTTCACCCAGAATGCCCCAGATATAAATGTACAGCTGGATCATTCAGACAGTTTGGCCGATAACACATGCAACTTCAAAATACAGTCTACTTCAGCAGTCTATGCATTTGGCACAGTAGCAGCAAAACCAGGTAGAAGTCCTGAAGAACAGTTAATTTCATTAGACTGTATTTCCAAAAGATGCACATCCCACATGACTACTGAAGAAATCTACAAGCATCTAAGTCAAACAGGATTTGAGTATGGGTCTGTCTTCAGAAATAATGCAGATATTTATTGTGGGGAAGAATTGAGAGAGGCTATATCTGTTGTGAAAGTCCCAAAGGAATTACTGCCTCAATTATATGACTATCACCTTCACCCTGTGGTCTTGGATTACTTCATGCAACTTGTTCCTGCAACTATAGGGCATGACCTATCCGCAAGACCCCAATTTCCTGCACAAATAGGAAGCCTGGCTGTATTTGAACCATTGCAAGAGGAGATGGTTGTATATCTGAGAGCAGTACATGTGGGAGAAGATGATTTGGACATTTGTGGCTGCTTAGCCAACAAACAGGGTAGGGTGTTAGTTGAACTCAGGCATGTGAAGATCAGAATGCTAGGAAGTCGTTTCCAAGTAGTCAAGGAGTACTTCTTCCACAACAATTTCAGTAGCATCTCTGAAGATGCCACGTCTGATACGCCTATTAAGGCACTGGTCTTTTCTGACAAGGTAGGAATTTCTGAAGTTTTGCAACAGTACTTGGACCCAACATCTAGATATGTGTCTTCTTCACACCGTAACATACTGTTGGAAGATGGAGTTGAACTTCTTTTGTCAAAACTGAAAATTTCAAGTGTAAAGAAAAACTTCCAGGAAATTTTGTTCATGTGGGGTGATGCAGATCTAACCTCTCTCAAATCAGAGAAGGTCTTGGACAGCATGGCGGGGTGTTGTGAGATTATCCGAAAGCTTGTCGGATATCTCAAGGCACTTAATTTCCCAGGTGATATCAGAGTAATAACCTATAGGTCATCTGAGAGCATAGTGGACCACATAAACCCTGGGTTTGTTCTGTCAGGCATGATAAGAGCATGTGCAGCTGAGTTGCAGGAACTTTCCTTCCAGCTGATCGACGTGGGCTCTGCCACTTTAAAAGACATCAAAGCTTTGGTTCAGGTCCTCAGATCATACCCCTGTAACAAATATCCAGAGCTAGTAGTGAATGACGGCACAATTCTCAAACCTGAAATAACTCGCACACCTTTGCCAACCATGGCAATCCCTTCAAGAAACATCCACATGCTGGATGAAGAAGTCTTCATCTTGCAGACATCTGACCCATATATAATAACAAATATGTCAGCAACTCCAATGGATAATTCCATTGAACTGATTCAAGGAAAAAATATTGAGCTTCAGCTCAGTAAAATCTGTGCTCATTCATCAGATTACTTTCCAGTCAGCATTACTGGCCTGAATTATGGTAAGACATTGTATTGGAACAAGCACACAAATGAAAACCATAAGCTCCTGGCCCTTGACTTCAGTGGCACTGTCACAGCTGTGGGTAGAGATGTCAGCAAATTTAAAGTTGGTGATCACGTTGTGTCTTGTTACCCTGTGGATGCCACCACTAAAGTAGTTCTCCCAGCAGCTGTTTGCTGCAAAGCAAAAAGGCTTTCATTCCTGAATGACGTGCCTTGTGTCTCTTATTTGTTATTGGCTTGGGAGATCTTGCATGAGGCTTTACCCAAAGCTAAAGAGCAAAGGAAACTTGGCATTTTCTCCACTGTTCCTGACTCAGCTTTGATGAATGTGTTAATTGCTATTGCAAACAGATCAGGTTGGAATGTCAGAGTGAGCACAACGGCTGATCAGCTGTCTTGTGATTTTAGTGAGGTTGTGGGAGCTGTTCTTCTACCTCCTTATAATGTAGAAACCGCTGAAATAGCTAGCAGTGTTAGAGGCATCAAAGACATTGTTCTTGTCTATGACAACCAGACAGAATTCCCATTCAATACTACAACAGTCCGAGGTACACATGAGGAAGTCCGCTTCCATACCCTCCTCATGTCCCAGATAATGCAAAAAGGGTCTCTGCAAATGCAAATGCCACACGTCTACCGTTGGCTGAAATCAATGCATTTGGACAGAAAGTCCTTGTCTTTGGACACAACATCTGTTCAAAGGGTGAGATCTCAAGACACTGAACTTCTGTCTGTAAAAGGATTTGAATCATACTTCAGATGCCAGATCCTACCCATTATAGTCCTGAACAGTGAAGCCAAGAACCAGCTGTCTGACATTCCAGTGATGCCCAAACACGGCCTATTCCAGAAAAATTCAGTCTATATTGTCACAGGTGGTCTAACAGGGTTAGGCTTTGAGACAATAAAGTTCATTGCTCAGAAAGGAGGAGGAAACATTGTCATTCTGTCTAGGAGTAATCCAAACCCTCAGATGCAACAAGAGATAAGTCAGATCAGTAGCCATTGGGGTTCTGTCATTAAGTCTCTGCCGTGTGATGTTTCTGTATCTGAACAAGTGGACCAGATGATTGTTAATATTGGAAAACTATTTCCAACCACTCCCATTAAAGGGGTATTTCACAGCGCAGTTGTCCTGCATGATGGGCTGATTGAACGTCTTGACAAATCTCTTTATGAGAAAGTCATGAGGCCAAAAGTAAACGGAGTGATTAACCTTCACCGTGCTACCATACAGTGCAATCTGGATTACTTTGTGTGCTATTCCTCCATCTCTGCCTTCATTGGCAATGCCTCACAAACTAATTATGCTGCGGCTAATACGTTCATGGACACTTTCTGTCAGTACCGCAGAAACATTGGGCTCTCTGGACAGTCCATTAATTGGGGGGCTTTGAATCTTGGTCTTCTGCTGAACAAAGGCCATTTCCAGAGATTTCTGGAGGCAAAGGGAATCATGCTTTTGGAGATTCCAGAAATCATTGAAAGTCTTGAGCAGTGCCTCTTGATCAACAAACCTCAACAGGTTGTATGCAAATTCAATTTTAAAAACAGCTTGAATAACATCCTCAGTCAGAACAAATCACTGAATGTACGCTTGTTCAAAATAGCACAGGAAGCTATTAGTACAGCTGGAGTGAATGTATCTAGACCTGAACAACCCAAGGAATCATCCTCACCACGTGATTATCTGAGGTCCATGATTAGTGAAACAACTGGGGTTGAAATGGATGAGCTGAATGATGATGTTCATCTTTTCAGTATAGGCATTGACTCAATGTTAGCCATGACTCTGCAGAATCTTATCTTCAATGATAGAGGTGTGAATGTCCCTCTAGTGACTCTGCTGGATCCAAATAGCACACTGGCAACTCTCAATAAAATCCTGGAGGATAACTGTGTAGATGGATATCAGAGTGAAGATGAGAGCAATTCCACATACTTATGATTTGTAATTTGTATTTCTCTAAAGCAGTGTTGTTGTAGCCTCAAAACAAGGAATTTCTTGAAAATGTGTGACATTCTGATGTGAAATAGGGGTTTAGTTAGTAATATAATACTTAATTAAACAATGCAAGTTAATTTAGCTTAAAAAGGGTAATATTGACAGATATTCCAATATGACTAAATTTCCTCCAGTCTGTTGAAATATTGACTAGAGGGTACTCTATGTAACTCTAACTACTCTGTGTTAACGCTACATATCATTGACATAAATTGGGGCTCTGCAGACTGTGAACTTAACTGTTTATCATAGTCTTAATTTAGGTTTTGTTCTTGAGATCATGCTAGGTTTAAACACATTCAGCACTTCACTTTTGTAAATTGTTAGTTTTGTAATTTTGTAAATTGCTTTCTGTATCTATTTTAATGTACTTGAAACCAAAGATGTATAAGGGAACATACTGACATGCTGCTGATGATTAAGATGATGATTTTTTTTATTTTTTATTATTTAATCTAGCTAAAGAGATCATGACAAACCTACTGTACATATGTGTCTAATTTCAGTGCTATACCTTTGTATGTAAAGATGTCCATCTTTAACCCCCTGGAGTCTGAGCTGTTTTGGGGACCTTTAGAAGTTTTGACATGCTCTGACATTTGTGCTTTTTTCAGTTGCTTATAAACACATTAATGGCAAAAGTGTAATTACACTGTATTCAGCATAAACTGGGCTACCATAATATGTGAGCAATATGTATGTACATGCTTGTATTTTTGACAGAATAATGTTTATGCATGTTTTTGAACAAACAAAAACATTTGTTTTAAAATGAAGGCCTCAAAACACACCATAGATATGCATCTACAAGATTTTAGACTAATGGGTGGCGTTGCCTAGAGTTTTTGCTTCAAACTGATATGAGAATCATTGAGCCTGCTAATTCACATAAAACTCAATAACTTGATTTAAATTTTGAAAGACACTTTTTCTTTACAAAGGCCGTATGTGAAGAGGCGTTAATGTTCATGAATAATGCTGTGAATCACACCTGAGAGAACAAAAGAACGCATAATGAGCTGCATAATTAATGAGCTTCAGGTGTGTGACTGAGCGCTAAGCAAAGGGACAAAATAAATATATTTTGTTGTAGTTTATTTAGAATGTAGTCAACAAAGGCACATTATAAAAGCCTATTATACAAACCCGATTCCAAAAAGTTGGGACACTGTACAAATTGTGAATAAAAAGGAATGCAATAATTTACAAATCTCATAAACTTATATTTTATTCACAATAGAATATAGATAACATATCAAATGTTGAAAGTGAGACATTTTGAAATGTCATGACAAATATGGGCTCATTTTGGATTTCATGAGAGCTACACATTCCAAAAAAGTTGGGACAGGGAGCAATAAGAGGCCGGAAAAGTTAAATGTACACATAAGGAACAGCCGGAGGACCAATCTGCAACTTATTAGGTCAATCGGCAACATGATTGGGTATAAAAAGAGCCTCTCAGAGTGGCAGTGTCTCTCAGAAGTCAAGATGGGCAGAGGATCACCAATTCCCCAATGCTGCGGCCAAACATATCAGCAAGCAATATCAGAAAGGAGTTTCTCAGAGAAAAACTGCAAAGAGTTTGAAGTTCTCATCATCTACAGTGCATAATATCATCCAAAGATTCAGAGAATCTGGAACAATGTCTGTGCGTAAGGGTCAAGGCCGGAAAACCATACTGGATGCCCGTGATCTCCGGCCCTTAGACGGCACTGCATCACATACAGGAATGCTACTGTAATGGGAATCACTACATGGGCTCAGGAATACTTCCAGAAAACATTGTCGGTGAACACAATTCACCGTGCCATTCGCCGCTGCCGGCTAAAACTCTACAGGTCAAAAAAGAGATTCAAGAGATTTCAAGATTCAAGAGATTCAAGAGTTTTATTTGTCACATACACAGTTATATACAGAATATACAACCGGCAGTGAAATGTAAACAGGTCCGCTCCATGGACAGTGCACATTCACAGTTAAAAACACAAGGAGGAAATTATATAGAAATAGAATAAAAAAAAATACTACTATATATATATATATATATATATATATATATATATATATATATATATATATATATATATATATATATATGTAGAATTATAAATAATCAAGTCAAGAGAAAAAAAAAAAAAAAAATAAGGATAAAGTGGAATAAAATAATTGAAGTAGACTGTGCAGTGAGTAAACTGTAGACTTATAAATATGTGGTTAACAAATGTATAAAGAGTATAATGTGCAAACAGGTTTATGACAGGTTGTTACACAGTAACAACGAGAACAGAAAGTGCAGTGCAATGTCAGTGTATCGATGTTTATCCTGAAGTGAAGTCACGTGGTGTTAAGTGACTGAGTTCAGGAGTCTGATGGCCTGGGAGAAGAAGCTCCTCCTGAGTCTCTCAGTTTTGGCCATCAGGCTTCGAAGCGCTACCAGATGGCAGCAGCGTGAAATGAGGGTTTGCAGGGTGATTAGAGTCCTTGATGATCTTGGTAGCTCTACCTTTGCAGCGTTTGGTGTAGACGTCCTGCAGAGACGGGAGAGCTGACCCTGAGATACGCTCGGATAAGCGCACAACTCTTTGCAGGGCTTTGCAGTCATGACTGGTGCTGTTCCCATACCACGCTGTGATGCACTGAGTTAAAACACTTTCTATCGCCCCTAAATAGAAAGTTTTCAGGATAGCTGGTGAAACCCTGAATTTCCTCAGCTGGCGCAGGTGGTACAGTCTTTGCCTGGCTTTTTTCACCTGTGTCTGAATGTGAGCAGTCCAGGTCAGGTCCTCGGAGATGTTTACTCCCAGGTACTTGAAGCTGCTCATATCTAAAAAGAAGCCATATCTAAACATGATCCAGAAGCGCAGGCGTTTTCTCTGGGCCAAGGCTCATTTAAAATGGACTGTGGCAAAGTGGAAAACTGTTCTGTGGTCAGACCAATCAAAATTTGAAGTTCTTTTTGGAAAACTGGGACACCATGTCATCCGGACTAAAGAGGACAAGGACAACCCAAGTTGTTATCAGCACTCAGTTCAGAAGCCTGTATCTCTGATGGGATGGGGTTCATGAGTGCATGTGGCATGGGCAGCTTAAATATCTGGAAAAGCACCCTTTACGAAAAATAACCATGGTTTTATTGTAGTAAAAATGTAGTAACCATGTTTTTTTGGCTAATTGATTACCAATTATATTACCACAGTTTTACCACAAATACCATGTTTAAGCCATGGTTAAACCATGGTTAGAGTAGCAAAACCATGGTTAATTTGTGGTTACTATGGTTTAACTACAATAACCATGTTTTTTTTTGGTTTTATTTGTAGTAAAACCATGGTTCATTTTCGTAAGGGACCATCAATGCTGAAAGGTATATCCAAGTTCTAGAACAACATATGCTCCTATCCAGACATCGTCTCTTTCAGGGAAGACCTTGCATTTTCCAACATGACAATGCCAGACCACATACTGCATCAATCACAACATCATGGCTGTGTAGAAGAAGGATCCGGGGACTGAAATGGCCAGCCTGCAGTCCAGATCTTTCACCCATAGAAAACATTTGGCGCATCATAAAGAGGAAGATGCCACAAAGAAGACCTAAGACAGTTGAGCAACTAGAAGCCTGTATACAATAAACTACAATATAACTGCGGTATTACTGCAATACAGCTGAAGTATTACTACAATAATACAGTCCATTCATTTCCCCATTTCTGCTCAGCTTTCATCTTCCTCATGTTCTTCCTCTAAATCACATTTGCCTTGTCTAAAGCAGAACAGAAACATAATTAACTCACAAGTAAATAATTATGTTCTGAACTGAGATTTTACCTCAAACTGCACAACAATCTATTAAATAATGTTATCTTCTGAACACTTGGCATGAAAATAAAGTTTCCAACAATTATTTTGTATGACTTCACATTATTTCTAGTACATATTACGGTAAACATTTAGTCTCCCATATATTAGCGTTACTGATGCATAAACTTCACATTGTAGGCTACTAGTTGAACTATTGCCAGACTAAAATGTGTGAAATCAACGGAAACATGTTGAAATATGAAATAGGTAGGCGACCTCAATGCTAAATAAAAATACACGTACAACATGGGGATATTTTTATGCTCTATAATATTAAACGCAGCATGATATAAAAGTAGGTTTGTCAACTGTCCCGTATTAGCCCGGACGTCCTGTATATTGGGCCTAAATGTCCCATGCATGACCTCTCTTGTCCCGTTTATTGACGCTGATCTAACCGCTGACTAAGTGTCTGTACTCATATGTTGCGTCCTTTGCACGCTCAAGTTCGCTATTTTAAATGTAAAATACCATTAAACGTGGCAGGAACTCTGTTTGTGTATGCATTTGTAGATTATATTGCAAACAAATCATGATATTCAACTGTGATACTGAAATGGAAGATCCATGTTGAAAACAGTTGTTATTTTTTTTCAGGATTCTTTGATGAATAGAAAGTAAAAAACAGCATTAACTGCAAAATTTTTGCATTGATAGGTTGAGCAAATCAAATGTGTTTGTATCTGAGAGCTTAACTGCACACACTGAAATGACATACACTTTGAGTGTCTCGTGAACCACGATTGTCCCTTATTTTTGTCCCACTTTTTGTCCTTCATTGTGTAACGTTTGGTTTATGTTGTGTTGTAAGTAAATGCAAACAATTCAAAAAGCTTCTTTTAATCTTGTCACATTCTTTGTTCTAGTTCCCTCACAGTCATTCAGCTGATATAGGGCCATCAGGGGAGGGTCTTTGTCTTACTCAGGTGTGAAATACATCAATATTCATGATGATTCGCGTCCTCCCCACATAAGCCTTCCTGACACAAAACATGTCTTACACACCTTAAATCAGTATATTGTTTAATATGAATGAGTCATTTTTACATCGTCTTGAAGCAAAAATTCTAGCCTACGTGATCCAGTTCTCAAAAGTCTTGTGAACAAATATTCAGGATAGGTTTTATGGCCTTATAACAGTAACATTTTTTTTTCTTTCCACAAATCACTCATAAACGTAATTTTTTCAAAACTACAATCTTACACACATGCTGCTCACATATTATTGTAGCAGAGTTTGTGCTGAATACAGAGTAATCAGACTAGCCATGAAAATGTTACAAGTAATAGAAATAAACACAAATGCCAGGGCATGTCGTGACTAAAGCGGGCGTGCTAGTGTGTGCCAGGGCCAGTCGCGTTTCCACTGTCGTGATTAAAGCGGGCGTGCTAGTGCGTGCCAGGGCCAGTCGCGTTTCCACTGTCGTGACTAAAGCGGGCGTGCTAGTGCGTGCCAGGGCCAGTCGCGTTTCCACTGTCGTGACTAAAGTGGGCGTGCTAGTGCGTGCCAGTCACGTTTCCACTGTCGGGCCAAAAGCGGGCGTGCTAGTGTGTGCCTGGGCCAGTCGCGTTTCCACTGTCGGGCCAAAAGCGGGCGTGTTAGTGCGTGCCAGGGCCAGTCGCATTTCCACTGTCGTGACTAAAGCGGGCGTGCTAGTGCGTGCCAGGGCCAGTTGCGTTTCCACTGTCGTGACTAAAGCGGGCGTGCTAGTGCGTGCCAGGGCCAGTCGCGTTTCCACTGTCGTGACTAAAGCGGGCGTGCTAGTGCGTGCCAGGGCCAGTCGCGTTTCCACTGTCGTGACTAAAGCGGGCGTGCTAGTGCGTGCCAGGGCCAGTCGCATTTCCACTGTCGGGCCAAAAGCGGGCGTGCTAGTGCGTACCAGGGCCAGTCGCGTTTCCACTGTCGTGACTAAAGCGGGCGTGCTAGTGCGATCCAGTTCTCAAAAGTCTTGTGAACAAATATTCAGGATAGGTTTTATGGCCTTATAACGGTAAAAAAATTTTTTCTTTCCACAAATCACTCATAAACGTTATTTTTTCAAAACTAAAATCTTTTACACACATGCTGCTCACATATTATTGTAGCAGAGTTTGTGCTGAATACAGAGTAATCAGACTAGCCATGAAAATGTTACAAGTAATAGAAATAAACACAAATGCCAGGGCATGTCGTGACTAAAGCGGGCGTGCTAGTGTGTGCCAGGGCCAGTCGCGTTTCCACTGTCGTGATTAAAGCGGGCGTGCTAGTGCGTGCCAGGCAGGGCCAGTCGCGTTTCCACTGTCGTGACTAAAGCGGGCGTGCTAGTGCGTGCCAGGGCCAGTCGCGTTTCCACTGTCGTGACTAAAGCGGGCGTGCTAGTGCGTGCCAGGGCCAGTCGCGTTTCCACTGTCGTGACTAAAGTGGGCGTGCTAGTGCGTGCCAGTCACGTTTCCACTGTCGGGCCAAAAGCGGGCGTGCTAGTGTGCCTGGGCCAGTCGCGGGCCACTGGTCGGGCCAAAAGCGGGCGTGTTAGTGCGTGCCAGGGCCAGTCGCATTTCCACTGTCGTGACTAAAGCGGGCGTGCTAGTGCGTGCCAGGGCCAGTTGCGTTTCCACTGTCGTGACTAAAGCGGGCGTGCTAGTGCGTGCCAGGGCCAGTCGCGTTTCCACTGTCGTGACTAAAGCGGGCGTGCTAGTGCGTGCCAGGGCCAGTCGCGTTTCCACTGTCGTGACTAAAGCGGGCGTGCTAGTGCGTGCCAGGGCCAGTCGCATTTCCACTGTCGGGCCAAAAGCGGGCGTGCTAGTGCGCATTTCAGGGCCAGTCGCGTTTCCACTGTCGTGACTAAAGCGGGCGTGCTAGTGCGATCCAGTTCTCAAAAGTCTTGTGAACAAATATTCAGGATAGGTTTTATGGCCTTATAACGGTAAAATTTTTTTTTCTTTCCACAAATCACTCATAAACGTTATTTTTTCAAAACTAAAATCTTTTACACACATGCTGCTCACATATTATTGTAGCAGAGTTTGTGCTGAATACAGAGTAATCAGACTAGCCATGAAAATGTTACAAGTAATAGAAATAAACACAAATGCCAGGGCATGTCGTGACTAAAGCGGCGCGGCTAGTGTGTGCCAGGGCCAGTCGCGTTTCCACTGTCGTGACTAAAGCGGGCGTGCTAGTGCGCGCCAGGGCCAGACGCCGCTTCCACTGTCGTGACTAAAGCGGGCGTGCTAGTGCGTGCCAGGGCCAGTCGCGTTTCCACTGTCGTGACTAAAGCGGGCGTGCTAGTGCGTGCCAGGGCCAGTCGCGTTTCCACTGTCGTGACTAAAGCGGGCGTGCTAGTGCGTGCCAGGGCCAGTCGCGCTTCCACTGTCGTGACTAAAGCGGCGCGTGCTAGCGCGTGCCAGGCCAGTCGCGCGTTTCCACTGTCGTGACTAAAGCGGCGTGCTAGTGCGTGCCAGGGCCAGTCGCATTTCCACTGTCGGGCCAAAAGCGGGCGTGCTAGTGCGTGCCAGGGCCAGTCGCGTTTCCACTGTCGTGACTAAAGCGGGCGTGCTAGTGCGATCCAGTTCTCAAAAGTCTTGTGAACAAATATTCAGGATAGGTTTTATGGCCTTATAACAGTAATATTTTTTTTTTTCCACAAATCACTCATAACGGTAATTTTTTCAAACTACAATCTTTTACACACATGCTGCTCACATATTATTGTAGCAGAGTTTGTGGTGAATACAGAGTAATCAGACTAGCCATGAAAATGTTACAAGTAATAGAAATAAACACAAATGCCAGGGCATGTCGTGACTAAAGCGGGCGTGCTAGTGCGTGCCAGGGCCAGTCGCATTTCCACTGTCGGGCCAAAAGCGGGCGTGCTTTATTACTGAGAGTCAGGACCTCGGTTTAACATCGCTTCCATTGTCGTGACTAAAGTGGGCGCTAGTGCGTGCAGGTGCAGGGCCGAGTCGCGTTTCCACTGTCGTGACTAAAGCGGTCGTGTGCTAGTGCGCGCAGGCCAGTCGCGCTTTCCACTGTCGTGACTAAAGCGGCGTGCTAGTGCGTGCCAGGACCAGTCGCGTTTCCACTGTCGTGACTAAAGCGGCGCGTGCTAGTGCGCGCACAGGACCAGTCGCGCGTTTCCACTGTAGTGACTAAAGCGGGCGTGCTAGTGCGCGCGCCAGGGCCAGTCGCGTTTCCACTAAAGTGGCCGCGCTAGCGCGCGCCAGGGCCAGTCGCGCTTTCCACTGTAGTGACTAAAGCGGCGCGTGCTAGTGCGTGCCAGGGCCAGTCGCGTTTCCACTAAAGTGGCCGTGGTTAGTGCGCGCGTACAGGGCCAGTCGCGCGCTTCCACTGTCGTGACTAAAGCGGGCGCGTTAGCACGCGCCAGGGCCAGTCGCGCTTCCACTGTCGTGACTAAAGCGGGCGTGCTAGTGCGCGCCAGGGCCAGTCGCGCTTCCACTGTCGTGACTAAAGCGGCGCGCTAGTGCGCGCCAGGGCCAGTCGCGCTTTCCACTGTCGTGACTAAAGCGGACGCATGCTAGTGCGCGCCAGGGCCAGTCGCGTTTCCACTGTCGGGCCAAAAGCGGGCGTGCTAGTGCGTGCCAGGGCCAGTCGCGCTTCCACTGTAGTGACTAAAGCGGGTGTGCTAGCGCGCGCCAGGGCCAGTCGCGTTTCCACTGTCGTGACTAAAGCGGGCGTGCTAGTGCGTGCCAGGGTCAGTCGCGTTTCCACTGTCGTGACTAAAGCGGGCGTGCTAGTGCGTGCCAGGGCCAGTCGCGTTTCCACTGTCGTGACTAAAGCGGGTGTGCTGGTGCGTGCCAGGGCCAACCGCTGCTTTCCACTAAAGCGGCGTGCTAGTGTGTGCCAGGGCCAGTCGCGTTTCCACTGTAGTGACTAAAGCGGCATGCTAGTGTGTGCCAGGGCCAGTCGCGCTTTCCACTAAAGCGGCCGTGCTAGTGCGCGCCAGGGCCAGTCGCGCTTCCACTGTCGTGACTAAAGCGGGCGTGCTAGTGCGTGCCAGGGCCAGTCGCTGCGTTTCCACTGTCGTGACTAAAGCGGCGCGCTAGTGCGTGCCAGGGCCAGTCGCGCTTCCACTGTCGGGCCAAAAGCGGGCGTGCTAGTGCGTGCCAGGGCCAGTCGCGTTTCCACTGTAGTGACTAAAGCGGGCGTGCTAGTGCGTGCGCCAGGGCCAGTCGCGTTTCCACTGTCGTGACTAAAGCGGCGCGTGCTAGTGCGCGCCAGGGCCAGTCGCGCTTCCACTGTAGTGACTAAAGCGGCGCGCTAGTGCGTGCCAGGGCCAGTCGCGCTTTCCACTAAAGCGGGCGCGCTGAGTGCGTGCCAGGGCCAGTCGCGCTTTCCACTGTCGCGACTAAAGCGGGCGTGCTAGTGCGTGCCAGGGCCAGTCGCGTTTCCACTGTAGTGACTAAAGCGCCGTGCTAGTGCGTGCCAGGATCAGTCGCGTTTCCACTGTCGTGACTAAAGAGGGCGTGCTAGTGCGTGCCAGGATCAGTCGCGTTTCCACTGTCGGGCCAAAAGCGGGCGTGCTAGTGCGTGCCAGGGCCAGTCACGTTTCCACTGTAGTGACTAAAGCGGGCGTGCTGGTGCGTGCCAGGGCCAGCCGCGTTTCCACTAAAGCGGCGTGCTAGTGTGTGCCAGGGCCAGTCGCGTTTCCACTGTCGTGACTAAAGCGGGCGTGCTAGTGCGTGCCAGGGCCAGTCGCGTTTCCACTGTCGTGACTAAAGTGGGCGTGCTAGTGCGTGCCAGTCACGCGCTCCACCGTCGGGCCAAAAGCGGGCGCGTGCTAGTGTGTGCCTGGGCCAGTCGCGCTTTTCCACTGTCGTGACTAAAGCGGGCGTGCTAGTGCGTGCCAGGGCCAGTCGCGTTTCCACTGTCGCGGACTAAAGCGGGCGTGCTAGTGCGCCAGGGTCAGTCACGCCCACTGTCGGGCCAAAAGCGGGCGTGCTAGTGTGTGCCTGGGCCAGTCGCGTTTCCACTGTCGGGCCAAAAGCGGGCGTGTTAGTGCGTGCCAGGGCCAGTCGCATTTCCACTGTCGTGACTAAAGCGGGCGTGCTGTAGTGCGCGCGCCAGGGCCAGTTGCGCTTCCACTGTCGTGACTAAAGCGGGCGTGCTAGTGCGTGCCAGGGCCAGTCGCGCTTTCCACTGTCGTGACTAAAGCGGGCGTGCTAGTGCGCGCCAGGGCCAGTCGCGCTTCCACTGTCGTGACTAAAGCGGCGTGCTAGTGCGCGCCAGGGCCAGTCGCATTTCCACCGTCGGGCCAAAAGCGGGCGTGCTAGTGCGCACCAGGGCCAGTCGCGCTTCCACTGTCGTGACTAAAGCGGGCGTGCTAGTGCGATCCAGTTCTCAAAAGTCTTGTGAACAAATATTCAGGATAGGTTTTATGGCCTTATAACGGTAAAAAAATTTTTTCTT
Source organism: Paracanthobrama guichenoti (assembly GCA_018749465.1). Lineage (NCBI taxonomy): Eukaryota > Metazoa > Chordata > Actinopteri > Cypriniformes > Gobionidae > Paracanthobrama > Paracanthobrama guichenoti. The sequence continues at coordinate 54,710 of JAGHMJ010001542.1, forward strand.
TCCACAAATCACTCATAAACGTTATTTTTTCAAAACTAAAATCTTTTACACACATGCTGCTCACATATTATTGTAGCAGAGTTTGTGCTGAATACAGAGTAATCAGACTAGCCATGAAAATGTTACAAGTAATAGAAATAAAGACAAATGCCAGGGCATGTCGTGACTAAAGCGGCGCGTGCTAGTGTGTGCCAGGCCAGTCGCGCTTTCCACTGTCGTGACTAAAGCGGGCGTGCTAGTGCGCGCCAGGGCCAGACGCCGCTTCCACTGTCGTGACTAAAGCGGGCGCGCTAGTGCGTGCCAGGGCCAGTCGCGTTTCCACTGTCGTGACTAAAGCGGGCGTGCTAGTGCGTGCCAGGGCCAGTCGCGTTTCCACTGTCGTGACTAAAGCGGGCGTGCTAGTGCGTGCCAGGGCCAGTCGCGCGTTTCCACTGTCGTGATTAAAGCGGGCGTGCTAGTGCGTGCCAGGGCCAGTCGCGTTTCCACTGTCGTGACTAAAGCGGGCGTGCTAGTGCGTGCCAGGGCCAGTCGCGTTTCCACTGTCGTGACTAAAGTGGGCGTGCTAGTGCGTGCCAGTCACGTTTCCACTGTCGGGCCAAAAGCGGGCGTGCTAGTGTGTGCCTGGGCCAGTCGCGTTTCCACTGTCGGGCCAAAAGCGGGCGTGTTAGTGCGTGCCAGGCCAGTCGCATTTCCACCGTCGTGACTAAAGCGGGCGTGCTAGTGCGCACCAGGGCCAGTTGCGTTTCCACTGTCGTGACTAAAGCGGGCGTGCTAGCGCGTGCCAGGGCCAGTCGCGCGCTTCCACTGTCGTGACTAAAGCGGGCGTGCTAGTGCGTGCCAGGGCCAGTCGCGCTTCCACTGTCGTGACTAAAGCGGGCGTGCTAGTGCGTAGGGCGCGCGCCAGGGCCAGTCGCATTTCCACCGTCGGGCCAAAAGCGGCGTGCTTAGTGCGCATCAGGGCCAGTCGCGCTTCCACTGTCGTGACTAAAGCGGGCGTGCTAGTGCGATCCAGTTCTCAAAAGTCTTGTGAACAAATATTCAGGATAGGTTTTATGGCCTTATAACGGTAAAATTTTTTTCTTTCCACAAATCACTCATAAACGTTATTTTTTCAAAACTAAAATCTTTTACACACATGCTGCTCACATATTATTGTAGCAGAGTTTGTGCTGAATACAGAGTAATCAGACTAGCCATGAAAATGTTACAAGTAATAGAAATAAACACAAATGCCAGGGCATGTCGTGACTAAAGCGGGCGTGCTAGTGTGTGCCAGGGCCAGTCGCGTTTCCACTGTCGTGACTAAAACGGGCGTGCTAGTGCGTGCCAGGGCCAGACGCGTTTCCACTGTCGTGACTAAAGCGGGCGTGCTAGTGCGTGCCAGGGCCAGTCGCGTTTCCACTGTCGTGACTAAAGCGGGCGTGCTAGTGCGTGCCAGGGCCAGTCGCATTTCCACTGTCGTGACTAAAGCGGGCGTGCTAGTGCGTGCCAGGGCCAGTCGCGCTTCCACTGTCGTGACTAAAGCGGGCGTGCTAGTGCGTGCCAGGGCCAGTCGCGCGTTTCCACTGTCGTGACTAAAGCGGGCGTGCTAGTGCGTGCCAGGGCCAGTCGCGTTTCCACTGTCGTGACTAAAGCGGGCGTGCTAGTGCGTGCCAGGGCCAGTCGCATTTCCACTGTCGGGCCAAAAGCGGGCGTGCTAGTGCGTGCCAGGGCCAGTCGCGTTTCCACTGTCGTGACTAAAGCGGGCGTGCTAGTGCGATCCAGTTCTCAAAAGTCTTGTGAACAAATATTCAGGATAGGTTTTATGGCCTTATAACAGTAATATTTTTTTTTCTTTCCACAAATCACTCATAACGGTAATTTTTTCAAAACTACAATCTTTTACACACATGCTGCTCACATATTATTGTAGCAGAGTTTGTGGTGAATACAGAGTAATCAGACTAGCCATGAAAATGTTACAAGTAATAGAAATAAACACAAATGCCAGGGCATGTCGTGACTAAAGCGGGCGTGCTAGTGCGTGCCAGGGCCAGTCGCATTTCCACTGTCGGGCCAAAAGCGGGCGTGCTTTATTACTGAGAGTCAGGACCTCGGTTTAACATCGCGTTTCCATTGTCGTGACTAAAGTGGGCGTGCTAGTGCGTGCCAGGCCAGTCGTCGCGCGCTTCCACTGTCGTGACTAAAGCGGTCGTGCTAGTGCGTGCCAGGGCCAGTCGCGTTTCCACTGTCGTGACTAAAGCGGCGTGCTAGTGCGTGCCAGGACCAGTCGCGTTTCCACTGTCGCGACTAAAGCGGCGCGCATAGCGCGCGCCAGGACCAGTCGCGTTTCCACTGTCGTGACTAAAGCGGGCGCGCTAGCTAGTGCGTGCAGGGCCAGTCGCGCTTCCACTGTCGGGCCAAAAGCGGCGTGCTAGTGCGTGCCAGGGCCAGTCACGCTTTCCACTGTAGTGACTAAAGCGGGCGCATAGCGCGTGCCAGGGCCAGTCGCGTTTCCACTAAAGTGGCCGCAAGCGCGCGCGTGCCAGCCAGGCCAGTCGCGTTTCCACTGTCGTGACTAAAGCGGCGCGGTTAGCGCGCGCCAGGGCCAGTCGCGCTTTCCACTGTCGTGACTAAAGCGGCGCGTGCTAGCACGCGCCAGGGCCAGTCGCGCTTTCCACTGTCGTGACTAAAGCGGGCGCGCTAGTGCGTGCCAGGGCCAGTCGCGCTTTCCACTGTCGTGACTAAAGCGGCGTGCTAGTGCGTGCCAGGGCCAGTCGCGCTTTCCACTGTCGTGACTAAAGCGGACGCAGTAGTGCGTGCCAGGGCCAGTCGCGTTTCCACTGTCGGGCCAAAAGCGGGCGTGCTAGTGCGCGCCAGGGCCAGTCGCGCTTTCCACTGTAGTGACTAAAGCGGGTGTGCTAGCGCGTGCCAGGGCCAGTCGCGCTTCCACTGTCGTGACTAAAGCGGCGTGCTAGCGCGTGCCAGGGTCAGTCGCGCTTCCACTGTCGTGACTAAAGCGGGCGTGCTAGTGCGTGCGTGCCAGGGCCAGTCGCGCTTCCACCGTCGTGACTAAAGCGGGTGTGCTGGTGCGTGCCAGGGCCAACCGCGCTTCCACTAAAGCGGGCGTGCTAGTGTGTGCCAGGGCCAGTCGCGTTTCCACTGTAGTGACTAAAGCGGCATGCTAGTGTGTGCCAGGGCCAGTCGCGCTTTCCACTAAAGCGGCCGTGCTAGTGCGTTGTGGGCCAGTCGCGCTTCCACTGTCGTGACTAAAGCGGGCGTGCTAGTGCGCGCCAGGGCCAGTCGCGTTTCCACTGTCGTGACTAAAGCGGCGTGCTAGTGCGCGCAGGGGCCAGTCGCGCTTTCCACTGTCGGGCCAAAAGCGGGCGTGCTAGTGCGTGCCAGGGCCAGTCGCGCTTCCACTGTAGTGACTAAAGCGGGCGTGCTAGTGCGCGCCAGGGCCAGTCGCGCGTTTCCACTGTCGTGACTAAAGCGGCGTGCTAGTGCGTGCCAGGGCCAGTCGCGCTTTCCACTGTAGTGACTAAAGCGGCGTGCTAGCGCGTGCCAGGGCCAGTCGCGTTTCCACTAAAGCGGGCGTGCTAGTGCGTGCCAGGGCCAGTCGCGTTTCCACTGTCGTGACTAAAGCGGGCGTGCTAGTGCGTGCCAGGGCCAGTCGCGTTTCCACTGTAGTGACTAAAGCGCCGTGCTAGTGCGCGTGCAGGATCAGTCGCGTTTCCACTGTCGTGACTAAAGAGGGCGTGCTAGTGCGTGCCAGGATCAGTCGCGTTTCCACTGTCGTGGCCAAAAGCGGCGTGCTAGTGCGCGTGCCAGGGCCAGTCACGTTTCCACTGTAGTGACTAAAGCGGGCGTGCTGGTGCGTGCCAGGGCCAGCCGCGTTTCCACTAAAGCGGCGTGCTAGTGTGTGCCAGGGCCAGTCGCGTTTCCACTGTCGTGACTAAAGCGGGCGTGCTAGTGCGCGCAGGGCCAGTCGCGTTTCCACTGTCGTGACTAAAGTGGGCGTGCTAGTGCGTGCCAGTCACGTTTCCACTGTCGGGCCAAAAGCGGGCGTGCTAGTGTGTGCCTGGGCCAGTCGCGTTTCCACTGTCGTGACTAAAGCGGCGTGCTAGTGCGCGCCAGGCCAGTCGCGCTTCCACTGTCGTGACTAAAGTGGGCGTGCTAGTGCGTGCCAGTCACGCTTTCCACTGTCGGGCCAAAAGCGGCGTGCTAGTGTGTGCCTGGGCCAGTCGCGCTTTCCACTGTCGGGCCAAAAGCGGGCGTGTTAGTGCGCGCCAGGGCCAGTCGCATTTCCACTGTCGCGACTAAAGCGGCGTGCTAGTGCGTGCCAGGGCCAGTTGGCGCTTCCACTGTCGTGACTAAAGCGGCGCGGCTAGTGCGCGCCAGGGCCAGTCGCGCTTTCCACTGTCGTGACTAAAGCGGGCGCGCTAGTGCGCGCCAGGGCCAGTCGCGCTTTCCACTGTCGTGACTAAAGCGGGCGTGCTAGTGCGCATCCAGGGCCAGTCGCATTTCCACTGTCGGGCCAAAAGCGGCGCGTGCTAGTGCGCACCAGGGCCAGTCGCGTTCCACTGTCGTGACTAAAGCGGGCGCGCAAGTGCGATCCAGTTCTCAAAAGTCTTGTGAACAAATATTCAGGATAGGTTTTATGGCCTTATAACGGTAAAAAAATTTTTTCTTTCCACAAATCACTCATAAACGTAATTTTTTCAAAACTAAAATCTTTTACACACATGCTGCTCACATATTATTGTAGCAGAGTTTGTGCTGAATACAGAGTAATCAGACTAGCCATGAAAATGTTACAAGTAATAGAAATAAACACAAATGCCAGGGCATGTCGTGACTAAAGCGGGCGTAGTAGTGTGCCCAGGGCCAGTCGCGCTTTCCACTGTCGTGACTAAAGCGGGCGTGCTAGTGCGCGCCAGGGCCAGACGCGTTTCCACTGTCGTGACTAAAGCGGGCGTGCTAGTGCGCGCCAGGGCCAGTCGCGCTTTCCACTGTCGTGACTAAAGCGGCGCGTGCTAGCGCGTGCCAGGGCCAGTCGCGCTTCCACTGTCGTGACTAAAGCGGGCGTGCTAGTGCGTGCCAGGGCCAGTCGCGCTTTCCACTGTCGTGATTAAAGCGGACGTGCTTAGCGCGTGCCAGGCCAGTCGCGCTTCCACTGTCGTGACTAAAGCGGGCGTGCTAGTGCGCGCCAGGGCCAGTCGCGCTTTCCACTGTCGTGACTAAAGTGGGCGCGTTAGCGCGCAGTGCCAGTCACGCTTCCACCGTCGGGCCAAAAGCGGCGTGCTAGTGTGTGCCTGGGCCAGTCGCGCTTCCACTGTCGGGCCAAAAGCGGCGTGTTAGTGCGTGCCAGGGCCAGTCGCATTTCCACTGTCGTGACTAAAGCGGGCGTGCTAGTGCGCGCCAGGGCCAGTTGGCGCTTTCCACTGTCGTGACTAAAGCGGGCGTGCGCGCGTGCCAGGGCCAGTCGCGCTTTCCACTGTCGTGACTAAAGCGGCGTGCTAGTGCGCGCCAGGCCAGTCGCGCTTCCACTGTCGTGACTAAAGCGGGCGTGCTAGTGCGTGCCAGGGCCAGTCGCATTTCCACTGTCGGGCCAAAAGCGGGCGCGTGCTAGTGCGTATCAGGGCCAGTCGCGCTTCCACTGTCGTGACTAAAGCGGGCGTGCTAGTGCGATCCAGTTCTCAAAAGTCTTGTGAACAAATATTCAGGATAGGTTTTATGGCCTTATAACGGTAAAAATTTTTTTCTTTCCACAAATCACTCATAAACGTTATTTTTCAAAACTAAAATCTTTTACACACATGCTGCTCACATATTATTGTAGCAGAGTTTGTGCTGAATACAGAGTAATCAGACTAGCCATGAAAATGTTACAAGTAATAGAAATAAACACAAATGCCAGGGCATGTCGTGACTAAAGCGGGCGTGCTAGTGTGTGCCAGGCCAGTCGCGTTTCCACTGTCGTGACTAAAACGGGCGCGTGCTAGTGCGTGCCAGGGCCAGACGCGCTTCCACTGTCGTGACTAAAGCGGGCGTGCTAGTGCGTGCCAGGGCCAGTCGCGCGTTTCCACTGTCGTGACTAAAGCGGCGTGCTTAGTGCGTGCCAGGGCCAGTCGCGTTTCCACTGTCGTGACTAAAGCGGGCGTGCTTAGTGCGTGCCAGGGCCAGTCGCGTTTCCACTGTCGTGATTAAAGCGGGCGTGCTAGTGCGTGCCAGGGCCAGTCGCGTTTCCACTGTCGTGACTAAAGCGGCGCGGCTAGTGCGTGCCAGGGCCAGTCGCGTTTCCACTGTCGTGACTAAAGTGGGCGTAGCTGCGTGCGTCAGTCGCGTTTCCACTGTCGGGCCAAAAGCGGGCGTGCTAGTGTGTGCCTGGGCCAGTCGCGTTTCCACTGTCGGGCCAAAAGCGGGCGTGTTAGTGCGTGCCAGGGCCAGTCGCATTTCCACTGTCGTGACTAAAGCGGGCGTGCTAGTGCGTGCCAGGGCCAGTTGCGTTTCCACTGTCGTGACTAAAGCGGGCGTGCTAGTGCGTGCCAGGGCCAGTCGCGTTTCCACTGTCGTGACTAAAGCGGGCGTGCTAGTGCGTGCCAGGGCCAGTCGCGTTTCCACTGTCGTGACTAAAGCGGCGTGCTAGTGCGTGCCAGGGCCAGTCGCATTTCCACTGTCGGGCCAAAAGCGGGCGTGCTAGTGCGTACCAGGGCCAGTCGCGTTTCCACTGTCGTGACTAAAGCGGGCGTGCTAGTGCGATCCAGTTCTCAAAAGTCTTGTGAACAAATATTCAGGATAGGTTTTATGGCCTTATAACGGTAAAATTTTTTTTTCTTTCCACAAATCACTCATAAACGTTATTTTTTCAAAACTAAAATCTTTTACACACATGCTGCTCACATATTATTGTAGCAGAGTTTGTGCTGAATACAGAGTAATCAGACTAGCCATGAAAATGTTACAAGTAATAGAAATAAACACAAATGCCAGGGCATGTCGTGACTAAAGCGGGCGTGCTAGTGTGTGCCAGGGCCAGTCGCGTTTCCACTGTCGTGACTAAAACGGGCGTGCTAGTGCGTGCGCGCCAGGCCAGACGCGCTTCCACTGTCGTGACTAAAGCGGGCGTGCTAGCGCGCGCCAGGGCCAGTCGCGTTTCCACTGTCGTGACTAAAGCGGGCGTGCTAGTGCGTGCCAGGGCCAGTCGCGTTTCCACTGTCGTGACTAAAGCGGGCGTGCTAGTGCGTGCCAGGGCCAGTCGCGTTTCCACTGTCGTGACTAAAGCGGGCGTGCTAGTGCGTGCCAGGGCCAGTCGCGCTTCCACTGTCGTGACTAAAGCGGGCGTGCTTAGTGCGCGCCAGGGCCAGTCGCATTTCCACTGTCGGGCCAAAAGCGGGCGTGCTAGTGCGTGCCAGGGCCAGTCGCGTTTCCACTGTCGTGACTAAAGCGGGCGTGCTAGTGCGATCCAGTTCTCAAAAGTCTTGTGAACAAATATTCAGGATAGGTTTTATGGCCTTATAACAGTAATATTTTTTTTTCTTTCCACAAATCACTCATAACGGTAATTTTTTCAAAACTACAATCTTTTACACACATGCTGCTCACATATTATTGTAGCAGAGTTTGTGGTGAATACAGAGTAATCAGACTAGCCATGAAAATGTTACAAGTAATAGAAATAAACACAAATGCCAGGGCATGTCGTGACTAAAGCGGGCGCGTATAGTGCGTGCCAGGGCCAGTCGCATTTCCACTGTCGGGCCAAAAGCGGGCGTGCTTTATTACTGAGAGTCAGGACCTCGGTTTAACATCGCGTTTCCATTGTCGTGACTAAAGTGGGCGTGCTAGTGCGTGCCAGGGCCAGTCGCGTTTCCACTGTCGTGACTAAAGCGGTCGTGCTAGTGCGTGCCAGGGCCAGTCGCGTTTCCACTGTCGTGACTAAAGCGGCGTGCTAGTGCGTGCCAGGACCAGTCGCGTTTCCACTGTCGTGACTAAAGCGGCGTGCTAGTGCGTGCCAGGACCAGTCGCGCTTTCCACCGTCGTGACTAAAGCGGGTGTGCTAGTGCGTGCCAGGGCCAGTCGCGTTTCCACTGTCGGGCCAAAAGCGGGCGTGCTAGTGCGTGCCAGGGCCAGTCACGTTTCCACTGTAGTGACTAAAGCGGGCGTGCTAGTGCGTGCCAGGGCCAGTCGCGTTTCCACTAAAGTGGCGTGCTAGTGCGTGCCAGGGCCAGTCGCGCTTCCACTGTCGTGACTAAAGCGGGCGTGCTAGTGCGTGCCAGGGCCAGTCGCGTTTCCACTGTCGTGACTAAAGCGGCGCGTAGCTAGTACGTGCCAGGGCCAGTCGCGTTTCCACTGTCGTGACTAAAGCGGGCGTGCTAGTGCGTGCCAGGGCCAGTCGCGTTTCCACTGTCGTGACTAAAGCGGCGTGCTAGTGCGTGCCAGGGCCAGTCGCGTTTCCACTGTCGTGACTAAAGCGGGCGTGCTAGTGCGTGCCAGGGCCAGTCGCGTTTCCACTGTCGGGCCAAAAGCGGGCGTGCTAGTGCGTGCCAGGGCCAGTCGCGTTTCCACTGTAGTGACTAAAGCGGGTGTGCTAGTGCGTGCCAGGGCCAGTCGCGTTTCCACTGTCGTGACTAAAGCGGCGTGCTAGTGCGCGCCAGGGTCAGTCGCGCTTCCACTGTCGTGACTAAAGCGGCGTGCTAGTGCGTGCCAGGGCCAGTCGCGTTTCCACTGTCGTGACTAAAGCGGGTGTGCTGGTGCGTGCCAGGGCCAACCGCGTTTCCACTAAAGCGGCGTGCTAGTGTGTGCCAGGGCCAGTCGCGTTTCCACTGTAGTGACTAAAGCGGGCATGCTAGTGTGTGCCAGGGCCAGTCGCGTTTCCACTAAAGCGGCCGTGCTAGCGGTGCGCGCAGGGCCAGTCGCGCTTCCACTGTCGTGACTAAAGCGGGCGTGCTAGTGCGTGCCAGGGCGAGGTCGCGCTTTCCACTGTCGTGACTAAAGCGGCGCGCTAGTGCGTGCCAGGGCCAGTCGCGCTTTCCACTGTCGGGCCAAAAGCGGGCGTGCTAGTGCGTGCCAGGGCCAGTCGCGTTTCCACTGTAGTGACTAAAGCGGGCGTGCTAGTGCGTGCCAGGGCCAGTCGCGTTTCCACTGTCGTGACTAAAGCGGCGCGCATAGTGCGTGCCAGGGCCAGTCGCGTTTCCACTGTAGTGACTAAAGCGGCGCGGTTAGTGCGCGCCAGGGCCAGTCGCGCGTTTCCACTAAAGCGGGCGTGCTAGTGCGCGCCAGGGCCAGTCGCGCGTTCCACTGTCGTGACTAAAGCGGGCGTGCTAGTGCGTGCCAGGGCCAGTCGCGTTTCCACTGTCGGGCCAAAAGCGGGCGTGCTAGTGCGTGCCAGGGCCAGTCGCGTTTCCACTGTAGTGACTAAAGCGGGCGTGCTAGTGCGTGCCAGGGCCAGTCGCGTTTCCACTGTCGTGACTAAAGCGGGCGTGCTAGTGCGTGCCAGGGTCAGTCGCGTTTCCACTGTGGTGACTAAAGCGGGCGTGCTAGTGCGTGCCAGGGCCAGTCGCGTTTCCACTGTCGTGACTAAAGCGGGCGTGCTAGTGCGTGCCAGGGCCAGTCGCGTTTCCACTGTAGTGACTAAAGCGGGCGTGCTAGTGCGTGCCAGGGCCAGTCGCGTTTCCACTAAAGCGGCCGCGGTTAGCACGCGTGCCAGGGCCAGTCGCGTTTCCACTGTCGCGTGACTAAAGCGGGCGTGCTAGTGCGTGCCAGGGCCAGTCGCGTTTCCATTGTCGTGACTAAAGCAGGCGTGCTAGTGCGTGCCAGGGCCAGTCGCATTTCCACTGTCGTGACTAAAGCGGCGTGCTAGTGCGTGCCAGGACCAGTCGCGCTTCCACTGTCGTGACTAAAGCGGGCGTGCTAGGTGCGTGCCAGGGCCAGTCGCGCTTTCCACTGTCGGGCCAAAAGCGGGCGTGCTTAGTGCGCGCCAGGGCCAGTCACGCTTCCACTGTAGTGACTAAAGCGGGCGTGCTAGTGCGTGCCAGGGCCAGTCGCGTTTCCACTAAAGCGGCTAAAAGCGGGCGTGCTGCGTGCGCGCCAGGGCCAGTCGCGCTTTCCACTGTCGGGCCAAAAGCGGGCGTGCTAGTGCGCGCCCAGGGCCAGTCGCGTTTCCACTGTAGTGACTAAAGCGGGCGTGCTAGTGCGTGCCAGGGCCAGTCGCGTTTCCACTGTCGTGACTAAAGCGGGCGTGCTAGCGCGCGCCAGGGTCAGTCGCGTTTCCACTGTCGTGACTAAAGCGGCGTGCTAGTGCGCGCCAGGGCCAGTCGCGTTTTCACTGTCGTGACTAAAGCGGCGCGTGCTGGTGCGTGCCAGGGCCGCCAGTTTCCACTAAAGCGGCGTGCTAGTGTGTGCCAGGGCCAGTCGCGTTTCCACTGTAGTGACTAAAGCGGGCATGCTAGTGCGTGCCAGGGCCAGTCGCGTTTCCACTAAAGCGGCCGTGCTAGTGCGTGCCAGGGCCAGTCGCGTTTCCACTGTCGTGACTAAAGCGGGCGTGCTAGTGCGTGCCAGGGCCAGTCGCGTTTCCACTGTCGTGACTAAAGCGGCGTGCTAGTGCGTGCCAGGGCCAGTCGCGCGTTTCCACTGTAGTGACTAAAGCGGGCGTGCTAGTGCGTGCCAGGGCCAGTCGCGTTTCCACTGTCGTGACTAAAGCGGGCGTGCTAGTGCGTGCCAGGGCCAGTCGCGTTTCCACTGTAGTGACTAAAGCGGGCGTGCTAGTGCGTGCCAGGGCCAGTCGCGTTTCCACTAAAGCGGCCGTGCTAGTGCGTGCCAGGGTCAGTCGCGTTTCCACTGTCGGGCCAAAAGCGGGCGTGCTAGTGCGTGCCAGGGCCAGTCGCGTTTCCACTGTAGTGACTAAAGCGGGCGTGCTAGTGCGTGCCAGGGCCAGTCGCGCTTCCACTGTCGTGACTAAAGCGGGCGTGCTAGTGCGCAAGCCAGGGCCAGTCGCGTTTCCACTGTAGTGACTAAAGCGGCGTGCTAGCGCGTGCCAGGGCCAGTCGCGTTTCCCACTAAAGCGGCCGCGGCTAGTGCGTGCCAGGGCCAGTCGCGTTTCCACTGTCGTGACTAAAGCGGGCGTGCTAGTGCGCGCCAGGGCCAGTCGCGCTTCCACTGTCGTGACTAAAGCGCCGCGCTAGTGCGCGCCAGGATCAGTCGCGCTTTCCACTGTCGTGACTAAAGCGGGCGTGCTAGCGCGCGCCAGGGCCAGTCGCGTTTCCACTAAAGCGGCGCGTGCTAGCGCGTGCCAGGCCCAGTCGCGCTTCCACCGTCGTGACTAAAGCGGGCGTGCTAGTGCGTGCCAGGGCCAGTCGCGCTTCCACTGTCGTGACTAAAGCGCCGCGGCTAGTGCGTGCCAGGATAAGTCGCGTTTCCACTGTCGTGACTAAAGCGGGCGTGCTAGTGCGCGCCAGGATCAGTCGCGCGCTTCCACCGTCGTGACTAAAGCGGGCGTTAGTGTGTGCCAGGGCCAGTCGCGTTTCCACTGTCGGGCCAAAAGCGGGCGTGCTAGTGCGTGCCAGGGCCAGTCACGCTTCCACTGTAGTGACTAAAGCGGGCGTGCTGGTGCGTGCCAGGGCCAGCCGCCGCTTTCCACTAAAGCGGCGTGCTAGTGTGTGCCAGGGCCAGTCGCGTTTCCACTGTCGTGACTAAAGCGGGTGTGCTAGTGCGTGCCAGGGCCAGTCGCGTTTCCACTGTCGGGCCAAAATCGGGCGTGCTAGTGCGTGCCAGGGCCAGTCGCGTTTCCACTGTAGTGACTAAAGCGGGCGTGCTAGTGCGTGCCAGGGCCAGTCGCGTTTCCACTGTTGTGACTAAAGCGGGCGTGATAGTGCGTGCCAGGGTCAGTCGCGTTTCCACTGTGGTGACTAAAGCGGCGTGCTAGTGCGCGCCAGGGCCAGTCGCGCGTTTCCACCGTCGTGACTAAAGCGGGCGTGTTAGTGCGTGGCAGGGCCAGTCGCGTTTCCACTAAAGCGGCCGTGCTAGTACGCGCCGCCAGGGCCAGTCGCGTTTCCACTGTCGTGACTAAAGCGCCGCGCTAGTGCGTGCAGGATAAGTCGCGCGCTTCCACTGTCGTGACTAAAGCGGCGCGTGCTAGTGCGTGCCAGGATCAGTCGCGCTTCCACCGTCGTGACTAAAGCGGGCGTGCTAGTGTGTGCCAGGGCCAGTCGCGCTTTCCACTGTCGGGCCAAAAGCGGCGTGCTAGTGCGTGCCAGGGCCAGTCACGTTTCCACTGTAGTGACTAAAGCGGGCGTGCTGGTGCGTGCCAGGGCCAGCCGCGTTTCCACTAAAGCGGCGTGCTAGTGTGTGCCAGGGCCAGTCGCGCTTTCCACCGTCGTGACTAAAGCGGGTGTGCTAGTGCGTGCCAGGGCCAGTCGCGCGTTTCCACTGTCGGGCCAAAATCGGGCGTGCTAGTGCGTGCCAGGGCCAGTCGCGTTTCCACTGTAGTGACTAAAGCGGGCGTGCTAGTGCGTGCCAGGGCCAGTCGCGTTTCCACTGTTGTGACTAAAGCGGGCGTGATAGTGCGTGCCAGGGTCAGTCGCGTTTCCACTGTGGTGACTAAAGCGGGCGTGCTAGTGCGTGCCAGGGCCAGTCGCGTTTCCACTGTCGTGACTAAAGCGGGCGTGCTAGTGCGTGCCAGGGCCAGTCGCGTTTCCACTAAAGCGGCCGCGTGCTAGCGTGCCAGGGCCAGTCGCGTTTCCACTGTCGTGACTAAAGCGGCGCGTGTAGCGCGCGCCAGGGCCAGTCGCATTTCCACTGTCGTGACTAAAGCGGCGTGCTAGTGCGTGCCAGGATCAGTCGCGTTTCCACTGTCGTGACTAAAGCGGGCGTGCTAGTGTGTGCCAGGGCCAGTCGCGTTTCCACTGTCGGGCCAAAAGCGGGCGTGCTAGTGCGTGCCAGGATCAGTCGCGTTTCCACTGTCGTGACTAAAGCGGGCGTGCTAGTGTGTGCCAGGGCCAGTCGCGTTTCCACTGTCGGGCCAAAAGCGGGCGTGCTAGTGCGTGCCAGGGCCAGTCACGTTTCCACTGTAGTGACTAAAGCGGGCGTGCTGGTGCGTGCCAGGGCCAGCCGCGTTTCCACTAAAGCGGCGTGCTAGTGTGTGCCAGGGCCAGTCGCGTTTCCACTGTCGTGACTAAAGCGGGCGTGCTAGTGCGTGCCAGGGCCAGTCGCGTTTCCACTGTCGGGCCAAAAGCGGGCGTGCTAGTGCGTGCCAGGGCCAGTCGCGTTTCCACTGTAGTGACTAAAGCGGGCGTGCTAGTGCGTGCCAGGGCCAGTCGCGTTTCCACTGTCGTGACTAAAGCGGGCGTGCTAGTGCGTGCCAGGGTCAGTCGCGTATCCACTGTGGTGACTAAAGCGGGCGTGCTAGTGCGTGCCAGGGCCAGTCGCGCTTCCACTGTCGTGACTAAAGCGGGCGTGCTAGCGCGTGCCAGGGCCAGTCGCGCTTTCCACTGTAGTGACTAAAGCGGCGTGCTAGTGCGCGTTGCCAGGGCCAGTCGCGTTTCCACTAAAGCGGCCGTGCTAGTACGTGCCAGGGCCAGTCGCGTTTCCACTGTCGTGACTAAAGCGGGCGTGCTAGCGCGCGCCAGGGCCAGTCGCGCTTCCATTGTCGTGACTAAAGCAGGCGTGCTAGTGCGTGCCAGGGCCAGTCGCGTTTCCACTGTCGTGACTAAAGCGGGCGTGCTAGTGCGTGCCAGGGCCAGTCGCGTTTCCACTGTCGTGGCTAAAGCGGGCGTGCTAGTGCGTGCCAGGTGCTAGTCTAGTGCGTTCATAATCCAGTGGGTTTGATCCTTTTACATTTTTTTTTTTTTTTTTACATGTGTAACTAAGATTAATAAATGCTTTGTTCATTGTCAGTTTGTTAAAGTGATAGTTAACCCAAAAATGAAAGTCTTGTCATAATTCAGTCGCCCTCATGTTGTTCCAAACCTGTGAATTTCTTTGTTGAACACAAAAGAAGATATTTTGAAGAATGTTGGTAACCAGACAGTCGACGATAGCCATTGACTTCCAGTGTTTTTTCCCTACAAGGTTTTTATAGCTTTTTTTTTTTATCATCGAGCTCTTCCCGCACTTTATTACTGAGAGTCAGGACCTCGGTTTAACATCGCGTCCGAAGAACATGTACATGTGATACAGTAACTACGTTTTGAATGTTTTGGATGAGTTACTACATTCAGCAGACATGCACTAGAGTTGGGATGTTTCATCAAACAGTGACAAGAAATGAGTCAAAGTGATGGAGAAAAACTGTAACATCCAGTAGTTTATACCAATCTACATCAGATAAAGCAAACTACAGCAGAAAGATGAATATCACACTACAATTCATGACCGGTGTGATTTGCAGTTGAAGAAGAGACTTCTATGACCCGAGTCACCTGACACCTTTGACCAAAATCAAACAACGATTACATTCATGATTCAAGTCCACATGAGCATAAACTCACAGACAGGCACAGATATTGTGCAGATACTTTCAGTAGGAAACAGTAAACATTCAGGTTACATTAGAGGTGGTGTGTGACATGCATAATGAATTAATGCTGATGGGAAATGAGGACGTGCAATCACTACTGAATATCTTGGTAACAAGCTTTTTTGAAAATTGAGGACAAATTCACCCACGTTGACTCCATCAGGGAAGTGTTTTCTAATGGCAGAAACCAAAGCCATTATGAGCCTCAGTAGAAGTGCTTCAAGTTAAATCCTTCATGACATAAAAATCCTCCAATGCATAAAAACTGTACTGTTTATCATTTTAGCTACTATAATCTTTTAAATCATCATGTGAAATATATGCATCACGTGGCTTTTGTGTTCACTATTAACATGTTAATGAAAGTGTTCATTATTTACTGTTATTAAGCTAAGATGCTGTTTGATTATTCTTCAAGTGTGCCGTACTGTGAAAGTCAGCTCTAGTGTTCACCATATTTGAACATGAATTAGGTTTTCACCAATATTAACACACATCATTTAACATTTGGAACGCACATGTAGTAATGATCTGTAAATCTTTAACAGAAATGCCAATTTCTTGTGTGGATACAGTCAGTATACTTTACATTTATCACTATGTAGTGTTTTCGTCATCAGTGGCACACCATTTGATGCGTCTAGAGGTGGTTTTGCATCGTTTGGAGACAGAGAGGTTAAAGGCAAGGCTAGAGAAGTGTTTCTTCTTTCAAAAGGAGGTGAAATATCTGGGACATATCATTTCGGCTGAGGGAGTGTCCACTGACCCGGGTAAAATCGAGGCAGATGCCAGCCATAGAGGACTGGGAGCAGTGCTCTCCCAAGACCAAGGGGGGAAGGTGCAACCTATCGCACAATATGTCGAATTATAGCTCCATAAAGCTGGAGTTTTTAGAGCTCAAGCGGGCCATGACTGAGAAATTCAGGGAGTATTTGTTGGGACAGAAATGTGTAGTTTACACTGACAGCAACCCCCTGAGTCATTTGAATTCGGCCAAGCTTGGTGCTACCGAGCAGCGTTGGGCCGTACAACTGTTTGACTTTGTGGGGAAGTATAGGTCCGGACGGAGTAATCGAAATGCTGACACTCTTTCAAGACAGGGTCCATCTGCCTGTCAGGATTCACGTGCTTCCTGGGACTAGTGTAACAGATGAGATATGGTGTTTTGCAAGGCAGGGAGAAGTGGGATTCAGCAATAGTCTTACTCCGCCAGTGAAGTAGGTTGGTAGATCGGGAAGGTGTAGTGTACCGCCGTGTTTTTCATTCTGATGGAGGAGAAGAGATTCTTCAAATCCTTCTCCCTTGGTCTCTGCACAGCAAAGTATTGACCCTGTTGCATCAGGAACATGGACACCAGGGCATGAAGCGCACTCTTGATCTGGTGAGGCAGAGATGCTACTGGCCAAGTGGCCCAGTGGTGTCGAGATTGTGATCGGTATCAGGTTGCTAAAGATACGCAACCAGCTGCTCATACCAGCTACCTCGGACTGGGATAGAGAATGTCCTGGTGATGACCGGTGTGTTCACTAAATATACATTGGCTGTCCCGACTCGAGATCAGCGTGCTGAAACCGTCGCTGGGGTACTAGTGGGGGAATGATTTTTTTAAGTTGGGAGTCCCTGGTCGGATTCATTCCGATCGCTTTACAGGTCGCTTTTGAGGGGGCCCGTGCACAGTTAACGTGTGCGGCAGATCATTGAAAGACGAGCCATGATCAGAATGTTCGGGATGTCCCATTGGCGATTGGTCAGTTGGTGTACTTGAAGGAATGTGGTAGACGAGGGCACCATAAAATTCAGGATTTGTGGAATCCGGTAGCTTATTATGTAGTAAAAGCACAGGAGGACAACGGGGCTGTGTACTCCATTGCACCACTGGGAGAACCTGATCAGGTTAAACATGTCCATCGTAGTCAGGTCCTAGTGATGTGCCTTTTTTATTTTTTATTTTACCTTTATTTAACCAGGAGGTCCCATTGAGATTCAGAATCTCTTTTACAAGAGAGACCTGGCCAAGGTAGCAGCCAAATCACAACAAATGCATACATAACAAACACCAAATTACATTTTCACAATAAAATAAATACAAAATATTAAAAATAAAAATATAAAACAAAATGAGACTCTTAAGAAAAACAAGAACATGTCTCCATCACAACACTCTTTACAGTATTTTTAAAATCATTTATGGACATGAGGGTTTCTAACTTTAGCTCTTTTTGTAGATTATTCCACCCCCAAGGTGCTAAGTAAGAAAAGGCAGTTTTTCCCAATTCGGTTGTAACTCTTGGCACATTAAAAAGCAACCACTTTGAGGAGCGTAGCTGATAGGTACCAGAGCAAACAGAGAGGAGGTTACAGAGATACAGTGGAAGTTTGCCAAGTATAGCTTTATAAATAAAGATATACCAGTGCTGTTGTTCTCACAATTTTAAGTGATGTCCAACATGTAGTACAAAATGGCGCCATTGTGTTTGGTCGCTGTTCAGGAAAGCTCCGCGAAGACTGTGCTTTTATTTACTATTTTACTTTCTTTTACTCTCAGTTTTACAAACTTATCATCTGCATTGATCTACTACGACAGCAAAACTCTTTGGACATTGGTTACCTCTACACTGGACTGTTTCAGGACACTTTCGCCCGATCCTCTGTGGCCATCTGAGATTCTTCGAACGCCGAGTTGAACAATGGCCAGAGCCAGCGGCGTAGAACAAAAGAAACACCGTGGGAAACGCGCTGGTATCCGTAACAGACTGAGGAAAAGGGCATTCAGCCCTCCTCTCCCGAGCATTCTTCTAGCAAATGTTCAATCCTTGGATAATAAGATGGACGATCTTAGAGCCAGGATAAGTTTTCAACGGGACATGAGAGACTGTAATATCTATTGTTTGTCTGAAACATGGCTCACGCCCGCGGTCCCGGACACAGCTGTGACGCCGTCGGAGAACTTCTCTGTTTTTCGGATGGACAGAACAGCCGAGGCTGGTAAATCCAAAGGCGGTGGAGTGTGTTTCATGATCAACAAGAAATGGTGCGATCCCAGGAACATCACCATTCTCTCGCGGGTCCTGCTCGCCTCATCTGGAACATTTAACAATCATCTGCCGCCCATTCTATCTGCCTAGGGAGTTTTCTGCGGTTGTCGCGACCGCCGTTTACATCCCCACCGCAGGCAGACACAGCGCTGGCTTTATCTGGCCTTCATGATGTTGCCAGCGGCGCCATAAACCAACATCCCGACGCCGCATTCATTGTCGCGGGCGATTTTAACAAAGCAAACCTAAAGAAAGTCCTGCCAAACTTTCACCAGCACGTCTCCTGCCCCACACGAGGAGCAAACACACTGGATCACTGCTACTCTCCGCTTAAGAACGCCTATAAAGCGCGGTCACTTCCAGCGCTGGCAAATCGGATCATGCCGCCATTTTCCTCACTCCCGAATACAAACAAAAGCTCCTCCAGGAACCCCGGTGAGGCGGGAAGTTAAGCGTTGGTCACCCCACTCAGAGACCGCGCTACAGGCAGCTCTGGGCGATGTGGATTGGGACATGTTCCGAGCGAAGTTCAGCTGACGTAAGCGAAGTTCACAGACGTGCGCTTTGCTTCATCAACACGCTTACAGAGCAAGCCACGCAAACAATAACAATAACGTCCTTCTCAAATCAGAAACCGTGGGTGGACAATTCAATCCGCAAGGCAGTGAACGCGACGCACTGCTGCTTACAACGCCGGTCTCCATTCAGGGAATATGACTGAATACAGATCGTCCTGCTATGCTCTCAGACGAGCAGTTAAAGCCGCAAAACTCCGTTATAAAGACCGAGTGGAGTCTCATTTCCAACTCAACGACTCAGCGCGCATGTGGCAAGGTCTGAGGTCCATCTGCTCGCTTGGATCTAAATCCTCTGCAGAGGTGAACGCTGATCCGTTGCTCGTGAATGAGTTAAACTCTTTCTATGCTCGCTTTGACTGTAACCGCGGCAACGCGACTCCGCCAAGTGGCGCGTTAGAGGAAATTACTCAGAGCAGCAACAATCACGTGATCTCTGTCTCGGAGGATGAAGTTCGAGAGCACTCAAGCGTGTGGGACGTCAGGAAAGCTGCTGGGCGGATGGTATTTCAGGTCGTGGTTCTGCGGTCCTGTGCTGATCAGCTCACCGGGTTGTTTACATCTATCTTTAATGAGTCCTCGCTACATCTGTGGTCCCCACCTCCTTCAAAAAATCCACCATCATCCCTGTCCCTAAGAACAGTAAACCCTCTTGCCTAAATGACTATCGTCCAGTGGCTCTCACGTCTATAGTCATGAAGGTCTTTGAGAGACTCATTAAAAACACCATTTGCGCCTTCATTCCTGACACTTTGGACCCTCTTCAGTTTGCCTATCGTCCCAATAGATCGACTGAAGATGCCATCTCTCATGTCCTCCACTCCTCCTCACTCACATCGACAGCAAAAGTGGGAACCACGTAAGACTGCTATTTATTGACTATAGCTCAGCCTTTAACACCATAGTTCCCACCAAGCTAACCTCCAAACTCCTGAATCTCGGCCTGAATCCTTCTCTCTGCCACTGGATTGAGGACTTCCTCACTGGCAGGCCTCAGGTGGTGAGAATAGGCCAGTCCACCTCCACCTCCATCACCCTGAGTGTGGGAGCTCCACAGGGCTGTGTCCTGAGCCCCCTGCTCTACTCTCTCTACACGCATGACTGTTTGTCCACACACAGCTCCACCTCTATCATCAAATTTGCTGATGATACTGTTGTCCTGGGCCTCATTTCCAACAACAATGAGACGGCATACTTGGACGAGGTGGAGCATCTAACATCATGGTGCCAGGACAACTGTCTCTCTCTGAATGTTGGCAAGACCAAAGAAATGATTGTGGACTTCAGGAAGCGACAGCAACGGACATACTCCCCCCTCATGATCAGCGGGTCACCAGTAGAGAGAGTGAGCAGCTTCAAGTACCTGGGAGTAAACATCTCCGAGGACCTGACCTGGACTGCTCACATTCAGACACAGGTGAAAAAGCCAGGCAAAGACTGTACCACCTGCGCCAGCTGAGGAAATTCAGGGTTTCACCAGCTATCCTGAAAACTTTCTATTTAGGGGCGATAGAAAGTGTTTTAACTCAGTGCATCACAGCGTGGTATGGGAACAGCACCAGTCATGACCGCAAAGCCCTGCAAAGAGTAGTGCGCTTATCCGAGCGTATCTCAGGGTCAGCTCTCCCGTCTCTGCAGGACGCCTACACCAAACGCTGCAAAGGTAGAGCTACCAAGATCATCAAGGACTCTAATCACCCTGCAAACCTTCATTTCACGCTGCTACCATCTGGTAAGCGCTTCAAGCCTGATGGCCAAAACTGAGAGACTCAGGAGGAGCTTCTTCCCAGGCCATCAGACTCCTGAACTCAGTCACTTAACATCACGTGACTTCACTTCAGGATAAACATCGATACACTGACATTGCACTGCACTTTCTGTTCTCGTTGTTACTGTGTAACAACCTGTCATAAACCTGTTTGCACATTATACTCTTTTATACATTTGTTAACCACATATTTATAAGTCTACAGTTTACTCACTGCAAAGTCTACTTCAATTATTTTATTCCACTTTATCCTTATTTGTTACCTTTTTTCTCTTGACTTGATTATTTATAATTCTACAGATATAGACATATATATATATAGAGTACTTTTTTTATATCCTATTTCTATTATAATTTCTTCCTTGTGTTTTTAACTGTGAATTTGCACTGTCCATGGAGCGGACCTGTTTACATTTCACTGCCGGTTGTATATTCTGTATATAACTGTGTATGTGACAAATAAAACTCTTGAATCTTGAATCTTGAATCTTGACCAACTAAATCATAAAGAATGCAGTGATGGGGAAGGGACTTTGTATTTGTTATGAATTGTAGTGATGCATGGTAAACTGAATCTACATGACGCAGGATGGAAAATGCAGCATGCATGTACAATATATCTCCATAGTCAATTACAGGCAGAAAAGTTGCTTCCGCAAGTTTCTTCCTAGCACTAAAAGTAAAGCAAGATTTGTTTATGTAATAAAAGCCGAGTTTGACTTTAAGTTTCTTAACTAAAGCTGTAATATGTTCATTAAAGGAAAGCTTATCATCTATCCATATTCCCAAGTACTTGTATGAAGACACTCTCTCAATTGATTTCCCATCTAATGACAAAATGCCGCAATTGTCGAGTAGCTGTGCTCGAGCTTTTGAGAAGAACATAAACTTTGTTTTCTGTGTATTTAAAACCAATTTTAAACTCAATAATGTGTATTGCAATGCCTGAAATGCAGCCTGAAGTTCCTGCACTGCTACTGAAACAGTGGAAGCCTGGGTATAAACCACTGTATCATCAGCGTATAAATGTAATTTGGCTTGAACGTCTCTATCAAAATCATTTATAAAAATTGAAAGCAGAATGGGTCCTAAGATTGATCCTTGAGGGACACCTATAGTTATGTCAAGAAAATCAGATTTATAACCCTCAGCATAAACACATTGAATATGATCTACCAAATAATTCTGGAACCATGCAACAGCCTTCTCACTTAAACCAACTGAACGTAGTTTGGTCAATAACAATCCATGATCAACTGAATCAAATGCCTTAGAAAGATCAACAAATAATGCAGCAGAATGTTGCTTCTTATCTAAGGCTCCAATAATGTCATTTGTCACTAATGTAGCAGCTGTGATAGTGCTATGGCCACTTCTGAACCCTGACTGAAAATTATTTAAAATATTTTTGTCAGTCAAATACTGTTTTAACTGTACATTCACAAATGATTCCAAGATCTTTGATAACACAGAAATTTTTGATATTGGACGGTAATTATTCAATTCTAATGGGTCTCCACCTTTATATAAAGGGAGAACATAGGCTGCTTTCCAACTTTTAGGAATGGAATTAGAAAGAAGACTCAAATTAAAAATATGCGCTATGGGCTCAGCAATAATATCAGCTGCCAGTTTTAACAAAAATGGATCCAGATTATCTGTACCTGCTGACTTTTTGTGATCAATGTCTCTAAGGGCTTTATGAACTTCTGAAACAGAAATTGGTTTCAAATTAAACAGTTCCCGATTTACATTTTCAGATGTTGACATGGCTGGACATGGGACAGATTTATTTACCGCTTGATTAAATATGAATCCAGCCTGAATAAAGTGTTTATTAAACTGATTGACTATGACTGCTTTATCTTTTATTTCATCTGAACCAATAAGAATCTGATCAGGGAGGTTTGAGGTTACACATGCACCCGACAAAGATTTAATTGATTTCCAAAATTTTAAAGGATTGTTTAAATTTTCTGTGGTTGTCGTCAAAAAAACTCAGATTTGGACTTTCTAATCATCAAAGTACACTTGTTTCTTACAGTTCTAAATGCAGTCCAATCAGCAGAAGAATCTGAGAATCTGGCTTGTGCCCACATTTTATTTCTCAAACAGATTAGCTCTGATAGGCTGTCTGAAAACCAATGATTGTTCTTACCACTAATCCTAAACTTTTGATTGGCACATGTTTATTTACAATGGAAATTAAATTTGAATGAAAAAAATCCCATGCCATTTCAACATCAGAAAACAAAGACACCCTGCTGAGTTCACTATGATACAGATCATGCAGAAAAGCCTGTTGTTCAAAACTTTTAAAATGTCTTTTAGGATCATGCGTGGTTTTACCTTAGGGATTTTTGTATTTCTTACACAAGCGACTGCACAATGGTCACTGACGTCATTACAAAATACGGCAGTTGAGGTATATTTATGAACAGAGTTTGTTACGATTAGATCTAGGAGAGTAGATTTTATTTCTGCTTTGGGATTTATTCTTGTCGGTTCATTAATAAGTTGCAATAAATGTAAATCATTACATAGATCTTTAAAACAATCAGAGTTCCCAGACAGCCAGATTCAAGATTCAAGATTCAAGAGTTTTATTTGTCACATACACAGTTATATACAGAATATACAACCGGCAGTGAAATGTAAACACGTCCGCTCCATGGACAGTGCAAATTCACAGTTAAAAACACAAGGAAGAAATTATAATAGAAATAGGATATAAAAAAGTACTATCTATATATATATATATATATATCTATATCTGTAGAATTATAAATAATCAAGTCAAGAGAAAAAGGTAACAAATAAGGATAAGTGGAATAAAATAATTGAAGTAGACTTTGCAGTGAGTAAACTGTAGACTTATAAATATGTGGTTAACAAATGTATAAGAGTATAATGTGCAAACAGGTTTATGACAGGTTGTTACACAGTAACAACGAGAACAGAAAGTGCAGTGCAATGTCAGTGTATCGATGTTTATCCTGGACGTGAAGTCACGTGATGTTAAGTGACTGAGTTCAGGAGTCTGATGGCCTGGGGAAGAAGCTCCTCCTGAGTCTCTCAGTTTTGGCCATCAGGCTTCGGGAAGCGCTTACCAGATGGTAGCAGCGTGAAATGAGGGTTTGCAGGGTGATTAGAGTCCTTGATGATCTTGGTAGCTCTACCTTTGCAGCGCTTTGGTGTAGACGCCCTGCAGAGACGGAGAGCTGACCCTGAGATACGCCGGATAAGCGCACTACTCTTTGCAGGGCTTTGCGGTCATGACTGGTGCTGTTCCCATACCACGCTGTGATGCACTGAGTTAAAACACTTTCTATCGCCCCTAAATAGAAAGTTTTCAGGATAGCTGGTGAAACCCTGAATTTCCTCAGCTGGCGCAGGTGGTACAGTCTTTGCCTGGCTTTTTTCACCTGTGTCTGAATGTGAGCAGTCCAGGTCAGGTCCTCGGAGATGTTTACTCCCAGGTACTTGAAGCTGCTCACTCTCTACTGGTGACCCGCTGATCATGAGGGGGGAGTATGTCCGTTGCTGACTCTTCCTGAAGTCCACAATCATTTCTTTGGTCTTGCCAACATTCAGAGAGAGACAGTTGTCCTGGCACCATGATGTTAGATGCTCCACCTCGTCCAAGTATGCCGTCTCATTGTTGTTGGAAATGAGGCCCAGGACAACAGTATCATCAGCAAATTTGATGATAGAGGTGGAGCTGTGTGTGGACAAACAGTCATGCGTGTAGAGCGAGTAGAGCAGGGGACTCAGGACACAGCCCTGTGGAGCTCCCACACTCAGGGTGATGGAGGTGGAGGTGGACTGGCCTATTCTCACCACCTGAGGCCTGCCAGTGAGGAAGTCCTCAATCCAGTGGCAGAGAGAAGGATTCAGGCCGAGATCCAGGAGTTTGGAGGTTAGCTTGGTCCACAAACCTTCTGCTTTGACTTACTTTGACCACAAACTACCGTCAGTAACGTAAGTTCTTCAATATTTATTCCTTGTTTAATAAACCACTGTACACTATTCACTTATTCACTTATTTTAATAAGAGCAAACAATCAGGTTGCGGCTGAGGATTTTTCCATAAACACGCATATCCTTTGCCATTTGAGATCAATCTTCCTTGTGCTGTGTGTGTAAGCTATTGCTACAAAATTACCCCATTATTAAAAATACATTGAGTTAGCAAATATCTGTGAGATAATTGAAATGGTATTTAATCAACGTTTATAAATGAAAAAAAAAAAAAAAAAAGATTAAAAGCTTTATCATATAAGGTGATCTCTTCAGAAGAAATGTTTGATTGCCTAGAATTTCAATAGATGAACAAATAAATAATAAAATATCTATTTGACTGTATATGCAGCGTTTTTTCCCTGTGGTATCAAATATCGATACTTCAGATTTCTATCTTCGATACAATACTCCAGTATTGTGACAACACTAAATACACTAATATATACACTCACCTAAAGGATTATTAGGAACGCCCATACTAATACTGTGTTTGACCCTCTTTCGCCTTCAGAACTGCCTTAATTCTACGTGGCATTGATTCAACAAGGTGCTGAAAGCATTCTTTAGAAATGTTGGCCCATATTGATAGGATAGCATCTTGCAGTTGATGGAGATTTGTGGGATGCACATCCAGGGCACGAAGCTCCCATTCCACCACATCCCAAAGATGCTCTATTGGGTTGAGATTTGGTGACTGTGGGGGCCATTTTAGTACAGTGAACTCATTGTCATGTTCAAGAAACCAATTTGAAATGATTCAAGCTTTGTGACATGGTGCATTATCCTGCTGGAAGTAGCCATCAGAGAATGGGTACATGGTGGTCATAAAGGGATGGACATGGTCAGAAACAATGCTCAGGTAGGCCATGGCATTTAAACGATGCCCAATTGGCACTAAGGGGCCTAAAGTGTGCCAAGAAAACATCCCCCACACCATTACACCACCACCACCAGCCTGCACAGTGGTAACAAGGCATGATGGATCCATGTTCTCATTCTGTTTACGCCAAATTCTGACTCTACCATCTGAATGTCTCAACAGAAATCGAGACTCATCAGACCAGGCAACATTTTTCCAGTCTTCAATTGTCCAATTTTGGTGAGCTTGTGCAAATTGTAGCCTCTTTTTCCTATTTGTAGTGGAGATGAGTGGTACCCGGTGGGGTCTTCTGCTGTTGTAGCCCATCCGCCTCAAGGTTGTGCGTGTTGTGGCTTCACAAATGCTTTGCTGCATACCTCGGTTGTAACGAGTGGTTATTTCAGTCAAAGTTGCTCTTCTATCAGCTTGAATCAGTCGGCCCTTTCTCCTTTGACCTCTAGCATCAACGAGGCATTTTTGCCCACAGGACTGCCGCATACTGGATGTTTTTCCCTTTTCACACCATTCTTTGTAAACCCTAGAAATGGTTGTGCGTGAAAATCCCAGTAACTGAGCAGATTGTGAAATACTCAGACTGGCCCGTCTGGCACCAACAACCATGCCACGCTCAAATTTTCTTAAATCACCTTTCTTTCCCATTCTGACATTCAGTTTGGAGTTCAGGAGATTGTCTTGACCAGGACCACACCCCTAAATGCATTGAAGCAACTGCCATGTGATTGGTTGATTAGATAATTGCATTAATGAGAAATTGAACAGGTGTTCCTAATAATCCTTTAGGTGAGTGTACATTGTTGTGATTGATTGTGATCACAACAATATATATTCTGTATACATTTTTAAGAACCTGGTAAGAAAGAACAATCAAATACAGAAAGTATAAAAATGTCTGGAATTTATATTTGTAGAAAATATTCACATCTTAACGTTGTACTGTAATGTCCAACCTGGTCTCACAGAATTCCGGGATGAGTCCACGGAAGTGATGCCTATGTAAGTCAATGACAGGCTGCATCCATAGTCCACACATGGATTCCCGGTCCAACACACATTTAATTCTTGGCATTTGTAAAAGTAGACATGATTTTATGAATATTTATAGCCTACTTTTATAGCCGTGATGGGTCCATGGAAGTGATGCCTATGTAAGTCAATGACTGGCTGCGTCCAGATGAGGTTGGTAATGTCACTGTAAATGTACATAATTTACAGGAGGCATATACTTTAAAATAACATCTTGATTTAAGAATGTTTAGATATTTAGACTAGAAACAAGACAAAAATACTAAGAAGAGCATTTCTGGCAGTGTTATTAACGCCGTTATTTGACTTATAAAAAAATATATATAAAACTTATAAAACGTTATAAAAAAAGAAACATCCTCTGACTTTCAACAGTTTTTACTTTCAGTAAACTTAATGTGTGTAAATATTTGTATGAACACTAAAAGAGTCAACACCATAAGACTAAAAATGTTTCACAGACATGTGACTAACAGAAATAGAATAATGTGTCCCTGAATGAATGGAGGCCACCAGCTGCTTGAAGTACTGCAGTGCATCTCCTCCTCATGGACTGGACCAGGTTTGTCAGTTCTCTCTGTGAGATGTTACCCCACTCTTCCACCAAGGCACTTGCAAGTTCCTGGACATTTCTGGGGGGAATGGCCCTAGCCCTCACCCTGCGATCCAACAGGTCCCAGACGTGCTCAATGGGATTGAGATCCAGGCTCTTCGCTGGCCATGGCAGAACACTGACATTGCTGTCATCCAGAAACTCATGCACAGAATGAGCAGTATGGCTGGTGGCATTGTCCTGCTGGGATCATGTCAAGGATCATGTCCGGATGAGCATGCATAAAGGGTACCACATGAGGGAGGAGGATGTCTGCCCTGTACCGCAAGGCATTGAGATTGCCTGCAATGACAACAAGCTCAGTCTGATGGTAATGTGATATACCACCCTAGACCATGACGGACCCCCCACCTCCAAATCGATCCCGCTCCAGGGTACAGGCCTCGGTGTAATGCTCATTCCTTTGACGATAAACACGAATCCGTCCATCACCCCTGGTGAGACAAAACCGTGACTCATCAGTGAAGAGCACTTTTTGCCACTCCTGTCTGGTCCAGCGAAGGTGGGTTTGTGCCCATAGGCGGCGTTGTTGCTGGTGATGTCTGGTAAGGACCCTCAGTCCAGCCTCTCTCAGCCTATTGTGGACAGTCTGAGCACTGATGGAGGGATTGTGTGTTCCTGTGTGTTCCTGGCAGTTGTTGTGGCCATCCTGTACCTGTCACGCAGGTGTGATATTCGGATGTACCGATCCTGTGCAGGTGTTGTTACACGTGGTCTTTCACTGCGAGGATGATCAGCTGTCCTTCCTGTCCCCCTGTAGCGCTGTCTTAGGTGTCTCACAGTGCAGACATGGCAATTTATTGCCCTAACCACATCAGCAGTCCTCATGCCTCCCTGCAGCATGCCTAATGCACGTTCACGCAGATGAGCAGGGACCCTGGGCATCTTTCTTTGGGTGTGTTTCACAGTCGGTAGACAAGCCTCTTTAGTGTCCTGTGTTTTTTGAACTGTGACCTTAAATGCCTACTCTCTGTAAGCTGATAAAGTCTTAACGACCATTCCACAGGTGCATGTTAATTAATTGATTATGGTTAATTGAACATGCATGGAAAACATTGTTTAAACCCTTTACAATGAAGATCTGTAAAGTTATTTGGATCTTTTACAACATTATTGTTGAAATACACAGTCCTGAAAAAGGGATGTTTCTTTTTTTGCTGAGTTTATTTGGGATTTAAAACAACATAATGCAATGCAATTATGATTTCCAAGAGTATAGGATGAATTCAGGTTGATTGGGACACTTTTTTCCCAGTTATTTCAGTGGTAAACCTTTTCTGAATCATTTGATTTTGTAAACTATCCGATACACACAATGCTCAAATATCATTTGGAGTTTCGGTTCATTTATGAGACGCGCGTGCAATGATTAATCACGCCAGCGCTAAGGCTATTGTCTGCTATATTTAATTCTTATTAAATGAGAAGAAAATATATTAAAATTAAGATACAATTTATACAAAACAAAATTGGTAGCAAAATTGGTAGCACGTTGACAACTTGTCGGAAGAGATCCATCTAAAAAACATTTTTGAAGAATATTAAAAAAAATCATCACCAATAATAGGCCAAAAAAACTTCAGTCCATCCAGTCCTGGAGTTCGACCTGACGACAGACTCATGACGGCTGCAGTCACTTCATCAAAAGAAAGCTCAGTCTCTAAAAAATCCTTATTTTCTTCTGATAAAACAAGAAGTTCTTTAAGCAGCTCATTTCTGGAAAGTTAATCTGAGCTTCCAGCAGAGTATAAGTCTGAATAAAAGGACACAGCAATCCTCCACATCTCCAGCGGGTCAGAGGTGGCATGTCCGTTATTGTCCTTCAGCTGGTGCATCTGATTCTGTTGCCCCTTTTTGCGCTCCAGGTTAAAGAAGTAAGAGGTGGGAGCATCCATATCTTTCACGGTCAGGAACCGGCTTCTTATAAGAGCTCCTTTAACTCTTTCATTTAAAATTCGACTTGATTTCTTTTCTCAGTCCAAAGTTTTTTTAGATTATCAGCTTCATTGCCAGTCATAATTTTTTTTTCAATGTCAAGGATCTCCATTTCCAGCCACTCCAAAGTCTTTTTTATATGAAGGGAAGAATGAGAGGAATATTTCTGGCAAAAGTCTCTTATGTGCACTTTACCAACTTCCCACCATTGAACAATATTGTCAAAAAAACTCTTTTCAAGTTTCCAGGCCTCCCAAAGAAAATTAAAACTTTCACAAAATTGCTTATCTTCTAAAAGATTTGTGTTAAAATGCCAATAGCAACTCTTGTGTGTACTTTTTGCCAACGTAAAAGCAACAATAATGAACTTATGATCAGAAATAGCATTTGGTATAATATTTGTATTTACAGCTCTATTTCTCATATTATAAGATATATACAAACGGTCTAAACGAGCAGCAGAGATATTTTCATTACACACTTTCACCCATGTATATTGTTTTATGGAGGGATTATGTTCTCTCCACACGTCTGAGAGATGTAGTTTATTAATGACACCACTTAAACAGGAGGCTCCTCCCCATTTCTGTCCAGTGTAAAATCAATAGTGCAGTTCCAGTCTCAATAAAAACATCATCCTTTTCTGCTTTCATTATGTTCTCTAACTTTGTGAAAAATGTTAATCTTTCTGCTCCAACATTCGGAGCATAGATGTTCACAAACAAAAAGGTAAAATTGTAAATTTCAGCCTTTACTAACAAAAGCCTTCCTGGCTCTACTTCAGTTTTTGATAAAACTTTTACTTTGAGATTAGGTGCAAAAAGAACAGCGACACCAGCACTTAAGTTTGTCCCATGACTCAAAACGTGCTCCCCTTTCCACCATAACCCCCAATCAACCTCATTACTTTTGGTGCTACGGGTCTCTTGCAAGAAAACAACCCCCATTTCCTTCAAATTAATCATTTCTAATAGTAACCCATTCTTCCTCCCATCTCTCATCCCATTAATATTAAGAGATCCCACCCGCAAGGTCTCCATTAGAGAAAGAAAAAGGAGAAAAAAACAGAAAAGAGAAGTATACCATTTTGAAACCATCATAGAGGTTTAGTTTTTCCCCTCGTAATTCTTTCTCTTCCTATTTTCTTATTTTGCTTAATTGTAGTTAAGTGTTTTTTGAGCCGGAACCTCTTTTGTTTTGAGAGTTCTTCGTAACTCACTTTTCTTGCCTTTGTCACAGAAGCCACAAACTTTTCAACGTCAGGGAAATATTCACCTACTTCAACCCCTGCTTTTCCTTTAGTTTTGTCTAAAAAAATATTGATCTCTTCAACAGAGTACAGATCATTATCAGCTTCTCCTGCATCATCTGACCACTGCTCTCCATCCTTCATACCATCATCAGTAAACTGTGACAATTCCTCCAGTTCATCAGCCATGTTCTCATCTGAGCCTCCTACCTGAGCTCCATCATTCATCTCACTAACATCTTCAGCAGAACAAGTCTGCGATTCACTTTTATCAATAGCATCAGCATCATCCACTCCACCAGTATTGACACTATTCTCACTCACCTCCTCTTGTCCTTTCACCTCCTCTGTGACTCCTTCACCTTGATCAGCACTCCTCTGCTCGACAGTAACTCCAGTTTCCACTCTAGATGTTGACGGCCTCGGTTCATCTTTATGCGGACACTTGAATCTTTTATGGCCCAAATCCCCGCACTCAAAACACTTCAGACTCTCAGTGCTCGCGTAGACCATATAGGAGTTTTCTCCGTGATTTACACGTAAGGAAACTTCTAAGGTGCGCGTAGGTGAGACGAGGAACATGTAAACCTGACGCCTAAAAGATAAAACGTGTTTCAGCGCCGTGTTTTTACATCCGAGTGGAATCGTTTTCACAGGGCTCACGATCTTACCAAACCTCTGTAACTCTTTCGTGATCACTTCGTTTGATATAAACGGAGGGACATTTGAGACAGTTATTTTCTTTGCTGGGGCGGATAACGGATTTACGTCAACAAACGTCTCTTTTACCCATAACCCGCTCACAGTCAACTGGTTTATTAGCGATTCGGTCTTCAAAAACACCACAATCGCTTTGCTCATGCGTGATGCTGATACAATATTTTCGAAGCCGATCTGCTCTCCGACAACTACGAGCAGATCTTCCACCGTCACTCCAGACTCTGGCACACACCTGCAGCCATGCCGCGGTGACAGAGCTGACCTGGGGACAGACTCCATACCGGCGTCCGGCCCCCGCGGTTAATCAACCGCGGTACCCCTACACTATCCTCTACTAAACAATGAAAGGACTGCCGAGGGGAAAAATAAATAAATAAATAGAAAAATAGAAAACAAACAATAGAAAAACGCACTCGCTCCCAAACGAACACTCGTGCTCCTTCACCAACTCCCAGCATGCACCAGAGAGAGAGAGAGAGAGAGAGAGAGAGAGAGAGAGTGAGTGAGTGTGTGAGAGTGATAATGTATAGTAATGCAAAAGGGGAATATGTGAGTGTACTGATAATAATATAATAACAATAATATTACTTGAATAATAATAAAAAGTAATAATAATCTTTATTTTGGCTTAAAATATTAAATAACGTATTGTGAGTTTAGTATCGTGATAGTACCGAATCCTGACATGAGTGTATTGTTACACCCCAGTGTTTTGCATTTACTTTTACTTTCAATTCTTAAGTACATTTAATATGAAACAATACTTTTCATACTTAAGAGCAATAAATATCACATCCTTTAAAGCTTTTCCTCAGGTAATGTTCTCAACAGTGACTTTAACTTCTACCAAAGTCATTTTCTGGCGAGATATCTAAACTTTTACTCAAGTGTGGCTTTCGAGTACTTTATCCACCACTGATTTTTATTATATTTATATTAACCCAACTGTTCCCCCGGGTTACACATGTAACATATCTGAATCATTTGAACATTACACAGATCTCCTCTGAAGAGAATGGAAAGCAAACTGAGGAAACTGTATTTCAGCAATCACACAGAAAACACATTATGCCATACATATTTTCCCTGTTGTGTTTAATAAAGACAAATCTCTTTTTACGATAGGAAATGTTTCTGTTCTTAACTAATGACTGGTTTGTTATTTAGTGCTGCCTGTCAAGATCTCGTGAAACAATGGCAGAACAAAACGCCAGCATCAACGGATCGACACCTGAGGAATGGGAGAGATGGGAATTTTTCAGGAAACTTGTGCTTGCACGACGAGTATTTGTCTGGATCATTTCAGTCATTGAGATCCCGATCATGATCTTAACTCTGTTTGCGTTGTGTGTTCTTATCAAATCTCAACGCTCTGCTCCAGTTTTTGTCATTCATTTGATTCTTTCAGATCTCATTCAGATCATTTGTATGGTAATCATGACATTCATATGGCCACCTGAACTGGTTAATGCATATTGTTATAGTTTGATTGTGGGTCTGTATTTTATGGCATGTGTTGCTGTTGAACGATATCTTCTGGTTTCTCATCCTATCTGGTACAAAGCTCATCATTCACTGAAAGTGTGCTGTGTTATTTCTGTGATCATCTGGTTTGTTCCTCTGATCTTTGCAGATGTAGACTCTGATGGGCTGTATTTTGATTATCTGTACCTATCGATCGCCTGTTTTATCCCCTACCCGATAGTCATTCTGTGTTTTGTTGGCACTTGTCGCGGTCTTTCACACGCAATATCTCTTACTCCTCTAAAGCGCAAATTAATTTTGGGCAGTTTGTTCCTCGTGCTGCTGACTTACACCTTTATCATTCTCCCCTATGTAGTCCTGATTTTTATTTTTCCCAAGTTCTGGGGCAGTTTATCATTTGTTAAAGTTTTAATTTATTTTTATAACCTCCTGTATCTGAACCCACTGGCTGACTGTATCTTGTACTTGTTCATGAGGCCTGATGTTGGTGGTTTAATGGAGTCTGTTCACTGCTGTTGTAGAACTGACAGACGTCAGAATTCGACACACAGCCGGGACGAACACTCACGAGGCAGTAGTGGCACGTTTGCCTGCTGTGTTTCAGTGCAAAAGCCTGCGTCTCATTCACAGACGGCCTGCACTTCAGTTTAAACAGCTGAAATAGAGCTGCACTGAATAAATCAACTCAATGCCATTCCTTCCATCGCACACACACTTCCTTCCTATGGGATTTAGGTTTATTAGAGAGAAACCATGTATTGATGGACACTCACCGCTGATGCTTCTGCTGGCTTTCTGTAGCAGCAGTAATTCATCATATGATGGAGAGGAGGGTTATAATCCAGAGCAAACGTTTGCCTTCATAAAGAGCGTCTGCATTGCAGTCGTGGGGAAATGCTGTAGGAACAATGTTCCCCCTCAGTAAAACAGGCCAAACAGTCTGCAGGATCCTCCAGAAACGCAGCGCTTTCAGCATCAACACTGCGTTCAGCATCAGTTGTGCTCACTACATCAGTGCAGACGCACACATGCTCATAAAGAAGCTTTATTCTCACTTCAGCGCCTCCGCGAGACTGACAGATGCACAGCATCAATAGTTTAATGTCATATTCCTGCTGGTCAGCTGCTGTTCCTAATGCATGTACATCTGATCAAATAATCACTATTCACACTATTAAAGAGATTTCACTCATTAGCTTGCCCTCATGTCGATCAAAAGCTGAATAACTTTATTCTGCGGAGCATGAAAGACAATATTTTGAGATGTTTTGTCCTTGCATTGGAGGTCAGTGGACAGTTTTGGGTGAACTATCCCTAAAAGACTTGATTTAAAGTGCTTGAAGTATATTAGAAGTGTGCTAAGTTTATATAAATATTATCCAGGAGTTGTGTGTAATATTGTTATGTCTTTATAGAAGTGTTTGGTATAGGTCACTGTAGCGTATCGAGTCAGAGACTGTCCTGTATTCTCTCTGTTCATCATTAATATCATTAAAGAGCTCCCAGTTCTCCTGTATCTGTTTCTGTCTGTGCTTATTTGACCAATAACAGCTGATCTGAACTGTGATCAGTGGAGAAGGTCAAAGGCAGAGCGAGGCCAGAGAGCAAAGATCTTCAGATGATCTTCCTGAATTATAGTTTGTATTCACTTGTGTATCAAATAAACACTGTACAGACAATAATCTGTAGTTTGTCCTTTTGTAAATGAGATTATTAACATTATTTCACCTGTGATGTGTCCATAATGAAGTATGCCATTCTGACATCACTCCTCTATAACAGGAAGTGATTGACACTGGTTCTTATGCTGCAAGCCAAAGTCCAATAGTAAAGTTGAGTCAGTAGAAGTAGTCCAGAGTCGTCAGATCTGAGAGACCTTGACTGAATGTATGGATGTCACATCAGATGAGTACTGTGGAGCCTGATTACACCCGAGACCACTTTATGGCAACGCATCTTCGGATGCGGAGCCGTGTGGAAAGTTACATTCGTCGTGCACACCGACAAGTGAAAAGGGTTCTCGCGCTCTCAACGCGCACGACTGCGATGACTTCATTTTTGCCACGCACACCTTCGCACGTGCTAGTGTAAACCAAGCCTCTCGTCATGCAGATCCCTCTCGGTAGTGAGTTGAAAGTGAAAGTCTGTTTAGTAGGGATGTGTGATCCATTTGAAAGAACACTTAAACTATGAGTAATCAAATGCCATACTGAATGTTGCTAAAAACAGATCACATGGGAATGCTTCCCTTGCATTATGATCATTGTATTAAACCCAAGCGTTCACTGAAGCAACGTTAGCCATTATAGACATATTAATTCAAATCAGCTGAGTCAATAGCCAGCACTGGACCAATACGTCAAACATAAAAGCCTATATTATAAACAAATAAATATTCCTCAAATAAAAGCTAGTCCACATAAGTCAGCACGTTAAGGTATGGTTGTTCGTTACCACAGCAACTACTTGCGTGTCTGGGATGAACTCACTTCTCGTGTATGAAAAGTATCTGCACACACAACGGTCGGCAAAATCGCAAAAAGCTTGTGTACTGACAACTATACATTATTTAACCGTATGATCATATCTTTAGGATGTTGATAAAGCAACTCTTTCATTCATAATGCTTCTCCTGATATTGTCCCTCATAACCGGTAGTATAACAAGCCTAAGCAAACTTAATTGTTAAGCTTTCACAATCCTCCCTCGTCTTCGTGGACGTTTATCTGAAGCTGCCGCGAGCGCCAGGGAAAACCAGCGCATGCTAACCCTAACCCTAAACCAAGGCATGCTAACCCTAACCCTAACTTTTTACCTTGAAAAAGCTTTTTCTTCCCTAGAATCTACTGGTCATAAGTTCGGATAGATCATTGACCTTTCCTTCCCTAATCCTACCCGTCACAGTCTGGATGTATCATTGACTTTCTTTCCCTAAGCCTACCCATCACTGTCTTGATAGTTCAATGACTTGGGTTGGGATCTATCCCCACACCCATTCTTGCCTAACCCTACCTGTCACAACCCTGATGGATCAATGGTTTTGGCTTTGTTCTTGGGTTTATTCCCACACTGATCTTTCCCTAAACCTACCCGTTACAGCCCTAGTTAATTAAGGTTTTATATATATATAGTTTTTTGCGATACAGAGATGGAGGAGTAAAGACAAAAAAAATATTAAGAACAGGTGCTTTTTGTGCCCCTTTTAGCTAATAGGATGGTATATATAGTATATACATTTTTACATTTTATATTTATTGTTGCACTTTCACCAATAAGCACAAATCACGAGAATGTCGACCCAGACGCAGGGTTTTATTTTACTAGAGAGAAATTTGAGATCTCAATACCTCTATTTATTCAAAGCAAAGTTAAAACTATTAACACAAAACATATTCTCCACAACAAAACATTTTTTAAAACACAAAATGTTTGTGAACCCTTCTACATTATTTGTAGTACTATACGAATCAACTTTCAACCCAGCTTTTATCATATTCTGACAAAAAAATAAAATAAAATAAATAAATATATCAAAAACTAAGGACTCTATTTTATTTCTTCTGCTCAATACAAAATTTAACAACTTAAACATTTCTCCAAACATCATGAACATTTGTTGTTACAACTGGAAAAGCACATAATCCAAACAAAAAGGCCAATTTTCACTTACATTGTGTTATGTTCGCTGATGGAAAACAGGAAGATCCAATAGCGAGTCAGAACAGTAATTTATTACTCTCAATAACACTGTGACAAAGCACAAAGAAAGGTTCAGCAGCGCAGGGAAACAGGTCCAGTCCGACCAGGGTAGTGATGACCAGGAGAAGGTCGACAGGCAGAGCAGCGCAGGGAAGCAACGGACACACGGAACCGGCGGAATCCTGGAATCCGGAACGATGCACACACTCAGGAGGAACACACAGACAGGGACCCACGGGAACAACTGCAACGACTGACAACACGGGTATGTGAGAGACACATATAAATGTGGTGGATAATGAGTGCAGCAGGTAACAGTGATTCGATCCCAGTAATCAGTGACCACGCTTCCAGCACAACCACACAAACACAGAGAGAAAAGAGATGATGAATCTATGAACCGTGACACATTGGGATTAATAACAGAAATAAAAGCATTGACAGCCAAAATACCGTGTAGGACCCTCCATTGTAAATCTCCGACCCTTTTTGTCAACGGTGGTTTGTAAATCGCTCTCCACACAGGTCCTACCTCATTGTCAAGCCCTAGATGAGCTCTCCAAGGTGTAACACTCCTCTAAACAACTAAGTGGAGTTTACACTAAATAAGGAGATTGTTAGTTCCTTTTAAATAAATCAAAAGCATCGGCAGTACCACTCAAAAAACACCCCCCCACACACACACAGCCATCGACATCAGAGGTGATCGTCCGAACCAGTGCTTCAGGTTAACCACAATTACAATGTCTGTTTTAAGTGGGTCACCCCAACTAACTGTGTAATTTATTGGCCCCATTTT
Organism: Paracanthobrama guichenoti; assembly: GCA_018749465.1. Taxonomy (NCBI): domain Eukaryota; kingdom Metazoa; phylum Chordata; class Actinopteri; order Cypriniformes; family Gobionidae; genus Paracanthobrama; species Paracanthobrama guichenoti. The sequence goes on from JAGHMJ010001542.1 coordinate 91,008, forward strand.
TTTCATTATTTCAGCCGGTCCCTCCCACTTGGGTGCTAGCCTAGCAGAGAATTTATTAGAGGCAGAAGAGAGAGGATGAGTTTTTATCCAGACTAGATCGCCTGGCTGAAACTGTGCATCTTTCCATCAGGAATTGTAATATTCCCTTGTCTGGCTTGCTGCAACGCCACTCTTTGCTTTACTTCCTCTGCCATGATGTTCTGTCGTTCCAGTAGATTATATGAGGTTTGGTCTGGTGTGGGAGGTTTGAGGATTAACCTCTCCAGCGGTCCGAGAAGCTGCCTACCCAACATCAACTCTGTACCCAACATGTTCTACCGGTGGTTTCTTGCTGTGCAGTATTAATAGCAAATCTTAAATCAGGTAACCACTGGTCCCAGGCTTGATGGTATTGTCCCACATATGATGCAATCATTGTTTTTAATGTGCTGTTCATCCTCTCTGTCAGGTTTGTCTGAGGATGGTAACTGGTGGTGAGTTTTTGGATACTTCCCCAAGTCTTGCATAACTTAGCCAGTATGTTGGAGGTGAATTGTGCTCCCCGGTCTGATATTGTGTATTTGGGGACCCCCCAGCGAGTAAAGACTTCTTCCCTTAGAATTCTGACAATCTTCTGTCTTACTGTCCCTAAGGGGGAACATCTCTACCCATTTTGTATAGTAATCAACTATCACAAGGAGGTAAGTGTTTTGTTTCTTACTGCTGGGGAAGGGTCCCATCAAATCCATACCCAAAGTATGACCTGGTTCGGTCACTTGTGTGTGCTGTAAAAAGCCACTGGGTTTTGTGTTGTCATGTTTGTATTTTTGACAGATATTGCAACCCTTGATGTACTGCCAGACATCTTTGCAGACAGTTGGCCACCAAGCCACCTCCAAGAGCCTCAGCAGAGTTTTTAGTCGGCCCAGATGTCCTCCCAGTGGGTTGTCATGAAAGTAGTGTAAAAAGCCAGAAATTAATGCCTGAGGAACAACCAATTGGAATCTGTCTCCGTTACTTTTCACAGGTACCTGACGATACAACACCCCCTGTTGGATCTCGAAGGTAATCTGCTGATCTTGTACCTTCCTGATTTTGGGGTCTGACTTCAGGTGAGCAATAATACTGTCAGTACTTTGTGCCAGAGAGATTTCAGCTAGTGTATGGGGTATGTCTGATGAGCACCTCGTCGTTGTTAAGGCCATACCCCTTACGAAAATTAACCATGGTTAAAACCATGTTTTTTTTTTGTAGTAACTATGGTTTAACCATGTTTTTTTGTAGATGATCACATGTGTTCTGAAACAGAGCCGATCAACTATCATTACTATATTTGAAATCACACATCCTGATATGTGACTATTGTGCATACGTTGCGATATCGATACTAAAACAATACAATCGAGCAGCCCTAATAAAAAAAAAAAAAAATACTGAGGGTTAAGTTGACACGGAATGATCCAACACTTACTAACGAATGACTACAAAATAAACACTTTACTACTTTACTAATTTCAAATTCAAACAAACCTTAGATGCAGTCTGGGAGTTTACATCACTGCTCCATTCAGCATTTTGTGGGTCATCTAGTTCCTACAATAGAAAAAAAACGCAAGCGTGAGCGTCAGCTTCATGTCGGCATAACTACATCGTTACTGCAGCTCCAGACATGCAAGGGTACTCACACTGATGCATTTGTACAGCGTCACAGCAGCAACTCCAAAGCTACATATAAGCCAGCATTTCTTTACAAAGACAACTATACATTTGTTTTTAGAAGCTGGTCATTTATAAACTTGAGATGGGGAGGTGTACAACATTTGGAGCAACATCCAGTCACTTTGATATGTTTACAAGACAGCAAACATGTTTATTCTGTGCATTTTGAGAACTTTTGTGTGAGATCATTTCTACTTTGTCCATCAAAAGTGTGCTTTCACTTTAATTGAGTGTGAGCAGTGTAGCCAAAATAGCCCCTGCTCCGAAACCCGTGTTTCACTGCTGCTCAACCGACGCTCCTGCTTGCTGCTCACGCATTGCTCCTGCTCCAGGTGTCAGTGCATGCACGGTGGAAAAAAGATGTGCTGCTCACGTGTGGCTTGCGGCGTGAAACAGCCGTTAGAACCTACATTTTTTGGCGTTTTTTTTTTTTCCAGTTTGTCAAAAGTCACGTAAACGTTAAAAACTTAACAAAATTTTTAATGTCAAATGGAAAACTACTATGGTTCATTTTTGGAACTCATGGTACTTGACAGCTCAGTGTCACCGTAGCTTCAATCATATGACAGAAAGCAGCATTGATCTGAATAACTAACTAAATAATTCATTAAATGGAGCAAGCTCTGTAACACTTTATTTTACGGTGTCAGTTATACAGAGTAATCACTTAATGAATTACTTAGTATTAGACATTGTAATTACATAATTTAACAAAATATAATTAACATGTAACTAAGAAATGGAACAGCCTGTACTACAGGCTTTTCCAGACCGTAGTAACAAATTTAAGTACTACTTGTTACATTGTGTAGTACTAAACTTTCTTATACATTTACACTGTACCAAATCTGTAAAGCGTATGTAACCAAATCGGCCTGCTACATATGTGTAACAATATCTGCCTATTACATAATTACAATCTGTAAGTACAGGCTGTTCCATTTCTTAGTTACATGTTAATTATATTTTGTTACATGCAATTACAATGTCTAATACTAAGTAATTCATAAAAGGGGTTAGTTCACCCAAAAATGAAAATGTCATGTATTACTCACCCTCATGTCGTTCGACACCCGTAAGACCTCTAAATTAAGATATTTGTGTTGAAAGCCGATATATATATAATTTCTGGGTAAACCCTTCATCTACACACCTCAGATTCCTCATCCGAACTGTTAGTCCTCTCATGGTCAAAAGAATTATTACTTCCCTGTAAAACATAACACAGAAGTCAGAAAAAATAAAAGTGACGTGTGCAATGTCTGTACCACAAGTATGACCTACTGGAAGTGCAAAAGCTAAAGTTATATCAGTCAGACTTTCCAAAATACTGAATGTAATTGGTCAGATAGAAATACCAATCGTTTGACTCACTGTTGCTGTATATCCTGCAGAGATTAGCTTGAATCCTAATGAAACATTATAATCATAAACCCAAGAGTAGCTTAAGTTTGAGCTTACCTCTGGTTCAGCTTCTGGATATTCATCCACATCTTCAGTCTCTGCTGAATCGGTGTATTGCTACACATCACATTACAGATGTTATTATATAGCTGAGATTAAAAAAACCCTGTGACACTTAAATCAAATAACATTTAATACTAACCTCACGTTCGGTTTCTGTAAATACCTCAAAATCTTCTGAATTGGCTGGTTCCTAAAAACATATTGGATTACAGAAGAATTAATCTGTCATGCCATTGCTTGGAAAAGTGATTCAAAATCAAAAATACTTTAGTTTGGGATGTTTTTACATAAATTAAAATCACACAAACCTGAGATTGCGTTTCAGAACACACGTCTCATGTATTGTTCGGGCATCTTTTGCCTAAATGTTTTAATAATTAAATGGATAAGTGTTTGTCCACCATAACCTTATAAAACAAGACAACTGATGCTTATGCTCTGATAGAACATAAAATAAAAAGCTTAAGTTAGCATGGGTGGATCTTATTTATGTTCATGGACAGGGTTTGGGAGACTTTGCAAGCTGCACTCTTTACATACAGAACTGATTGGATTGTAAAAATAATTTTCATATTGAAATGGTTTCACAAATATAAGCAAACAGAAATTTACAGTAACATTAAAAAAATGATGACCGATTTAGATTTTTTTCTGACTCAAATATAGCACATGAATTCAACGGCAGAACATTTGTATTGATTCATAAACAATACACATTGTATTTTAACAACTGATTATTTCCGTGCATATCAATGCAACCTAATGCATCTATACATGAATTATTGACCTGCAACCTTCGCCTTTTGGTAGTTGCGGCATCTCGACCTCCACGTGCACAAGATACTTCTTGTCTGGGCCTCGCTGCGCCATTATCAGGTCAGTTTTGATTTAACAACTGTTTAACATTTCCTAAACAAATATGTACAGAAAGATTAGTCACAGACGCATCGCTGCTACACGAGAACTGTAAACTGCCATCATTTGGGCCTAACGTTAGTTACTCGCCTTCATGTCGTCCACTCCACGCACGGATCGGTTGGATTCCTTTAGCTTACTGAAGTCGACAAGACCTTGTTCCACGGCAAAATGTAAATGAAAAGTAGGACAGTACAGCTGTTCAGGAATGCACAAATTGCTGTGCCTTGAAAGAAAAAATAAAGCAGCTGGAAGAAGACAACAGAAGATTAGTTCTTCACCTGGACACCATAAATGGTAAACAACATTTCAGGCCTTTGTAGTCTATGTAAAGATATGCACTGGTATAATTGATACCAATACAGATTTATAGGGGCTGTTTACATCTGGTCACTTTGTGCGTTTCAGCTGTCGGATCATGAAAAGATCAGGTGTAAATGCCCTCCGGTATGTCCTCATTCGAGGCAGATGTAAATCAGATCGCTCAAACCACTTTAGGAGGAGGTCTGGGCCGCATTCCAGACAAAACTGGTGTAATTGCATCTGTTTGATGAAACATCAAAAATGTAAATTGTAAATTGTATTCCTCCCAACAATGCTAAAAAAATAAATGTGTGAGAGCGTGTTATAGGCTATGTGTCATGTAATAATGCACAGTTTATGAATCACTGTTTCAGAGTTGAAGAGCTTGGTGTGTGCGCTGAAGGGGGGCTTAGAAGAAAGAAGTGCCCCTGCAAAGCATCAAAAACCAGCCATACTTGCACATCCACACTCGTCGCAAGACAACCAAGTGGACCCCTTGAGGATGATGTAAGTTTAGTTGTTGTTTTAAAGCACAAATAAAATTGTAAATCTGGGTACATTTCTTACCATTTTGTCAGAAGGATTCAAATATTTTTACATCAATTTAATCTTATTAACTAAAAATATGGGCAGGTACTCGATAAAAAAAAACAACAACAAAAAAACACACCTAACTTAGACACATTTAGCTGTATACGTAAAACATTTGTGTCGTATCGGCGTTTCAGCAAGCCTGGTCCTAGAGTGGATACATGTGAAAACGACACCCCTGGGGATTTCTTTAGGCTGCGTTTGTATATTTTGTATTTTTATTTATTTAGAAAAGGGACAGTGTACATCAACGTTCATGAATGTAAATGTATCCAATTTAGCCAAAAGCTATTTTTTATCGGTAGTGCCTTTACCAGATGTTATTAGGTATCATATGCACGCAAAAAGTGTGTGTCATGTGCTAAACATTGTTTACTGGATGCACGTAAAAAGTCATTTATGCAAATAAAGAGCACGCAAAGCTCGATCGGTCACATTATCTGCTCCCTTTCTGCATACAGTTTATTCCAGTTAATATAACTTATTCATCATGCTGATAAGATTGTCTTCATTTTCGAATGCGTTAAACACATTAATATAATTCATAAGCGGTTCTTAGGTTGTTTTATCTGTGTTGCCAGAATATGATGTGCAGTTGTCCAAAGCACAAAAACACTTTTATGTTGCCTGTTCCTACTGTAGAAGTTCACTGAATGATATTGATCTGTTTTGGGAGCACAGCTGTTGTATTGGCAGAACTACAGAATAGCACTCAGGGCTGTGCATTCACCTTTTTTGCACATAGCACTGGTGCTGCAGAGGTTGAACGTTTTGTAGCACAGGCCAAACCACTGTAGCACATGTATAAAATATGTTACCATCTCTGAAAAATGCAAAAACAAATACAAAACAGATTATTTAAGAATAAATAACTAATGTCTATAAATAGACTAATGTGTTTTTGTCAGGAAATCTTATGCATCCACTGAAAGAGAAAAAAAGTACTGTACACTCCTCTACACCGCACAGAATATTATAAAATAAGATGATTTCTGCCTCATTCTGTGATGTGAAGCACATCAGATCACACAATCTGTTAGTTATTTCAAACACTCATTAAATGTTCTCTTTTGTTGGACAACAGGTTTGTAAACGCTTCTCATTATAAGTTTGGAAAGACGTTTGGTGATGTTGCTTTTTCAAATGCATGGCCTTTCACACAGGGCAAAACACTTTTTTGGCGGTCCGAACGCAATTGACCACGGTAAATAAATATAGTGGGGGTTTTTTTATTCATTTGGTGTTATTATGTGCAATGGAGTAAATGACACTTGGGTTTACTGTATGTGCGTCGAATGAAGGCGGCTTTCTGCTGCTTGCATGGGAATAGAGGAGACAGTGGATTGCCATTAATTTATTGCTCTGATTGCATTAATTTGAGATCTTAGTAAAAATGCTGATGAAGACAGTCAAGCTATAGCTCCTTGCTCCTAAATTTTATTGAATGAATCAAACTAATTATGATGATTATGCTGCCCCCACCCCCTCTAAGTTTTGTGGTTGTCTGTTTTCCACTCAACAGGAGATTGTGAAATGGCCTTGTGTGGTGGTGTGACCTGTATATTGGAGCCGACCCTTTTTGTGACTCTCTCCAAGGCAAAAATGATCTCCTCTGATGGAACGAGTAAACCTTTCAGCAGCAAAGCTAATGGCTATGGCAGAGGTGAAGGATGCGGGGTCGTTCTATTAAAGCCTCTGAAAAAAGTAAATAAAAAGATTCACATATAAGCATGACAGCAATGTAATGATAAACTACTGCAAGAAACAACCATATGCTGTCTGTATTTTGGCAGGCTTTTGAAGACCATGATCATATTTGGGGTATCATCAGCAAAACTGCAGTAAATCAAGATGGCCACACCGTTAGTCCAATCACCAAACCATCCATGGTACAGCAGGAGGAACTGCTTAGAAAAATCTACTCAACAGAGACTGACCTGACTAGTGTCCAGTACATTGAGGCTCATGGGACTGGGTCTCCAATTGGAGATCCAATAGAGGCAGGTAGCATCTCAAAAGTCATTGCCAAAGCAAGACCTCAAAAGTCAGGGCCACTCATCATTGGATCTGTTAAGAGCAATATTGGACACACAGAATCTTCCGCAGGTGTTGCAGGGCTCATAAAGGTTCTCTTGATGATGCAGCATGAAACTATTGTGCCATCATTGTTCTATTCCGTGGAAAACTCCAGCATAGACGTTAAATCTCTTAATATGAAAATCCCCACCTCAGCAGAAAAATGGATCAGTGACTGCAGAGCAGGGAGGTCAGCAGGAATCAATAACTTTGGGTTTGGTGGAACAAATGCACATGCAATTGTCAGACAATATGTGCAGTCAAAAGCCAAAAGCTCAGCTGATAAGCAAATCCCATCAGTATTTTGTGGTCTCTGCAGCCTCAGAAAAATCCATGAAAAATACTATTGCAGATACGGCAGAACAGATCAATGCAGGAAAATATCAGATCTGCAGTCTTTACTGTACACATCCGCATGTAGAAGAAGTCACTTGAAACACAAATACAGGAAAGTATTTCAAACATCATCATTGGCAGATCTGAAAGAGAAACTTACTGCTGCTGTGGAGAAAAGCTTGTGCCGTCAAAGACAGACTCCAAGCTAGTTTTTGTGTTTTGTGGCAATGGTGTTACATATCAGGGTATGTGCAAGCAGCTCCTAAAACAAGAGCCAGTTTTCAGAGAGGAAATCGTGAAGATTGAAACTCTGTTGCAAAGCTATGGACGTTTGAATCTGATAGAGATCCTGGAAAATGAATGTGAGAAAAGTACAGAGCCGTCTGATCCAAAGATAGTCCAGCCTCTTCTGTTTGCTATTCAGATTGCTGTTGTCAAACTTCTGAAACACTGGGGCATCAGTCCTGATGCTGTTTTGGGACACTCTATTGGAGAAGTTGCTGTGGCTTATTGTTCTGGTTTGCTGTCACTTGAAGATGCAGTGAAAGTCATCCACTATCGCAGTTCTTTGCAAAGCACTGTGACAGGAGGGAAGATGCTGGTAGTCAGTAATATGGCTGTTTCTGAAGTCTTGAAAATTCTTCCATCTTATTCCGGAAGGGTTTGCCTGGCTGCTTATAACAGCCCTCAGTCATGCACCCTTTCAGGAGATGCAGATGACATTGACAGGTTGCAACAGAATTTGAGCAACTCAGCCAGAGGAAAAGATTTGTTCCTTCGCATTTTAGAAGTACCTGCAGCATATCACAGTCACAAGATGGATCCCATTTTATCCAAAGTGGAACAGAGTATAGGCTCATTGCAGGCACATAATTTGGAGACAGAGTTGTTCTCAACCGTATCAGGTGTTAGTTTGTGTTCCTCAGATTTTATTACTGGTGAATATTGGGCAAAGAATATCAGAGAACCAGTTGAATTTGAACAAGCTGTAAAGTCTGCAGCTAAAAACAAAAGGAGTGTGATATTTGTTGAAATCGGTCCAAGAAGATCTTTGCAGAGGTACATCACTGAGACTCTGGGAAATGACTTCACTGTGATTCCCTCAGTGCAGCCTGATAAAGATCACGAGACAATGCTTGCAGCTGTTTCCAAACTGTTTGAGCTTGGGGTCAAAGTGGACTGGGAAACGTTCTACAAAGGTTTTGAGACTGAACCAATTCCCTACCCACGATACCAGTTTGATGATGTGAAGAGAGATGTCTTAACTTCTCATTTGCAGTTGATCAGTCCCACAGGAAACCATCCAGTAGTTACACAAATGGGTACAGATAGTTCAGTGTTCAGCTGTGATTTATCTTCTGAATCAGTGGCCTTCCTGCAGGACCACAGGCACAGTGGGGTTGCCATCATTCCTGGGGCATTCTATGCAGAGTTGGGTTTAGCAACTTACATGGCATACACAAAACCTAAAGTTCCACTAAGTTCCCTGAAGCTCAGCATAACATTCCAGAGTCCATACGTTTTCACCCAGAATGCCCCAGATATAAATGTACAGCTGGATCATTCAGACAATTTGGCCGATAACACATCCAACTTCAAAATACAGTCTACTTCAGCAGTCTATGCATTTGGCACAGTAGCAGCAAAACCAGGTAGAAGTCCTGAAGAACAGTTAATTTCATTAGACTGTATTTCCAAAAGATGTACATCCCATATGACCAACTCCTGAAGAATGCAGATGACATTGACATATCAGGGTATGTGCAAGCAGCTCCTAAAACAAGAGCCAGTTTTTAGACTAATGGGTGGCGTTGCCTAGAGTTTTTGCTTCAAACTGATGTGAGAATCATTGAGCCTGCTAATTCACATAAAACAATAACTTGATTTAAATTTTGAAAGACACTTTTTCTTTACAAAGGCCGTATGCGAAATGTTCATGAATAATGCTGTGAATCACACCTGAGAGAACAAAAGAACGCATAATGAGCTGCATAATTAATGAGCTTCAGGTGTGTGAATGAGCGCTAAGCAAAGGGACAAAATAAATATATTTTGTTGTAGTTTATTTAGAATGTAGTCAACAAAGGCACATTATAAAAGCCTATTATACAAACCCGATTCCAAAAAAGTTGGGACACTGTACAAATTGTGAATAAAAAGGAATGCAATAATTTACAAACCTCATAAACTTATATTTTATTCACAATAGAATATAGATAACATATCAAATGTTGAAAGTGAGACATTTTGAAATGTCATGCCAAATATTGGCTCATTTTGGATTTCATGAGAGCTACACATTCCAAAAAAGTTGGGACAGGGAGCAATAAGAGGCCGGAAAAGTTAAATGTACATATAAGGAACACCTGGAGGATCAATTTGTAACTTATTAGGTCAATTGGCAACATGATTGGGTATAAAAAGAGCCTCTCAGAGTGGCAGTGTCTCTCAGAAGTCAAGATGGGCAGAGGATCACCAATTCCCCAATGCTGCGGCCAAACATACTGGAGCAATATCAGAAAGGGGTTTCTCAGAGAAAAACTGCAAAGAGTTTGAAGTTCTCGTCATCTACAGTGCATAATATCATCCAAAGATTCAGAGAATCTGGAACAATGTTTGTGCGTAAGGGTCAAGGCCGGAAAACCATATTGGATGCCCGTGATCTCCGGCCCTTAGACGGCACTGCATCACATACAGGAATGCTACTGTAATGGGAATCACAACATGGGCTCAGGAATACTTCCAGAAAACATTGTCGGTGAACACAATCCACCGTGCCATTCGCCATTGCTGGCTAAAACTCTGTAAGTCAAAAAAGAAGCCATATCTAAACATGATCCAGAAGTGCAGGTGTTTTCTCTGGGCCAAGGCTCATTTAAAATGGACTGTGGCAAAGTGGAAAACTGTTCTGTGGTCAGACCAATCAAAATTTGAAGTTCTTTTTGGAAAACTGTGACACCATGTCATCCGGACTAAAGAGGACAAGGACAACCCAAGTTGTTATCAGCACTCAGTTCAGAAGCCTGCATCTCTGATGGGATGGGGTTCATGAGTGCATGTGGCATGGACAGCTTAAATATCTGGAAAAGCACCCTTTACGAAAAATAACCATGGTTTTATTGTAGTAAAAGTGTAGTAACCATGTTTTTTTGGCTAATAGATTACCAATTATATTACCACAGTTTTACCACAAATACCATGTTTAAGCCATGGTTAAACCATGGTTAGAGCAGCAAAACCATGGTTAATTTGTGGTTACCATGGTTTAACTACAATAACCATGTTTTTTTGGTTTTATTTGTAGTAAAACCATGGTTAATTTTCGTAAGGACCATCAATGCTGAAAGGTATATCCAAGTTCTAGAACAACATATGCTCCTATCCAGACGTTGTCTCTTTCAGGGAAGACCTTGCATTTTCCAACATGACAATGCCAGACCACATACTGCATCAATCACAACATCATGGCTGCGCTGAAGAAGGATCCGGGGACTGAAATGGCCAGCCTGCAGTCCAGATCTTTCACCCATAGAAAACATTTGGCGCATCATAAAGAGGAAGATGCCACAAAGAAGACCTAAGAAAGTTGAGCAACTAGAAGCCTGTATTAGACAAGAATGGGACAACATTCCAATTCCTAAACTTGAGCAACTTGTCAAAACTTGTTAAACTTGTTCAGTTTAAACATTTGATATGTCATCTGTGTTGTATTCTGAATAAAATATTGAAATTTGAAACTTCCACATCATTGCATTCTGTTTTTATTCACAATTTGTACAGTTTTTTGGAATCGAGTTCGTACAATAATACTACAATATAACTGCGTTATTACTGCAATACAGCTGAAGTATCGCTACAATAATACTGCAATATAACTGTGGTATTACTACAATACAGCTGAAGTATTACTACAATAATACTGCAATATAACTGCGGTATTACTGCAATACAGCTGAAGTATTACTACAATAATACTGCAATAAAACTGCAGTATTACTACAATACAGCTGAAGTATTACTATAATACAGCTGAAGTATTACTACAATAATACTGCAATATAACTGCGGTATTACTGCAACACAGCTGAAGTATTACTACAATAAACTGCAATATAACTGCGGTATTACTGCAATACAGCTGAAGTATTACTACAATAAACTGCAATATAACTGCGGTATTACTACAATACAGCTGAAGTATTACTACAATAATACTGCAATAATATACTGCAGCATTACTACAATACAGCTGAAGTATTACTGCAATACAGCTGAAGTATTACTACAATACAGCTGAAGTATTACTACAATAAACTGCAATATAACTGCGTATTACTGCAATACAGCTGAAGTATTACTACAATAAACTGCAATATAACTGCGGTATTACTGCAATACAGCTGAAGGTTTACTACAATAATACTGCAGTAATATAACTATAATACAGCTGTATTAATGCAATACAGCTGAAGAATTACTACAATAAACTGCAATATAACTGCGGTATTACTACAATACAGCTGAAGTATTACTGCAATAGAGCTGAAGTATTACTACAATAAACTGCAATATAACTGCAGTATTACTACAATACAGCTGAAGTATTACTACAATAAACTGCAATATAACTGCGGTATTACTACAATACAGCTGAAGTATTACTGCAATAGAGCTGAAGTATTACTACAATAAACTGCAATATAACTGCAGTATACTACAGCTACTACAATACAGCTGCTGAAGTATTACTACAATACAGCTGAAGTATTACTACAATAAACTGCAATATAACTGCGGTATTACTACAATACAGCTGAAGTATTACTGCAATAGAGCTGAAGTATTACTACAATAATACTGCAATATAACTGCGTATTACTGCAATAGAGCTGAAGTATTACTACAATAATACTGCAATATAACTGCGTATATTACTACAATACAGCTGAAGTAATACTACAATACAGCTGAAGTATTACTACAATACAGCTGAAGTATTACTACAGTACAGCTGAAGTATTGCTACAATAATACTGCAATATAACTGCGGTATTACTACAATACAGCTGAAGTAATACTACAATACAGCTGAAGTATTACTACAATAAACTGCAATATAACTGCAGTATTACTACAATACAGCTGAAGTATTACTACAATAATACTGCAATATAACTGCGGTATTACTACAATACAGCTGAAGTATTACTACAATAAACTGCAATATAACTGCGGTATTATTACAATACAGCTGAAGTATTACTACAATAATACTGCAATATAACTGCGGTATTACTACAATACAGCTGAAGTAATACTGAGTACAGTATTACTGCAATAAACTGCAATATAACTGCAGTATTACTACAATACAGCTGAAGTATTACTACAATAATACTGCAATATAACTGCGGTATTACTACAATACAGCTGAATACAGCTTTTACTACAATAAACAGCAATATAACTGCGGTATTACTACAATACAGCTGAATTATTACTACAATAATACTGCAATATAACTGCGGCATTACTGCAATACAGCTGAAGTATTACTACAATAAACTGCAATATAACTGCGGTATTACTGCAATACAGCTGAAGTATTACTACAATACAGCTGAAGTATTACTACAATAATACTGCAATATAACTGCGGTATTACTACAATACAGCTGAAGTATTACTACAATACAGCTGAAGTATTACTACAATAAACTGCAATATAACTGCAATATTACTACAATACAGCTGAAGTATTACTACAATACAGCTGAAGTATTACTACTGAATACTACAATACAATATAACTGCGGTATTACTGCAATACAGCTGCTGAAGTATTACTACAATACAGCTGAAGTATTACTGCAATACAGCTGAAGTATTACTACAATAATACTTCAATATAACTGCGGTATTACTACAATACAGCTGAAGTAATACTACAATACACTACTGAAGTATTACTGCAATACAGCTGAAGTATTACTACAATAATACTGCAATATAACTGCGGTATTACTACAATACAGCTGAAGTAATACTACAATACAGCTGAAGTATTACTATAATAAACTGCAATATAACTGCGATATTACTACAATACAGCTGAAGTATTACTACAATACAGCTGAAGTATTACTACAATAATACTGCAATATAACTGCGGTATTACTACAATACAGCTGAAGTATTACTACAATAAACTGCAATATAACTGCAATATAACTGTATTACTACAATACAGCTGAAGTATTACTACAATACAGCTGAAGTATTACTGCAATACAGCTGAAGTATTACTACAATAATACTGCAATATAACTGCGGTATTACTACAATACAGCTGAAGTATTACTACAATACAGCTGAAGTATTACTACAATAATACTGCAATATAACTGCGGTATTACTACAATACAGCTGAAGTATTACTACAATACAGCTGAAGTATTACTACAATAAACTGCAATATAATACTGCAATATAACTGAGTATTACTGCAATACAGCTGAAGTATTACTACAATACAGCTGAAGTATTACTACAATAATACTGCAATATAACTGCGGTATTACTGCAATACAGCTACAGCTGACAGCTGAAGTATTACAATACAGCTGAAGTATTACTACAATACAGCTGAAGTATTACTACAATAAACTGCAATATAACTGCAATATTACTGAAGCAATAATACAGCTGAAGGTTTACTACAATACAGCTGAAGTATTACTACAATAAACTGCAATATAACTGCGGTATTACTACAATACAGCTGAAGTATTACTACAATAATACTGCAATATAACTGCGGTATTACTACAATTCAGCTGAAGTATTACTACAATACAGCTGAAGTATTACTACAATAAACTGCAATATAACTGCAGTATTACTACAATACAGCTGAAGTATTACTACAATAATACTGCAATATAACTGCGGTATTACTACAATACAGCTGAAGTATTACTACAATAATACTGCAATATAACTGCGGTATTACTACAATACAGCTGAAGTATTACTACAATAAACTGCAATATAACTGCGGTATTACTACAATACAGCTGAAGTATTACTACAATAATACTGCAGTATATAACTGCAGCTGGTATTACTACAATACAGCTGAAGTATTACTACAATACAGCTGAAGTATTACTACAATAATACTGCAATAATATATCTGCGGTATTACTACAATACAGCTGAAGTAATACTACAATACAGCTGAAGTATTACTACAATAATACTGCAATATAACTGCGGTATTACTACAATACAGCTGAAGTATTACTACAATAATACTGCAATATAACTGCGGTATTACTACAATACAGCTGAAGTATTACTACAATACAGCTGAAGTATTACTACAATAATACTGCAATATAACTGCGGTATTACTGCAATACAGCTGAAGTATTACTACAATAATACTGCAATATAACTGCGGTATTACTACAATACAGCTGAAGTATTACTACAATAATACTGCAATATAACTGCGGTATTACTACAATTCAGCTGAAGTATTACTACAATACAGCTGAAGTATTACTACAATAAACTGCAATATAACTGCAGTATTACTGCAATACAGCTGAAGTATTACTACAATACAGCTGAAGTATTACTACAATAAACTGCAATATAACTGCGGTATTACTACAATACAGCTGAAGTATTACTACAATATAACTGCAATATAACTGCGGTATTACTACAATACAGCTGAAGTATTACTACAATAAACTGCAATATAACTGCGGTATTACTGCAATACAGCTGAAGTATTACTACAATACAGCTGAAGTATTACTACAATAAACTGCAATATAACTGCGGTATTACTACAATACAGCTGAGTATTACTACAATACAGCTGATATTACTACAATAATACTGCAATATAACTGCAATACAGCTATATTACTACTGCAATTCAGCTGAAGTATTACTACAATACAGCTGAAGTATTACTACAATAATACTGCAATATAACTGCGGTATTACTGCAATACAGCTGAAGTATTACTACAATAATACTGCAATATAACTGCGGTATTACTACAATACAGCTGAAGTATTACTACAATACAGCTGAAGTATTACTACAATAAACTGCAATATAACTGCGGTATTACTACAATTCAGCTGAAGTATTACTACAATACAGCTGAAGTATTACTACAATACAGTTGAAGTATTACTACAGTACAGCTGAAGTATTACTACAATAATACTGCAATATAACTGCGGTATTACTGCAATACAGTTGAAGTATTACTACAATACAGCTGAAGTATTACTACAGTACAGCTGAAGTATTGCTACAATAATACTGCAATATAACTGCGGTATTACTACAATACAGCTGAAGTATTACTACAATAATACTGCAATATAACTGCGGTATTACTACAATACAGCTGAAGTATTACTGCAATAGAGCTGAAGTATTACTACAATAATACTTCAATATAACTGCGGTATTACTACAATACAGCTGAAGTAATACTACAATACAGCTGAAGTATTACTACAATAAACTACAATATAACTGTGGTATTACTGCAATACAGCTGAAGTATTACTACAATAAACTGCAATATAACTGCGGTATTACTGCAATACAGCTGAAGGTTTACTACAATACAGCTGAAGTATTACTACAATAAACTGCAATATAACTGCGGTATTACTACAATACAGCTGAAGTATTACTACAATAATACTGCAATATAACTGCGGTATTACTACAATTCAGCTGAAGTATTACTACAATACAGCTGAAGTATTACTACAATAATACTGCAATATAACTGCGGTATTAACTACAATACAGCTGACAGCTATTACTACAATAATACTGCAATATAACTGCGGTATTACTACAATACAGCTGAAGTATTACTACAATACAGCTGAAGTATTACTACAATACAGCTGAAGTATTACTACAGTACAACTGAAGTATTACTAGAATAATACTGCAGTATAACTGCGGTATTACTACAATACAGCTGAAGTAATACTACAATACAGCTGAAGTATTACTACAATAAACTGCAATATAACTGCGGTATTACTACAATACAGCTGAAGTATTACTACAATAATACTGCAATATAACTGCGGTATTACTACAATACAGCTGAAGTATTACTACAATACAGCTGAAGTATTACTACAATAATAATAAATATAATGCGTGTATTACTACAATACAGCTGAAGTATTACTACAATAAAGCTGAAGTATTACTACAGTACAGCTGAAGTATTACTACAATAATACTGCAATATAACTGCGGTATTACTGCAATACAGCTGAAGTATTACTACAATAAACTGCAATAATATTACTAAATACAGCTGAAGTATTACTGCAATACAGCTGAAGTATTACTACAATAATACTGCAATATAACTGCGGTATTACTGCAATACAGCTGAAGCTGAAGGTTTACTACAATAATACTGCAATATAACTGTATTACTACAATACAGCTGAAGTATACACTACAATATTACTGCAATATAACTGCGGTATTACTACAATACAGCTGAAGTATTACTACAATACAGCTGAAGTATTACTACTACAATACAGCTGAAATATTACTACAATAATACTGCAATATAACTACGGTATTACTGCAATACAGCTGAAGTATTACTACAATACAGCTGAAGTATTACTACAATAAACTGCAATATAACTGCGCTATTACTGCAATACAGCTGAAGTATTACTACAATAAACTGCTATATAACTGCGGTATTACTACAATACAGCTGAAGTATTACTACAATACAGCTGAAGTATTACTACAATACACTGCAATACAACTGTATTACTACAGTACAACTGAAGTATTACTAGAATAATACTGCAGTATAACTGCGTATTACTACAATACAGCTGAAGTATTACTACAATACAGCTGAAGTATTACTACAATAAACTGCAATATAACTGCGGTATTACTGCAATACAGCTGAAGTATTACTACAATACAGCTGAAGTATTACTACAATAAACTGCAATATAACTGCAGTATTAACTACAATACAGCTGAAGTATTACTACAATAATACTGCAATATAACTGCGGTATTACTACAATACAGCTGAAATATTAACAGCTGTATTACTACAATACAGCTGAAGTATTACTACAATACAGCTGAAGTATTACTACAATAATACTGCAATATAACTGCGGTATTACTGCAATACAGCTGAAGTATTACTACAATAAACTGCAATATAACTGCGGTATTACTGCAATACAGCTGAAGTATTACTACAATACAGCTGAAGTATTACTACAATAATACTGCAATATAACTGCGGTATTACTACAATACAGCTGAAGTATTACTACAATACAGCTGAAGTATTACTATAATACAGCTGAAATATTACTACAATAATACTGCAATATAACTGCGGTATTACTGCAATACAGCTGATTACTACAATACTACACAATACAGCTGAAGTATTACTACAATAAACTGCAAATATAACTGCAATATTACTGCAATTACAATACAGCTGAAGTATTACTACAATAATACTGCAATATAACTGCGGTATTACTACAATACAGCTGAAGTATTACTACAATACAGCTGAAGTATTACTACAATACAGCTGAAGCGGTATTACTACAATACAGCTGAAGTATTACTACAATAATACTGCAATATAACTGCGGTATTACTACAATACAGCTGAAGTATTACTACAATACAGCTGAAGTATTACTACAATAAACTGCAATATAACTGCGGTATTACTACAATACAGCTGAAGTATTACTACAATACAGCTGAAGTATTACTACAATAAACTGCAATATAACTGCAGTATTACTACAATACAGCTGAAGTATTACTACAATAATACTGCAATATAACTGCGGTATTACTACAATACAGCTAAGTATTACTACAATACAGCTGAAGTATTACTACAATACAGCTGAAGTATTACTACTACAGCAATATTACTACAATAATACTGCAATATAACTGCGGTATTACTACTATACAGCTGAAGTATTACTACAATAATACTGCAATATAACTGCGGTATTACTGCAATAAAGCTGAAGTATTACTACAATACAGCTGAAATATTACTACAATAATACTGCAATATAACTGAAGGTATTACTACAATACAGCTGAAGTATTACTACAATATTACTACAATAAACTGCAATATAACTGCTATTACTACAATACAGCTGAAGTATTACTACAATAATACTGCAATATAACTGCGGTATTACTACAATACAGCTGAAGTATTACTACAATACAGCTGAAGTATTACTACAATAATACTGCAATATAACTAAGGTATTACTGCAATACAGCTGAAGTATTACTACAATAATACTGCAAGTAACTACTACTGCAATACAGCTGAAGTATTACTACAATAATACTGCAATATAACTGTATTACTGCAATACAGCTGAAGTATTACTACAATACAGCTGAAGTATTATAACAATACAATATTACTGCAATATAATTCAGCTGAAGTATTACTACAATACAGCTGAAGTATTACTACAATACAGCTGAAGTATTACTATAATACAGCTGAAATACAACTGAAGTATTACTATAATACTGCAATATAACTGCGGTATTACTGCAATACAGCTGAAGTATTACTACAATACAGCTGAAGTATTACTACAATAAACTGCAATATAACTGCGGTATTACTGCAATACAGCTGAAGTATTACTACAATAAACTGCAATATAACTGCGGTATATAACAATACAGCTGAAGTATTACTACAATACAGCTGAAGTATTACTACAATACAGCTGAAGTATTACTACAATACAGCTGAAGTATTACTGAAGTATTACAATACAGCTGAAGTATTACTAGAATAATACTGCAGTATAACTGCGGTATTACTACAATACAGCTGAAGTATTACTACAATACAGCTGAAGTATTACTACAATAAACTGCAATATAACTGCGGTATTACTACAATTCAGCTGAAGTATTACTACAATACAGCTGAAGTATTACTACAATAAACTGCAATATAACTGCAGTATTACTACAATACAGCTGAAGTATTACTACAATAATACTGCAATATAACTGCGGTATTACTACAATACAGCTGAAGTATTACTACAATACAGCTGAAGTATTACTACAGTACAGCTGAAGTATTACTACAATAATACTGCAATATAACTGCGGCATTACTGCAATACAGCTGAAGTATTACTACAATAAACTGCTATAACTGTATTACTGCAATACAGCTGAAGTATTACTACATTACTACAGCTGAAGTATTACTACAATAAACTGCTATTACTACAATATAACTGAAGTATTACTACAATACAGCTGAATAACTGCAATAATACTACAATACAGCTGAAGTATTACTACAATACAGCTGAAGTATTACTACAATAATACTGCAATATAACTGCGGTATTACTACAATACAGCTGAAGTATTACTACAATACAGCTGAAGTACAATACTACAATAAATAAACTGCAATATAACTGCGGTATTACTGCAATACAGCTGAAGTATTACTACAATA
>JAGHMJ010001543.1:0-111940 GCA_018749465.1 Paracanthobrama guichenoti
AACTGCAATATAACTGCGGTATTACTGCAATACAGCTGAAATATTACTACAATAATACTGCAATACTGCAATATAACTGCGGTATTACTACAATACAGCTGAAGTATTACTACAATACAGCTGAAGTATTACTACAATAAACTGCAATATAACTAATACAGCTATAAAGTATTACTACAATACAGCTGAAGTATTACTACAATAATACTGCAATATAACTGCGGTATTACTACAATACAACTGAAGTATTACTACAATACAGCTGAGTATTACTACAATAATACTGCAATATTACTGCATACAGCTGATTACTGCAATACAGCTGAAGTATTACTACAATACAGCTGAAGTATAACTACAATACTGCAATACAGTGGTATTACTACAATACAGCTGAAGTATTACTACAATAAACTGCAATATAACTGCGGTATTACTACAATACAGCTGAAGTATTACTACAATACAGCTGCAGTATTACTACAATAATACTGCAATATAACTGCAGTATTACTACAATACAGCTGAAGTATTACTACAATAATACTGCAATATAACTGCGGTATTACTACAATACAGCTGAAGTATTACTACAATACAGCTGAAGTATTACTACAATAATACTGCAATATAACTGCGGTATTACTGCAATACAGCTGAAGTATTACTACAATACAGCTGAAATATTACTACAATATTACTGCAATATAACTGCTGAAGTATTACTACAATACAGCTGAAGTATTACTACAATAATACTGCAATATAACTGCGGTATTACTACAATACAGCTGAAGTATTACTACAGCTGAATATTACTGCAATATAACTGCGGTATTACTACAATACAGCTGAAGTATTACTGCAATACAGCTGCAATATTACTGCAATAATACTGCAATATAACTGCGGTATTACTGCAATACAGCTGAAGTATTACTACAATAATACTGCAATATAACTGCGGTATTACTGCAATACAGCTGAAGTATTACTACAATACAGCTGAAGTATTACTACAATAATAGCTGCAATATAACTGCGGTATTACTACAATACAGCTGAAGTATTACTACAATACAGCTGAAGTATTACTACAATAATACTGCAATATAGCTGGTATTACTACAATACAGCTGAAGTATTACTGCAATAATACTGCAATAACTGCGGTATTACTGCAATACAGCTGAAGTATTACTACAATAATACTGCAGTATAACAAGGTATTACTGCAATACAGCTGAAGTATTACTACAATACAGCTGCAAGTATTGCTACAATATTACTGCAATATAACTGCGGTATTACTGCAATACAGCTGAAGTATTACTACAATAAACTGCAATATAACTGCGGTATTACTGCAATACAGCTGAAGTATTACTACAATACAGCAATATAATGCAACGGTATTACTACAATATTACTGAAGTATTACTGCAATACAGCTGAAGTATTACTACAATATAGCTGAAGTATTACTACAATACAGCTGAAGTATTACTACAATAAACTGCAATATAACTGCGGTATTACTGCAATACAGCTGAAGTATTACTACAATACAGCTGAAGTATTACTACAATAAACTGCAATATAACTGCGGTATTACTGCAATACAGCTGAATATTACTACAATACAGCTGAAGTATTACTGCAATATAGCTGAAGTATTACTACAACACTGAAGTATTACTGCAATACAGCTGAAGTATTACTACAATACAGCTGCAGTATTACTACAATACTGCAATACTGGTATTACTGCAATTCAGCTGAAGTATTACTACAATACAGCTGAAGTATTACTACAATAATACTGCAATATAACTGCTGGTATTACTACAATACAGCTGAAGTATTACTACAATAATACTGCAATATAACTGCGGTATTACTACAATACAGCTGAAGTATTACTACAATACAGCTGAAGTATTACTACAATAAAGCTGCAGTATAACTACGGTATTGCTGCAATATTACTGAAGTATTACTACAATACAGCTGAAGTATTACTGCAATAATACAGCTGAAGTATTACTACAATACAGCTGAAGTATTACTACAATAATGCTGCAATATAACTGCGGTATTACTGCAATACAGCTGAAGTATTACTACAATAATACTGCAATATAACTGCGGTATTACTGCAATACAGCTGAAGTATTACTACAATACAGCTGAAGTATTACTACAGTAAACTGCAATATTACTGCAATAATTACTGCAATACAGCTGAAAGTATTACTGCAATAATGGCTGAAGTATTACTACAATAATACTGCAATATAACTGCGGTATTACTACAATACAGCTGAAGTATTACTACAATAATACTGCAATATAACTGCGGTATTACTGCAATACAGCTGAAGTATTACTACAATAATGCTGCAATATAACTGCGGTATTACTGCAATACAGCTGAAGTATTACTACAATACAGCTGAAGTATTACTGAAGCAATACAGCAAGTATAACTGCGGTATTATTACTGCAATACAACTGCGGTATTACTGCAATACAGCTGAAGTATTACTACAATAATACTGCAATATAACTGCGGTATTACTGCAATACAGCTGAAGTATTACTACAATAATACTGCAATATAACTGTGGTATTACTGCAATACAGCTGAAGTATTATTACTAGCAATAATACTGCAATATAACTGCAATATAACTATTACTACAATACAGCTGAAGTATTACTACAATACAGCTGAAGTATACTGCTACAGCAATAAACTGAAATATAACTGCAATAATACTGCAATATAACTGCGGTATTACTGCAATACAGCTGAAGTATTACTACAATACAGCTGAAGTATTACTACAATAAACTGCAATATAACTGCGGTATTACTACAATACAGCTGAAGTATTACTACAATAAACTGCAATATAACTGCGGTATTACTACAATACAGCTGAAGTATTACTACAATACAGCTGAAGTATTACTACAATAATACTGCAAGTATTACTGCGGTATTACTAACTGCTGTATTACTACAATAATACTGCAATATAACTGCGGTATTACTACAATACAGCTGAAGTATTACTGCAATACAGCTGCAACTACAATACAAGCTGGTATTACTGCAATAATACTGCAATATAACTGCGGTATTACTGCAATACAGCTGAAGTATTACTACAATACAGCTGCAATATTACTACAATTACTGCAATATAACTGAAGTATTACTACAATACAGCTGAAGTATTACTACAATAATACTGCAATATAACTGCGGTATTACTGCAATACAGCTGAAGTATTACTACAATACAGCTGAAGTATTACTACAATATGCTGCAAGCTAACTGCGGTATTACTGCAATATTACTACAATATACTGCTATGCGGTATTACTACAATTCAGCTGAAGTATTACTACAATACAGCTGAAATATTACTGCAATATAACTGCGGTAACTACAATACAGCTGAAGTATTACTGCAATACAGCTGAAGTATTACTGCAATATTACTACAATACAGCTGAAGTATTACTACAATACAGCTGAAATATTACTACAATATTACTGCAATATAACTGCGGTATTACTACAATACAGCTGAAGTATTACTACAATAATACTGCAATATAACTGCGGTATTACTACAATACAGCTGAAGTATTACTACAATACAGCTGAAGTATTACTACAATAATACTGCAATATAACTGCGGTATTACTGCAATACAGCTGCAATATTACTACGGTATTACTGCAATACAGCTGAGTATTACTACAAAATATTAGCTGCAGTATATACTACAATAATACTGCAATATAACTGAAGTATTACTGCAATACAGCTGAAGTATTACTACAATAATACTGCAATATAACTGCGGTATTACTACAATACAGCTGAAGTATTACTGCAATACAGCTGAAGTATTACTACAATAATACTGCAATATAACTGCGGTATTACTACAATACAGCTGAAGTATTACTACAATAATACTGCAATATAACTGCGGTATTACTACAATACAGCTGAAGTATTACTACAATACAGCTGAAGTATTACTACAATAAACTGCAATATAACTGCGGTATTACTGCAATACAGCTGAAGTATTACTACAATAATACTGCAATATAACTGCGGTATTACTGCAATACAGCTGAAGTATTACTACAATACAGCTGAAGTATTACTACAATAATACTGCAATATAACTGCGGTATTACTGCAATACAGCTGAAGTATTACTACAATAATACTGCAATATAACTGCGGTATTACTACAATACAGCTGAAGTATTACTACAATACAGCTGAAGTATTACTACAATAAACTGCAATATAACTGCGGTATTACTACAATACAGCTGAAGTATTACTACAATACAGCTGAAGTATTACTACAATAATACTGCAATATAACTGAAGTATTACTACAATACAGCTGAAGTATTACTACAATAATACTGCAATATAACTGCGGTATTACTACAATACAGCTGAAGTATTACTACAATACAGCTGAAGTATTACTACAATACAGCTGAAGTATTACTACAATAATACTGCAATATAACTGCGGTATTACTGCAATACAGCTGAAGTATTACTACAATAAGCTGCAATATAACTGCAATATTACTGCAATACAGCTGAAGTATTACTGCAATACAGCTGAAGTATTACTACAATAATACTGCAATATAACTGCGGTATTACTACAATACAGCTGAAGTATTACTACAATACAGCTGAAGTATTACTACAATAATACTGCAATATAACTGCGGTATTACTGCAATACAGCTGAAGTATTACTACAATACAGCTGAAGTATTACTACAATAATACTGCAATATAACTGCGGTATTACTGCAATACAGCTGAAGTATTACTACAATAAACTGCAATATAACTGCGGTATTACTACAATACAGCTGAAGTATTACTACAATACAGCTGAAGTATTACTACAATAAACTGCAATATAACTGCGGTATTACTACAATACAGCTGAAGTATTACTACAATAATACTGCAATACAACTGAAGTATTACTACAATACAGCTGAAGTATTACTACAATAATACTGCAGTAATATAACTGCGGTATTACTGCAATACAGCTGAAGGTTTACTACAATAATACTGCAGTAATATAACTGCGGTATTACTGCAATACAGCTGAAGGTTTACTACAATAATACTGCAATATAACTGTGGTATTACTGCAATACAGCTGAAGTATTACTACAATACAGGCAATATAACTACAATATTACTGCAATATAACTGAAGTATTACTACAATACAGCTGAAGTATTACTACAATACAGCTGAAGTATTACTACAATAATACTGCAATATAACTGCGGTATTACTACAATACAGCTGAAGTATTACTACAATACAGCTGAAGTATTACTACAATACAGCTGAAGTATTACTAATAATACTGCAATATAACTACAATTACTGCAATACAGCTGAAGTATTACAATACAATATTACTACTAATACTGCAATATAACTGCGGTATTACTGCAATAAAGCTGAAGTATTACTACAATACAGCTGAAGTATTACTACAATAATACTGCAATATAACTGCGGTATTACTACAATACAGCTGAAGTATTACTACAATACAGCTGAAGTATTACTACAATAATACTGCAATATAACTGCAGGTATTACTACAATACAGCTGTATTACTACAATAATACTGCAATATAACTGCGGTATTACTGCAATACAGCTGAAGTATTACTACAATAAAACTGCAATATAACTGCGGTATTACTGCAATACAGCTGAAGTATTACTACAATACAGCTGATATTACTACTACAATACTGCTGTAATATAACTGCGGTATTACTGCAATACAACTGAAGGTTTACTACAATAATACTGCAGTAATATAACAATACAGCGGTATTACTGCAATACAGCTGAAGTATTACTACAATAATACTGCAATATAACTGCTGGTATTACTACAATACAGCTGAAGTATTACTACAATAATACTGCAATATAACTGCGGTATTACTACAATACAGCTGAAGTATTACTACAATACAGCTGGTATTACTACAATACAGCTGAAGTATTACTACAATAATACTGCAATATAACTGCGGTATTACTGCAATACAACTGAAGTATTACTACAATACAGCTGAAGTATTACTACAATAAACTGCAATATAACTGCGGTATTACTGCAATACAGCTGAAGTATTACTACAATACAGCTGCAATATAACTGCTGGTATTACAACAATACAGCTGAAGTATTACTACAAACTGCTGAAGTATTACTACAATACAGCTGAAGTATTACTACAATACAGCTGAAGTATTACTACAATAGTATTACTGCAATACAAACTGCTGGTATTACTGCAATACAGCTGAAGTATTACTACAATAAACTGCAATATAACTGCGGTATTACTGCAATACAGCTGAAGTATTACTACAATAAACTGCAATATAACTGCGGTATTACTACAATACAGCTGAAGTATTACTACAATAATACTGCAATACTAACTGCTGAAGTATTACTACAATACAGCTGAAGTATTACTACAATACAGCTGAAGTATTACTACAATAATACTGCAATATAACTGCGGTATTACTACAATACAGCTGAAGTATTACTACAATACTGCAATATAAGTATTACTACAATACAGCTGAAGTATTACTACAATACAGCTGAATATTACTGCAATATAGCTGAAGTATTACTACAATACAGCTGAGTATTACTTAATACAGCTGAAGTATTACTACAATAATAGCTGCAGTATTACTGCAATATTACTACAATACAGCTGAAGTATTACTACAATACAGCTGAAGTAACTGCGGTATTACAATACAGCTGAAGTATTACTACAATAATACTGCAATATAACTGCGGTATTACTACAATACAGCTGAAGTATTACTACAATACAGCTGAAGTATTACTACAATAATACTGCAATACAGCTGCGGTATTACTACAATACAGCTGAAGTATTACTACAATACAGCTGAAGTATTACTGCAATAATACTGTATTACTACAATACAGCTGAAGTATTACTACAATACAGCTGAAGTATTACAATAATACTGCAATATAACTGCGGTATTACTACAATACAGCTGAAGTATTACTACAATAATACTGCAATATAACTGCGGTATTACTACAATACAGCTGAAGTATTACTACAATAATACTGCTATAAGTATTACTACAATACAGCTGAAGTATTACTACAATAATACTGCAATATAACTGCGGTATTACTGCAATACAGCTGAAGTATTACTACAATACAGCTGAAGTATTACTACAATAAACTGCAATATAACTGCGGTATTACTACAATACAGCTGAAGTATTACTACAATAATACTGCAATATAACTGCGGTATTACTGCAATACAGCTGAAGTATTACTACAATACAGCTGAAGTATTACTACAATATATTACTGCAGTATTACTACAATACAGCTGTATTACTACAATACAGCTGAAGTATTACTACAATACAGCTGAAGTATTACTACAATAATACTGCAATATAACTGCGGTATTACTGCAATACAGCTGAAGTATTACTACAATACTGCAATATAACTGTAGTATTACTAGTATTACTGCAATACAGCTGAAGTATTACTACAATACAGCTGAAGTATTACTGCAATAATACTGCAATATAACTGCGGTATTACTACAATACAGCTGAAGTATTACTACAATACAGCTGAAATATTACTACAATAATACTGCAATATAACTGCGGTATTACTGCAATACAGCTGAAGTATTACTACAATACAGCTGAAGTATTACTACAATAAACTGCAATATAACTGCGGTATTACTGCAATACAGCTGAAGTATTACTACAATAAACTGCAATATAACTGCGGTATTACTGCAATACTACAATACAGCTGAAGTATTACTACAATACAGCTGAAGTATTACTACAATAAACTGCAATATAACTGCGGTATTACTACAATACAGCTGAAGTATTACTACAATACAGCTGAAGTATTACTACAGTACAACTGCAGTATTACTACAATACAACTGCAATATTACTGCGGTAATACTGCAATATAACTGAAGTATTACTGCAATACAGCTGAAGTATTACTACAATAATACTGCAATATAACTGCGGTATTACTGCAATACAGCTGAGTATTACTACAATACAGCTGATATTACTACAATACTGCAATATAACTGTGGTATTACTACAATACAGCTGAAGTATTACTACAATAATACTGCAATATAACTGCGGTATTACTACAATACAGCTGAAGTATTATTACTACAATACAATACAGCTGAAGTATTACTACAATACAGCTGCAATATAACTACAATATTACTGCAATACAACTGTATTACGGTATTACTGCAATACAGCTGAAGTATTACTACAATACAGCTGAAGTATTACTACAATTCAGCTGAAGTATTACTACAATAATACTGCAATATAACTGCGGTATTACTGCAATACAGCTGAAGTATTACTACAATAATACTGCAATATAACTGCGGTATTACTGCAATACAGCTGCAGTATTACTGCGGTATTACTACAATACAGCTGAAGTATTACTACAATACAGCTGAAGTATTACTGCAATACAGCTGAAGTATTACTACAATACAGCTGAAGTATTACTACAATAATACTGCAATATAACTGCGGTATTACTACTGCTGGTACAGCTAGTATTACAGCTGAAGTATTACTACAATAATACTGCAATATAACTGCGGTATTACTGCAATGCAGCTGAAGTATTACTACAATAAACTGCAATATAACTGCGGTATTACTGCAATACAGCTGAAGTATTACTACAATACAGCTGAAGTATTACTACAATAATACTGCAGTAATATAACTGCGGTATTACTGCAATACAGCTGAAGGTTTACTACAATAATACTGCAGTAATATAACTGCAGTATTACTGCAATACAGCTGAAGTATTACTACAATAATACTGCAATATAACTGCGGTATTACTACAATACAGCTGAAGTATTACTACAATAATAATACTGCAATATAACTGCGGTATTACTACAATACAGCTGAAGTATTACTACAATACAGCTGAAGTATTACTATAATACAGCTGAAATATTACTACAATAATACTGCAATATAACTGCGGTATTACTGCAATACAGCTGAAGTATTACTACAATACAGCTGAAGTATTACTACAATAAACTGCAATATAACTGCGGTATTACTGCAATACAGCTGAAGTATTACTACAATAATACTGCAATATAACTGCGGTATTACTACAATACAGCTGAAGTATTACTACAATACAGCTGAAGTATTACTACAATACAGCTGAAGTATTACTGCAAGTACAACTGAAGTATTACTACACAGTAATAATACTGCAGTATAACTGCGGTATTACTACAATACAGCTGAAGTATTACTACAATACAGCTGAAGTATTACTACAATAAACTGCAATATAACTGCGGTATTACTACAATACAGCTGAAGTATTACTACAATACAGCTGAAGTATTACTACAATAAACTGCAATATAACTGCTGAAGTATTACTACAATACAGCTGAAGTATTACTACAATAATACTGCAATATAACTGCGGTATTACTACAATACAGCTGTATACAGCTATTACTACAATACAGCTGAAGTATTACTACAATACAGCTGAAGTATTACTACAATAATACTGCAATATAACTGCGGTATTACTGCAATACAGCTGAAGTATTACTACAATAAACTGCAATATAACTGCGGTATTACTGCAATACAGCTGAAGTATTACTACAATACAGCTGAAGTATTACTACAATAATACTGCAATATAACTGCGTATTACTACAATGCAGCTGAAGTATTACTACAATACAGCTGAAGTATTACTACAATAATACTGCAATATAACTGCGGTATTACTGCAATACAGCTGAAGTATTACTACAATACAGCTGAAGTATTACTACAATAAACTGCAATATAACTGCGGTATTACTGCAATACAGCTGAAGTATTACTACAATAAACTGCAATATAACTGCGGTATTACTACAATACAGCTGAAGTATTACTACAATACAGCTGAAGTATTACTACAATACAGCTGAAGTATTACTGCAATACAGCTGAAGTATTACTACAATAATACTGCAGTATAACTGCGGTATTACTACAATACAGCTGAAGTATTACTACAATACAGCTGAAGTATTACTACAATAAACTGCAATATAACTGCGGTATTACTGCAATACAGCTGAAGTATTACTACAATACAGCTGAAGTATTACTACAATACAGCTGAAGTATTACTACAATACAGCTGAAGTATTACTACAATAATACTGCAATATAACTGCGGTATTACTACAATACAGCTGAAGTATTACTACAATACAGCTGAAGTATTACTACAATAAACTGCAATATAACTGCGGTATTACTGCAATACAGCTGAAGTATTACTACAATACAGCTGAAGTATTACTACAATACAGCTGAAGTATTACTACAGTACAGCTGAAGTATTACTACAATAAACTGCAATATAACTGCGGTATTACTACAATACAGCTGAAGTATTACTACAATACAGCTGAAGTATTACTACAATAAACTGCAATATAACTGCGGTATTACTGCAATACAGCTGAAGTATTACTACAATAAACTGCAATATAACTGCGGTATTACTGCAATACAGCTGAAGTATTACTACAATACTGAGTATTACTGCAATATTACTGCAATAATACTGCAATATAACTGCAATACAGGTATTACTACTACAATACAGCTGAAGTATTACTACAATACAGCTGAAGTATTACTACAATAATACTGCAATATAACTGAAGTATTACTACAATACAGCTGAAGTATTACTACAATACAGCTGAAGTATTACTACAATAAACTGCAATATAACTGCGGTATTACTGCAATACAGCTGAAGTATTACTACAATAATACTGCAATATAACTGCGGTATTACTGCAATACAGCTGAAGTATTACTACAATACAGCTGAAATATTATTACTACAATACAGCTGAATATTACTGCAGTACTACAATACAGCTGAAGTATTACTAGAATAATATGCAGCAATATAACTGCGGTATTACTACAATACAGCTGAAGTATTACTACAATACAGCTGAAGTATTACTACAATAATACTGCAATATAACTGCGGTATTACTGCAATACAGCTGAAGTATTACTACAATACAGCTGAAGTATTACTACAATATTACTGCAATATAACTGCTGAAGTATTACTACAATACAGCTGAAGTATTACTACAATAATACTGCAATATAACTGCGGTATTACTGCAATACAGCTGAAGTATTACTACAATACAGCTGAAGTATTACAATACAGCTGAAATATTACTGCAATACAGCTGAAGTATTACTACAATAATACTGCAATATAACTACGGTATTACTGCAATACAGCTGAGTATTACTACAATACAGCTGAAGTATTACTACAATACAGCTGCAATATAACTGCGGTATTACTAAGCTGCAATATTACTGCGGTATTACTACAATACAGCTGAAGTATTACTACAATACAGCTGAAGTATTACTACAATAATACTGCAATAATATAACTGCGGTATTACTGCAATACAGCTGAAGTATTACTACAATAAACTGCAATATAACTGCGGTATTACTGCAATACAGCTGAAGTATTACTACAATACAGCTGAAGTATTACTACAATAATACTGCAATATAACTGCGGTATTACTGCAATACAGCTGAAGTATTACTACAATAATACTGCAATATAACTGCGGTATTACTACAATACAGCTGAAGTATTACTACAATACAGCTGAAGTATTACTACAATAATACTGATATTACTACAATTACTGCAATACAGCTGAAGTATTACTACAATACAGCTGAAGTATTACTACAATAATACTGCAATATAACTGCGGTATTACTGCAATACAGCTGAAGTATTACTACAATAATACTGCAATATAACTGAAGTATTACTACAATACAGCTGAAGTATTACTACAATACAGCTGAAGTATTACTACAATAAACTGCAATATAACTGCAGTATTACTACAATACAGCTGAAGTATTACTACAATAATACTGCGGTATATAACTGCGGTATTACTACAATACAGCTGAAGTATTACTACAATACAGCTGCAGTATAACTGCGGTATTACTGCAATACAGCTGAAGTATTACTACAATACAGCTGAAGTATTACTACAATAATACTGCAATATAACTGCGGTATTACTACAATACAGCTGAAGTATTACTACAATAATACTGCAATATAAGTATTACTACAATACAGCTGAAGTATTACTACAATAATACTGCAATATAACTGCGGTATTACTGCAATACAGCTGAAGTATTACTACAATAAACTGCAATATAACTGCGGTATTACTGCAATACAGCTGAAGGTATTACTACAATACAGCTGAAGTATTACTACAATAAACTGCAATATAACTGCGGTATTACTACAATACAGCTGAAGTATTACTATAATACAGCTGAAATATTACTACAATAATACTGCAATATAACTGCGGTATTACTGCAATACAGCTGAAGTATTACTACAATACAGCTGAAGTATTACTACAATAAACTGCAATATAACTGCGGTATTACTGCAATACAGCTGAAGTATTACTACAATAACTGCTATAATATAACTGCAATACAGCTGTATTACTACAATACAGCTGAAGTATTACTATTAGCTACAATACAGCTGAAGTATTACTACAATAATACTGCAATATAACTGCGGTATTACTACAATACAGCTGAAGTATTACTACAATACAGCTGAAGTATTACTACAATAAACTGCAATATAACTGAAGTATTACTACAATACAGCTGAAGTATTACTACAATACAGCTGCAATATAACTGCGGTATTACTGCAATACACTACAGTACAACTGAAGTATTACTGCAATATAACTGCAGTATAACTGTATTACTACAATACAGCTGAAGTATTACTACAATACAGCTGAAGTATTACTACAATAAACTGCAATATAACTGCGGTATTACTACAATACAGCTGAAGTATTACTACAATACAGCTGAAGTATTAACAATACAGCTGAAGTATTACTACAATACAGCTGAAGTATTACTACAATAATACTGCAATATAACTGCGGTATTACTACAATACAGCTGAAGTATTACTACAATACAGCTGAATATTACTACAATAAACTGCAATATAACTGCGGTATTACTACAATACAGCTGAAGTATTACTACAATAAACTGCAATATAACTGCGGTATTACTGCAATACAGCTGAAGTATTACTACAATAATACTGCAATATAACTGCAATAATACTGCAATAACAGCTGAAGTATTACTACAATACAGCTGAAGTATTACTACAATACAGCTGCAATATAACTGCGGTATTACTGCAATATAACCTGAAGTATTACTGCTACAATAATACTGCAATACAACTGAAGTATTACTACAATAAACTGCAATATAGCTGAAGTATTACTGCAATACAGCTGAAGTATTACTACAATAAACTGCAATATAACTGCGGTATTACTACAATACAGCTGAAGTATTACTACAATACAGCTGAAGTATTACTACAATACAGCTGAAGTATTACTACAATGCTAGTATTACTACAGTACAGCTGAAGTATTACTAGAATAATACTGCAGTATAACTGCGGTATTACTACAATACAGCTGAAGTAATACTACAATACAGCTGAAGTATTACTACAATAAACTGCAATATAACTGCGGTATTACTACAATACAGCTGAAGTATTACTACAATAATACTGCAATATAACTGCGGTATTACTGCAATACAGCTGAAGTATTACTACAATACAGCTGAAGTATTACTACAATAATACTGCAATATAACTGCGGTATTACTACAATACAGCTGAAGTATTACTACAGTACAGCTGAAGTATTACTACAATAATACTGCAATATAACTGCGGTATTACTGCAATACAGCTGAAGTATTACTACAATAATACTGCAATATAACTGCGGTATTACTACAATACAGCTGAAGTATTACTACAATACAGCTGAAGTATTACTACAATAAACTGCAATATAACTGCGGTATTACTACAATACAGCTGAAGTATTACTACAATACAGCTGAAGTATTACTACAATACAGCTGAAGTATTACTACAGTACAGCTGAAGTATTACTACAATAATACTGCAATATAACTGCGGTATTACTGCAATACAGCTGAAGTATTACTACAATAAAACTGCAATATAACTGCGGTATTACTGCAATACAGCTGAAGTATTACTACAATACAGCTGCAATATAACTGCGGTATTACTGCAATACAGCTGAAGTATTACTGCAATATAGCTGCAAGCTGAAGTATTACTACAATACAGCTGAAGTATTACTGCAATACAGCTGAAGTATTACTACAATAATACTGCAATATAACTGCGGTATTACTGCAATACAGCTGAAGTATTACTACAATACAGCTGAAGTATTACTACAATACAGCTGAAGTATTACTACAATACAGCTGAAGTATTACTACAATAATACTGCAATATAACTGCGGTATTACTGCAATTCAGCTGAAGTATTACTACAATACAGCTGAAGTATTACTACAATACAGCTGAAGTATTACTACAATAATACTGCAATATAACTGCGGTATTACTGCAATACAGCTGAAGTATTACTACAATAATACTGCAATATAACTGCGGTATTACTGCAATACAGCTGAAGTATTACTACAATACAGCTGAAATATTACTACAATAAAACTGCAATATAACTGCGGTATTACTGCAATACAGCTGAAGTATTACAATACAATACAGCTGAAGTATTACTACAATACAGCTGAAGTATTACTACAGTACAGCTGAAGTATTACTACAATAATACTGCAATATAACTGCGGTATTACTGCAATACAGCTGAAGTATTACTACAATACAGCTGAAGTATTACTACAATACAGCTGAAGTATTACTACAATAATACTGCAATATAACTGCGGTATTACTACAATACAGCTGAAGTATTACTACAATACAGCTGAAGTATTACTTCAATAAACTGCAATATAACTGCGGTATTACTGCAATACAGCTGAAGTATTACTACAATAATACTGCAGTAATATAACTGCGGTATTACTGCAATACAGCTGAAGTATTACTACAATACAGCTGAAGTATTACTACAATAAACTGCAATATAACTGCGGTATTACTACAATACAGCTGAAGTATTACTACAATAGAGCTGAAGTATAACTGCAATATTACTGCAATATAACTGAAGTATTACTACAATACAGCTGAAGTATTACTACAATAATACTGCAATATAACTGCGGTATTACTGCAATACAGCTGAAGTATTACTACAATAATACTGCAATATAACTGCGGTATTACTGCAATACAGCTGAAGTATTACTACAATACAGCTGAAGTATTACTACAATAATACTGCAATATAACTGCGGTATTACTGCAATACAGCTGAAGTATTACTACAATACAGCTGAAGTATTACTACAATACTGCTATTAAGTATTACTACAGTACAGCTGAAGTATTACTACAATAATACTGCAATATAACTGCGGTATTACTGCAATTCAGCTGAAGTATTACTACAATACAGCTGAAGTATTACTACAATACAGCTGAAGTATTACTACAATAATACTGCAGTAATATAACTGCGGTATTACTGCAATACAGCTGAAGTATTACTACAATACTGCTGCAATATAACTGCAGTATTACTGCAATACAGCTGAAGGTATTACTACAATACAGCTGAAATATTACTACAAAAACTGCAATATAACTGCGGTATTACTGCAATACAGCTGAAGTATTACTACAAGTACAGCTGAAGTATTACTACAATACAGCTGAAGTATTACTACAATAATACTGCAATATAACTGCGGTATTACTGCAATACAGCTGAAGTATTACTACAATAAAACTGCAATATAACTGCGGTATTACTGCAATACAGCTGAAGTATTACTACAATACAATATAACTGAAGTATTACTACAATACAGCTGAAATATTACTACAATAATATAATGCTGGTATACTGCAATATAACAACTGGTATTACTGCAATACAGCTGAAGTATTACTACAATAAACTGCAAAATAACTGCGGTATTACTGCAATACAGCTGAAGTATTACTACAATGAACTATTACTACAATAGCTAACTATTACTGCAATACAGCTGAAGTATTACTACAATAATACTGCAATATAACTGCGGTATTACTGCAATACAGTTGAAGTATTACTACAATAATACTGCAATATAACTGCTGTATTACTGCAAAAATGCTGAAGTATTACTACAATACAGCTGAAGTATTACTACAATAAACTGCAATATAACTGCGTTATTACTGCAATACAGCTGAAGTAATACTACAATAATACTGCAATATAACTGCGGTATTACTGCAATACAGCTGAAGTATTACTACAATAAACTGCAATATAACTGCGGTATTACTGCAATACAGCTGAAGTATTACTTCAATAATACTGCAATATAACTGCGGTATTACTGCAATAGATAATATAACTAAAGCACAATTACAATACTACCAAATTGCAATACGAATAAAATGCTGTACAATACCATTGAAATACAACCAGAATATCCAGAGTTTTATTTTCACACATCTGCAACATTGGTAAATAGATATTCGTAAGATTGTTCGAGTCGTCACACCGGAGACGGGTTTAATGAGGATGTCGTGTTGATGCGGCATTTACAGGGGAGTTTATTTGACACGCTCTCTGCAGACATTTCAGGGATGCGTTGTTTATGTCCAGGCGCAGGTCCACCATCTGATCTGGATACGGCCCGGATCCGGCTGACTGCAGTAAACCTCGGGATAAACAGAGAGACTCACATTAGCGTAGATGCCATTCTTCTTATGATGTAACGAGTACATCAGGTATTATTGAAGTGTTCCTGGTTTCGGCTGACCTAGTTAATGCAGCCTAACAATCATTTAACTGATTTTAATAATAGAAATTGATAATGTTTTATGTGTAAGCCATAGTAAAGAGATGCGTTTTTAGTCTAGATTTAAACTGACAGTGTGCCTGCTTCCCGAACAATGCTAGGAAGACTGTTCCAAAGTTTAGGCGCTAAATAGGAAAAGGATCGACCGCCTGCAGTTGATTTTGATATTCTAGGGATTATCAACTGGCCAGAGTTTTGAGACCGCAATAGACGTGATGGAGTATAATGTGTTAAGAGTTCGCTCAAGTACTGGGGAGCTAAACCATTTAGTGCTTTGTAAGTAATAAGCAAGATTTTAACATTTATACGATGTTTAATAGGGAGCCAGTGCAGTGTTGACAGAACCGGGCTAATATGGTCATACTTCCTGGTTATAGTAAGAACTCGAGCTGCTGCGCTTTGGACCAGCTGGAGTTTGTTTATTAAGTGAGCAGGGCAACCACCCAGTAAAGCATTACAACAATCTAGCATTGAGGTCATTAATGAATTAACTGTTCAGCATTTTGCATTGAAAGTGCCGTTATGTAGTGATATATTTAGATATATTTTTAAGATGGTAGAATGCAGTTTTACAGATGTTAGAAATGTGGCTTTCAAATGAAAGATTGGTATCAAAGAGCACACCCAGGTTCCTCACTGACGACGAGGACTTGACAGAGCAGCCATCGAGTGTTAGACAAGATTCAAGATTCAAGATTCAAGAGTTTTATTTGTCACATACACAGTTATATACAGAATATACAACCGGCAGTGAAATGTAAACAGGTCCGCTCCATGGACAGTGCAAATTCACAGTTAAAAACATTTTAGAAATTATAATAGAAATAGAATAAAAAAGTACTATATATATATATATATATATATATATATATATATATATATATATATATATATATATATATATATATATTATAAATAATATAAGTAAAGTAGAAGATAGAAGATAAAAGTAAAAAATAAAAATAAAGAAGTGGAATAAAATAAGTGAAGTAAACTGTGCAGTGAGTAAACTGTAGACTTATAAATATGTGGTTAACAAATGTATAAAGCGTATAATGTGCAAACAGGTTTATAACAGGTTGTTATACAACGAGAACAGAAAGTGCAGTGCAATGTCAGTATATCGATGTTTATCCTGAAGTGAAGTCACGTGATGTTAAGTGACTGAGTTCAGGAGTCTGATGGCCTGGGGAAGAAGCTCCTCCTGAGTCTCTCAGTTTTGGCCATCAGGCTTCGAAGCACACTACCAGATGGCAGCAGTGTGAAATTAGGGTTTGCAGGGTGATTAGAGTCCTTGATGATTTTAGTAGCTCTACCTTTGCAGCGTTTGGTGTAGACGTCCTGCAGAGACGGGAGAGCTGACCCTGAGATACGCTCGGATAAGCGCACGACTCTTTGCAGGGCTTTGCAGTCATGACTGGTGCTGTTCCCATACCACGCTGTGATGCACTGAGTTAATACACTTTCTATCGCCCCTAAATAGAAAGTTTTCAGGATAGCTGGTGAAACCCTGAATTTCCTCAGCTGGTGCAGGTGGTACAGTCTTTGCCTGGCTTTTTTCACATGTGTCTGAATGTGAGCAGTCCAGGTCAGGTCCTCGGAGATGTTTACACTCAGATACGTGAAGCTGCTCACTCTCTCTACTGGTGACCCGCTGATCATGAGGGGGGAGTATGTCCGTTGCTGTCTCTTCCTGAAGTCCACAATCATTTCTTTGGTCTTGCCAACATTCAGAGAGAGACAGTTGTCCTGGCACCATGATGTTAGATGCTCCACCTCGTCCAAGTATGCCGTATCATTGTTGCTGGAAATGAGGCCCAGGACAACAGTATCATCAGCAAATTTGATGATAGAGGTGGAGCTGTGTGTGGACAAACAGTCATGCGTGTAGAGAGAGTAGAGCAGGGGACTCAGGACACAGCCCTGTGGAGCTCCCACACTCAGGGTGATGGAGGTGGAGGTGGACTGGCCTATTCTCACCACCTGACGCCTGCCAGTGAGGAAGTCCTCAATCCAGTGGCAGAGAGAAGGATTCAGGCCGAGATCCAGGAGTTTGGAGGTTAGCTTGATGGGAACTATGGTGTTAAAGGCTGAGCTATAGTCAATAAATAGCAGCCTTACGTAGTTCCCACTTTTGCTGTCGATGTGAGTGAGGGAGGAGTGGAGGACATGAGAGATGGCATCTTCAGTCGATCTATTGGGACGATAGGCAAACTGAAGAGGGTCCAAAGTGTCAGGAATGAAGGCGCAAATGGTGTTTTTAATGAGTCTCTCAAAGACCTTCATGACTATAGATGTGAGAGCCACTGGACGATAGACAGTATTCTAGGTTACTACTTGTGGAGCTTTTTTGTCCAATAATTAAAAATAATTTTTTTTTCTGAATTAAGTTGCAGGAAATTACTAGACATCCAATGTTTTATATCAGCTATGCATTCCGTTAATCTTGTGAATTGGTAAGTTTCATCAGGGCGTGAAGAAATATAGAGCTGAGTATCA
Organism: Paracanthobrama guichenoti; assembly: GCA_018749465.1. NCBI lineage: Eukaryota > Metazoa > Chordata > Actinopteri > Cypriniformes > Gobionidae > Paracanthobrama > Paracanthobrama guichenoti. Next base: position 19,752 of record JAGHMJ010001543.1, read on the forward strand.
TAAGCATAACAGTGAAAACTAATGCCATGCTTCCTAATGATATCTCCCAGTGGTAGCATGTACAGGGTGAAGAGCAACGGTCCTAGCACTGAGCCCTGCGGTACTCCATACTGAACTTGTGATCGGTGTGACATCTCTTCATTTACTGCTACAAACTGATAACGGTCAGATAAGTATGATTTAAGCCATGCCAATGCAGTTCCACTAATGCCAACATAATTTTTGAGTCTATTCAAAAGAATGTTGTGGTCGATAGTATCGAATGCAGCGCTAAGATCGAGTAACACTAATAGAGAGATACAACCACGATCGGATGATAAGAGTAAATCATTTGTAACTCTGATGAGAGCAGTCTCAGTACTATGATACGGTCTAAATCCTGACTGGAAGTTTTTGACAGAAAGGGTAGATTTGAGATCGGCCTGTAATTGACTAATTCTGTAGGATCAAGTTGAGGTTTTTTAATAAGTGGTTTGATAATAGCCAACTTAAAAGTTTTCAGTACATATCCTAATGACAAAGATGAGTTAATGATATTAAGAAGAGGATCTATGACCTCTGGTAGCATCTCTTTTAATAGCCTAGTTGGTATAGGGTCGAGCATACATGTTGTTGATTTTGATGATTTAACGTGTTTAGTCAATTCTTCCTCTCCTATAGCAGTGAATGAATGTAATTTTTTCGCAGTGACACTACAATGCTCTATCTGATGTGATACTCTAATAGACGGCTGCATGGTTATAATTTTCTTCCTAATAATGTCAATCTTACACGTTGTGACGCATGTCCCGAGCACTCATCAGTGTCACCCTGGGAACCGAGCAGACACACCTGCACCTGCTCGTCATGGGCTGAGCAGCCACACCTGCTCCTCATCACGACGGTGGCTTGATAAGTGGCACACACAGACGGAAAGGTGAGAGATGTCTCCAGAAGCCTCGGCTAAACCCTTTCCTTTGTGTGTTTGCAGAGAGCAGCGTGTGACCGCCAGCCCCACCACTAAGCGAGACCACGGACCCACACCGCACCGCACACAGAGCACTAGGAAGGAAGAGATAGCACCCACGCCACGCCACATTTCACTTTTACCTGTTTTTCCTCTGCACTCCCTTAAAAAAGTCCACCCTTCTGGGAACTTACCTGCATCCTTGTGTCATGTGCTTCTTCACCCCGTCACACTGGTGGAGAATTTGGGCAGTACAGTGAAGAAGACACCGACAACGATCCCACCACGCTGAAGTTGCACCTCCGGGTTTGATTTGTGGTGCTCCTCCCCTGCAATGGAGGAATTGCTGAAGCACCGAGGTGAGCATCCACCAGCAGCAGATTATGGAGCACATGGCCTCACGGCAAGGGGAAACCGAAGCGAGTTGGCGGCGCTCTGCACTTTATCTGTAGCCAGTACTAACTCTGATAGAAAGTCAGCAAATTCTTTGATAAAGTTTGTATTGTGCCCTGGTGGCCTGTATACAGTAGCCAGCACAAATGTCAAACAGGATTTATCAATTACACTACATAATGCTACATAAAGCACCAAAACTTCAAAAGAATTATATTTGAAACTAGACTTCTGAGTAATACTGAAGATATTATTATAAAATCACAGCAACCCCTCCCCCTTTACCTTTCAGACGTGGCTCGTGTTTATAACAATAATCTTGTGGGGTGGACTCATTTAAAGTAATGTAGTCGTCAGGTTTTAGCCAGGTTTCTGTCAAACACAGCACATCTAGATTATTATCTATAATCATATCATTAGCAATAAGCACTTTTGAGGAAAGGGATTGAATATTCAGCAACCCAAGCTTTATCATTTGATCATCTGTATTATATCTGTTGTTTATTTGTTGGACATCAATTAAGTTTTTACTGTTGAATGGTCTTGATGTTTTTTTTTGTATTTACTAATTCGGGGAACAGACACAGTCTCTATGTGATAATATCTAGGTGAAAGAGTCTCTATGTGTTGGGATTTACCTGACTTCTGTAACGGGAGACAGCTAGCAGACGGTCGGGTAAGCCAGTCCGTCTGCTTCCTGACCTGGGCCTCAGTTAGTCTAGAGAGAAGAGCGGCACCACTCCAAGAAGGATGGATGCCGTCCCTCTTCAACAGGTCAGGTCTGCCCCAAAAGCTTTTCCAATTGTCTATGAACCTATGTTATTTTGCGGACACCACTTAGACAACCAGACAGTTCAACCAGTTAAACAAACAAAGCATAAGACGTGCATTAACGTCTCATTCACAAACTCTCTCACTCCGTTGCATGATCATTAATATACACACAAAAACACTCGAACAGTAAACAAACATATACAGACCTTATGTAATAAACTGTCAACTTTATTATCTGCAAAACAACTGTGAGCTCTCCGTTTCACTACCCGTATCGCTCCATAGACTATAAAACACATCAAAATAGGAGTCCCTCCTTAGTAAGACAAATAATGTAAACCTTAAACATATCTAAAATATAAAAAATTGTCACAGTTCATGAATTCGTTGTCTCCTAGTTACTGCCTGTGTGTATATGCGAGGTGAGTGTGGGGGGCGTGGTCACTGATCACACACTCAGCAATCATCCATCGCACCTGATACCCATCTGCTCTGCCTATTTAGTTCCCTTCTCACCACCACTGTGTTGTCGAGTCATTGTCCCTCCAGTGATGCCGTGCCTGTCTCTCCCGCGTTCCTGTGTCTTCGTGTTCCTGTGTTCCACGCTCCACGATCACCACTCTGGGATTATCACCGCATGACGTCTTCACTGTCTCGCCCATTGAGTCCCTGCGTCACCGCCAGCCAATCCCCGGACATTCTTTGTTTTTTGTGTCACCACAATAAACCACTCACTTGCATTTGAATCTGTCTACGACTCCTTCCTGACAAAAATGTATACAAAAACAAATTAGACGATAAATCACAAAGTCTGTGACACAGAAGGACCACCTCTCGCCAAGGAACATTCAAGTGGGACTTAAATATGCAATGGAGGGATATATAAAAGATGTTATAGATTCATTTGGAAGCGAGGGTTTACAGATCACAATGGAAGCGGAGAAGTCTCATGTTATGGTCGCCACAAACGCCGCAGATGACAGCATCCAGGATCTCTTCATGTACCGCAGGGTAAGATTAAATTAATTTACATTTAACCAGTTTAATATGAAGAGGCGCTGAAATGTAGACCTTCGTTTATGGGTTTTTAACTTACACTGTACATGACATGAGAACAGTTAGTTATTTAGGGTTGTACGTTAGCTGGGACTCACTAACTTTAATCGTAACTTCATGAGAGTATGACACCCATAAAATCCTCTCAGGACACCTGGAGTCAGTGTTACAGTACCCCAGACACATCGTTCTACCATTTCTGTAGCATAAACACCATCAAACCAATGAGAGCTTCGAATCTTCCAATGTATCTCTAGCCGAGTTCCGGTCCCCGTGCAACTGATACTCAACTGCCATTGGCTCATCTGCGTTCGAGGGGAGGAGCTTACCAATAGGTCAGTTGTGTTCTCATTAAAATGCTATGTATATGATGGATTGCCGCTACACATCTTGCACTGAATTTCATGATCATAATGATTCCAGGCATCACTGCAGTGCACGCTTTCAAATCAGTGCCGTCTAACGCTAACCAATCCGGCCTCAGGTACTACCCAAAATGCCCTAATAACCAATCAAAAAAAGAGACAAATATATTTTTTAAAGTCAGGGCGATCATCGTTTTCATGATTGATCATCGCTGTCACGTTCAAGTACTCAAGTACTCTTGCCCATCACTAATATATATAGCATTTTATTACAAAAACCGTGTGTGTGTGTGTGTGTGTGTTTGTGTGCGTGAGTTGAAAAGGTGGGATTACTAGTGTGGCATGAATTTCATCCAGTAGGTCTTTGGTTAAAAAGCCTTTGTCAACCATCACTGCATCACCCTCAAGAAGATTCACAATGCCAGAAAACTTGGTGGTCTCTTTATCAGAGATGCTTCCTGTGTAAAGACTGCTCACAAAAGTCATGCTCCCATCTGTGGAAATGCCAACTAGAGATTTGAGTGTAGTAAGTCTCAGAGTTCAGTACCTTTGAGCTGGCAGTTTGGATCCAGTTCAATCCAGGATGACTCTGGTTTTGGGGTAGAGTGGTTTAAAATACTCTGGCATAATTTCATCAACTGCAGCTCTACTTGGACATATTGGCAGACTCCCAAACATAAAGTACAAATAATTTGCCCAAGTAATACAGATACGACTGACTGTACTTTGGGAAATGTTGAAATGCAGAGCAAGGTCTTGTTCAAGAAGGTCCAGGCTAATCCGGCAAAGAAACAGGAAAAACTGATTAAACAGCGAAATATGTTGTGCCTGGAATCCAACCCTCAGTGTGTGTTGGTTGGTTGCACTGATTTTTTGCAAAGAGAGAGAGTAATCAGTAATGCGCACAAAAACAATTATTTTGTATGACTTCACATTATTTCTAGTACATATTAAGGTAAACATTTAGGCTCCCTTATATTAGCGTTATTGATGCATAAACTTCACATTGTAGGCTACTAGTTGAACTATTGCCAGAATAAATGTGTGAAATCAACGGAAACATGTTGAAATATGAAATAGGTAGGCGACCTCAATGCTAAATAAAAATACACGTACAACATGGGGATATTTTTTTATGCTCTATAATATTAAACGCAGCATGATATAAAAGTAGGTTTGTCAACTGTCCCGTATTAGCCCGGACGTCCTGTATATTGGGCCTAAATGTCCCGTGCATGACCTCTTTTGTCCCGTTTATTGACGCTGATCTAACCGCTGACTAAGTGTCTGTACTCATATGATGCATCTTTTGCACGCTCAAGTTCGTTATTTTAAATGTAAAATACCATTAAACGTGGCAGGAACTCTGTTTGTGTATGCATTTGTAGATTATATTGCAAACAAATCATGATATTCAACTGTGATACTGAAATGGAAGATCCATGTTGAAAACAGTTGTTATTTTTTTTCAGGATTCTTTGATGAATAGAAAGTAAAAAAACAGCATTAACTGCAAAATTCTTGCATTGATAGGTTGAGCAAATCAAATGTGTTTGTATCTGAGAGCTTAACTGCACACACTGAAATGACATACACTTTGAGTGTCTCGTGAACCACGATTGTCCCTTATTTTTGTCCCACTTTTGTCCTTCATTGTGTATGTTTGGTTTATGTGTGTTGTAAGTAAATGCAAACAATTCAAAAGCTTCTTTTAATCTTGTCACATTCTTTGTTCTAGTTCCCTCACAGTCATTCCAGCTGATATAGGGCCATCAGGGGAGGGTCTTTGTCTTACTCAGGTGTGAAATACATCAATATTCATGATGATTCGCGTCCTCCCACATAAGCCTTCCTGACACAAAACATGTCTTACACACCTTAAATCAGTATATTGTTTAATATGAATGAGTCATTTTACATCGTCTTGAAGCAAAAATTCTAGGCTACGTGATCCAGTTCTCAAAAGTCTTGTGAACAAATATTCAGGATAGGTTTTATGGCCTTATAACAGTAACATTTTTTTTTCTTTCCACAAATCACTCATAAACGTAATTTTTCAAAACTACAATTACACACATGCTGCTCACATATTATTGTAGCAGAGTTTGTGCTGAATACAGAGTAATCAGACTAGCCATGAAAATGTTACAAGTAACAGAAATAAACAAAAATGTCAGGGCATGTCGTGACTAAAGCGGGCGTGCTAGTGCGTGCCAGGGCCAGTCGCGTTTCCACTGTCGTGACTAAAGCGGGCGTGCTAGTGTGTGCCAGGGCCAGATGCATTTCCACTGTCGTGACTAAAGCGGGCGTGCTAGTGTGTGCCAGGGCCAGTGTAACTAAGATTAATAAATGCTTTGTTCATTGTCAGTTTGTTAAAGTGATAGTTAACCCAAAAATGAAAGTCTTGTCATAATTCAGTCGCCCTCATGTTGTTCCAAACCTGTGAATTTCTTTGTTGAACACAAAAGAAGATATTTTGAAGAATGTTGGTAACCAGACAGTCGACGATAGCCATTGACTTCCAGTGTTTTTTCCCTACAAGGTTTTTATAGCTTTTTTTATCATCGAGCTCTTCTCGTACTTTATTACTGAGAGTCAGGACCTCGGTTTAACATCGCGTTTCCATTGTCGTGACTAAAGTGGGCGTGCTAGTGCGTGCCAGGGCCAGTCGCGTTTCCACTGTCGTGACTAAAGCGGACGTGCTAGTGCGTGCCAGGGCCAGTCGCGTTTCCACTGTCGTGACTAAAGCGGGCGTGCTAGTGCGTGCCAGGGCCAGTCGCGTTTCCACTGTCGTGACTAAAGCGGGCGTGCTAGTGCGTGCCAGGGCCAGTCGCGTTTCCACTGTCGTGACTAAAGCGGGCGTGCTAGTGCGTGCCAGGGCCAGTCGCGTTTCCACTGTCGTGACTAAAGCAGGCATGCTAGTGCGTGCCAGGGCCAGTCCCGTTTCCATTGTCGTGACTAAAGCGGGCGTGCTAGTGTGTGCCAGGGCCAGTCGCGTTTCCACTGTCGTGACTAAAGTGGGCGTGCTAGTGCGTGCCAGGTGCTAGTCTAGTGCGTTCATAATCCAGTGGGTTTGATCCTTTTACATTTATTTTTTTTTACATGTGTAACTAAGATTAATAAATGCTTTGTTCATTGTCAGTTTGTTAAAGTGATAGTTAACCCAAAAATGAAAGTCTTGTCATAATTCAGTCGCCCTCATGTTGTTCCAAACCTGTGAATTTCTTTGTTGAACACAAAAGAAGATATTTTGAAGAATGTTGGTAACCAGACAGTCGACGATAGCCATTGACTTCCAGTGTTTTTTCCCTACAAGGTTTTTATAGCTTTTTTATCATCGAGCTCTTTCGGGCGTACTGAGAGTCAGGACCTCGGTTTAACTGAAGTCAGGACCCGGTTTAACATGCCGCGTTTCCACTGTCGTGACTAAAGCGGACGTGCTAGTGCATGCCAGGGCCAGTCGCGTTTCCACTGTCGTGACTAAAGCGGGCGTGCTAGTGCGTGCCAGGGCCAGTCGCGCTTTCCACTGTCGTGACTAAAGCGGGCGTGCTAGCGCGTGCCAGGGCCAGTCGCGCACTGTCTGTCGTCGTGACTAAAGCGGGCGTGCTAGTGCGTGCCAGGGCCAGTCGCGTTTCCACTGTCGTGACTAAAGCGGACGTGCTAGTCGCGCGTGCCAGGGCCAGTCCCGTTTCCACTGTCGTGACTAAAGCGGGCGTGCTAGTGCGTGCCAGGGCCAGTCGCGTTTCCACTGTCGTGACTAAAGCGGGCGTGCTAGCGCGTGCCAGGGCCAGTCGCGTTTTCCACTGTCGGGCCAAAGCGGGCGTGCTAGTGCGTGCCAGGGCCAGTCGGCGTTTCCACTGTCGTGACTAAAGCGGGCGTGCTAGCGCGTGCCAGGGCCAGTCGCGTTTCCGTCGTGACTAAAGCGTCGTGACTAAAGCGGGCGGGCGTGCTGGTTAGTGCGTGCCAGGGCCAGTCGCGTTTCCACTGTCGTGACTAAAGCGGGCGTGCTAGTGCGTGCCAGGGCCAGTCGCGTTTCCACTGTCGTGACTAAAAGTGCGCAGGCCAGTGCGCTTCCACTGTCGGCCAAAGCGGGCGTGTGCGTGCCAGGGCCAGTCCGCGTTCCACTGTCGTGACTAAAGCGGGCGTGCTAGTGCGTGCCAGGGCCAGTCGCGTTTCCACTGTCGTGACTAAAGCGGGCGTGCTGAGTAGCGCGCCAGGGCCAGTCGCGTTTCCACTGTCGTGACTAAAGCGGGCGTGCTAGTGCGTGCCAGGGCCAGTCCCGTTTCCACTGTCGTGACTAAAGCAGGCGTGCTAGTGCGTGCCAGGGCCAGTCGCGTTTCCACTGTCGTGACTAAAGCGCTAGGCGTGCGTTTCCAGTGCGTGCCAGGGCCAGTCCCGTTTCCATTGTCGTGACTAAAAGCGGGCGTGCTAGTGTGTGCCAGGGCCAGTCGCGCGTTTCACACTGTCGTGACTAAAGCGGGCATGCTAGTGCGTGCCAGGGCCAGTCGGCGTTTCCATTGTCGGGTACCAAAGCGGTACTAAAGTGCTGTGTGCGTGCCAGGGCCAGTCCCGTTTCCATTGTCGTGACTAAAGCAGGCGTGCTAGTGTGTGCCAGGGCCAGTCGCGTTTCCACTGTCGTGACTAAAGTGGGCGTGCTAGTGCGTGCCAGGGCCAGTCGCGTTTCCATTGTCGTGACTAAAGCAGGCGTGCTAGTGTGTGCCAGGGCCAGTCCCGTTTCCATTGTCGTGACTAAAGCAGGCGTGCTAGTGCGTGCCAGGGCCAGTCGCGTTTCCACTGTCGTGACTAAAGCGGGCGTGCTAGTGCGTGCCAGGTGCTAGTCTAGTGCGTTCATAATCCAGTGGGTTTGATCCTTTTACATTAAATTTTTTTTTACATGTGTAACTAAGATTAATAAATGCTTTGTTCATTGTCAGTTTGTTAAAGTGATAGTTAACCCAAAATGAAAGTCTTGTCATAATTCAGTCGCCCTCATGTTGTTCCAAACCTGTGAATTTCTTTGTTGAACACAAAAGAAGATATTTTGAAGAATGTTGGTAACCAGACAGTCGACGATAGCCATTGACTTCCAGTGTTTTTTCCCTACAAGGTTTTTATAGCTTTTTTTATCATCGAGCTCTTCTCGTACTTTATTACTTTATTACGAGAGTCAGGACCTCGGTTTAACATCGCGTCCGAAGAACATGTACATGTGACACAGTAACTACGTTTTGAATGTTTTGGATGAGTTACTACATTCAGCAGACATGCACTAGAGTTGGGATGTTTCATCAAACAGTGACAAAAAATTAGTCAAAGTGATGGAGAAAAACTGTAACATCCAGTAGTTTATACCAATCTACATCAGATAAAGCAAACTACAGCAGAAAGATGAATATCACACTACAATTCATGACCGGTGTGATTTGCAGTTGAAGAAGAGACCCGAGTCACCTGACACCTTTGACCAAAATCAAACAACGATTACATTCATGATTCAAGTCCACATGAGCATAAACTCACAGACAGGCACAGATATTGTGCAGATACTTTCAGTAGGAAACAGTAAACATTCAGGTTACATTAGAGGTGGTGTGTGACATGCATAATGAATTAATGCTGATGGGAAATGAGGACGTGCAATCAACTACTGAATATCTTGGTAACAAGCTTTTTTGAAAATTGAGGACAAATTCACCCACGTTGACTCCATCAGGGAAGTGTTTTCTAATGGCAGAAACCAAAGCCATTATGAGCCTCAGTAGAAGTGCTTCAAGTTAAATCCTTCATGACATAAAAATCCTCCAATGCATAAAAACTGTACTGTTTATCATTTTAGCTACTATAATCTTTTAAATCATCATGTGAAATATATGCATCACGTGGCTTTTGTGTTCACTATTAACATGTTAATGAAAGTGTTCATTATTTACTGTTATTAAGCTAAGATGCTGTTTGATTATTCTTCAAGTGTGCCGTACTGTGAAAGTCAGCTCACAGTAGTTCTCACAGTAGAAAGTCAGCTAGTGTTCACCATATTTGAACATGAATTAGGTTTTCACCAATATTAACACACATCATTTAACATTTGGAACGCACATGTAGTAATGATCTGTAAATCTTTAACAGAAATGCCAATTTCTTGTGTGGATACAGTCAGTATACTTTACATTTATCACTATGTAGTGTTTTCGTCATCAGTGGCACACCATTTGATGCGTCTAGAGGTGGTTTTGCATCGTTTGGAGACAGAGAGGTTAAAGGCAAGGCTAGAGAAGTGTTTCTTCTTTCAAAAGGAGGTGAAATATCTGGGACATATCATTTCGGCTGAGGGAGTGTCCACTGACCCGGGTACAATCGAGGCAGATGCCAGCCATAGAGGACTGGGAGCAGTGCTCTCCCAAGACCAAGGGGGGAAGGTGCAACCTATCGCACAATATGTCGAATTATAGCTCCATAAAGCTGGAGTTTTTAGAGCTCAAGTGGGCCATGACCAAGAAATTCAGGGAGTATTTGTTGGGACAGAAATGTGTAGTTTACACTGACAGCAACCCCCTGAGTCATTTGAATTCGGCCAAGCTTGGTGCTACCGAGCAGCGTTGGGCCGTACAACTTGCCTTGTTTGACTTTGTGGGGAGGTATAGGTCCGGACGGAGTAATCGAAATGCTAACACTCTTTCAAGACAGGGTCCATCTGCCTGTCAGGATTCACGTGCTTCCTGGGACTAGTGTAACAGATGAGATATGGTGTTTTGCAAGGCAGGGAGAAGTGGGATTCAGCAATAGTCTTACTCCGCCAGTGAAGTAGGTTGGTAGATCGGGAAGGTGTAGTGTACCGCCGTGTTTTTCATTCTGATGGAGGAGAAGAGATTCTTCAAATCCTTCTCCCTTGGTCTCTGCACAGCAAAGTATTGACCCTGTTGCATCAGGAACATGGGCACCAGGGCATGGAGCGCACTCTTGATCTGGTGAGGCAGAGATGCTACTGGCCAAGTGGCCCAGTGGTGTCGAGATTGTGATCGGTGTCAGGTTGCTAAAGATACACAACCAGCTGCTCATACCAGCTACCTCAGACTGGGATAGAGAATGTCCTGGTGATGACCGGTGTGTTCACTAAATATACATTGGCTGTCCCGACTCGAGATCAGCGTGCTGAAACCGTCGCTGGGGTACTAGTGGGGGAATGATTTTTTAAGTTGGGAGTCCCTGGTCGGATTCATTCCGACCGCTTTACAGGTCGCTTTTGAGGGGGCCCGTGCACAGTTAAAGCGTGCGGCAGATCATTGAAAGACGAGCCATGATCAGAATGTTCGGGATGTCCCATTGGCGATTGGTCAGTTGGTGTACTTGAAGGAATGTGGTAGACGAGGGCACCATAAAATTCAGGATTTGTGGAATCCGGTAGCTTATTATGTAGTAAAAGCACCGGAGGACAACGGGGCTGTGTACTCCATTGCACCACTGGGAGAACCTGATCAGGTTAAACATGTCCATCGTAGTCAGGTCCTAGTGATGTGCCTTTAACTCAGTTGGGTGGATTGCTGGCATGTGGTTTCCAGGGAGCATCAAGAAGCAGGTGCGTCAGCTTTGGATGGTCATGTTTTGATGGAGTCCCCCACTGCTGAGGCAGTGTTATTAGTGGCCCCAAGAAGCAAGCTTGATCCTCCAGGAATGAGAGATGGTAGTTTGAGTTCTATCAGTCACAGATTCCCCAGAATCAGAGAACGGCCAGGTGAGGCCAAGGCGAACTACTGCAGGACAACACTAATCCTCATCGTCTTCCTAGGGCAGGAGGAGGATCTGTGTCTGCTAGTGGATCAGCGGTGGTTTCTAGTTCGGTTTCTGTCCTCTTTAGACCCTGGAGTTGAGTCCGATGAAAAAAAGGTGGGGTAGATTGTGGCATGATGAGCTGGAGTAAATTGGAGTAAATGCCATGACGTCATTAAGTTGCGCCCGCATTTAGGCTGGAGCGCACCTGTGGTGGGTTCTCATCTGTTTGTTTGCGTGCCTTGGCCTGGTGCTGTGTGTAGTGGTGTGTTGCTGCCACAGTTTCGAGGTAAGTGGATTGATGGTAGACTGAGTGCGATCTCCAATGTGTATGCAGTAACTTAATGGTTTGTTGCTCTTATTTAGTGAGCATTGGTTTGATGATATAACCTAGTTTCCATCACAGACATGGTTTTGGGATCTTCCCGTTTGTCATCAGCTGGCTGCTGTGCGGGCGTTTGTGCCGTTCATGTGCGGGTTTGACAAGTTTTAATGGATTGTGGTTGACATTTAAAATATAGCAACTGGTCAGGTAGTAACTCTCCTGTATTGTTTTTGTAGTTTGTGATGTATAAATGACTACTGTGACTATTAAAGGGACGTCTCTCTCTCTTTGTGTAGCTGATCCCGCAGCTGTGTGACGGTAGGTCAGCATCTAAACTTCCCGTTTAAAGGAAAAACATAAATTGTCTTTTAATAATTTGTATGAATTTCAGGAGGATCGCAGTCAGTGCAGTGTTGTTGCAGTTGCAGTTGTTTTGATACTGCTGCTCGAATTATTATATTCACATACTCGCTACTTTACACGGTTTGAGTTTTTTATGGTTTTGTTTTTATTATTTCTTTGCATCATTTTGTTTTGTCTTTGACCATTTGGTCATGAATCATTTGTTTGAATCCTGATTTATTTAATTTGATTTAATTGATTTGTGAATTGTGTATAACAATGTATATATTTTTTTTCTTCTTTTGAATCCTGATTTCTTTTGATCCTGATTTCATGTATTCTTTAATTTAATTTAATTGTTTTTAACAATTGGCCTGTATATGCCTAACAAAAATATTTGTTTATTTGTTTTCTTGATTTTGTGGTCAAAGACTATTTGGTTGAATTTGAATTTGGTTGTTTGTGTCATCAGTAAATGATTGTTAGGCTGCATTAACTAGGTCAGCTGGAACCGGGAACACTTCCCATAACACCTGATGTACTCGTTACATCATGAGAAGAATGGCATCTACGCTAATGTTAGTCTCTCTGTTTATCCCGAGGTTTACTGCAGTCAGCCGGATCCAGGCCGTATCCAGATCAGATGGTGGACCAGCGCCTGGACATGACCAACGCATCCCTGAAATGTCTGCAGAGGACATGTCAAATAAACTCCCCCTGTAAATGCTGCATCGACACGATATCCTCATTAAACCCGTCTTCGGCGTGACGACTCCAATCTTTCGAATAATCTTACGAATATCTGTTTACTTAATATGACTTAAGACCTGCTATGCTGCCAGAATTATAATCATACACTGTTTGTTCGTCGGCCAGAGGAGAACTGGCACCCCGACTGAGCCTGGTTTCTCCCAAGGTTTTTTTCTCCATTCTGACCCTGAAGGAGTTTTGGTTCCTTGCCACCGTTGCCTCTGGCTTTTGGCTTGCTCAGTTGGGGACACCTAAATCTCATCTATATTACCGATCTGCCCGCATTGACACTATATGATACTTGAAATTAGCTGGATAACATCACCGTTTCACCAGAACGGCTGTACAAATTCTGTTGCATTATTTTCCTGTTAACAATGTGAAGCTGCTTTGAAACAATTGGACTTGTTAAAAGCGCTGTATAAATAAAGGTGATTTGATTTGATTTGATTATTATTTCTATTGTCAGTTGTTTTCTTTATTGAACTGTGTCATTAAGGTTTTTTTACCAAGGGCCGGCTGTGAATTAATAATTTACATCCACTGGTCTGTTTATACAATTAATAATTTTTTTTCTTTTTTCTTTTCTGTGTGTGTATGGTGTGGAGAGTTTGTTTCTAGGAGCTGCGGCCTTCTTGCGTAGGAAACTGACTGTTCCCTTCTCCTAGTTTACACTGTGTGCTGTGAGTGATCGCTTCACTGGGACCCGTGTGCTGTGACTGATCGCTTCACTGGGGCCCGTGTGCTGTGACTGATCGCTTCACTGGGGCCCGTGTGCTGTGAGTGATCACTTCACTGGGGCCCGTGTGCTGTGAGTGATCACTTCACTGGGGCCCGTGTGCTGTGACTGATCGCTTCACTGGGGCCCGTGTGCTGTGACTGATCGCTTCACTGGGGCCCGTGTGTTGTGACTGATCGCTTCACTGGGGCCCGTGTGCTGTGACTGATCGCTTCACTGGGGCCCGTGTGTGTTGTGACTGATCGCTTCACTGGGGCCCGTGTGCTGTGACTGATCGCTTCACTGGGGCCCGTGTGCTGTGACTGATCGCTTCACTGGGCCTGTGTGCTGTGACTGATCACTTCACTGGGGCCCGTGTGCTGTGACTGATCGCTTCACTGGGGCCCGTGTGCTGTGACTGATCGCTTCACTGGGGCCCGTGTGCTGTGAATGATCACTTCACTGGGGCCAGTGTGCTGTGAGTGATCACTTCACTGGGCCCGTGTGCTGTGAGTGATCACTTCACTGGGGCCCGTGTGCTGTGAGTGATCACTTCACTGGGGCCCGTGTGCTGTGACTGATCGCTTCACTGGGGCCCGTGTGTTGTGACTGATCGCTTCACTGGGGCCCGTGTGCTGTGACTGATCGCTTCACTGGGCCCGTGTGCTGTGAGTGTGAGTGTGCAGTGCGTGTGAGGGGAATGTGTCTATTTTTTGCCCGGGCATTTCTTGAGAGAGGCTGCAGCTTCTGTTCTTTTAACATAATATTTTGATAAATCATAATAAACTTTTGTATCAAATACCTGTGTCTCCATTCTCCTTGTCTTTAGTAGGGAACCTGTGCGCTGGTCATATTCTCTGGGTGAAATTCCCAGGGTGGTGTAGTCAAAGATCAACATATGCAGTGCTTTTTCCCCTTTAGGGTATGATTTATTTTGGTTTTTGAACCCCTTTCCCTTTGCCTGCTCTTTGTGGATGCCACAAATTTGATGTATGTGGCAGATGTTTGATGATGTTTTGTGGATCCCTTCGTGGATGATGTTCTGATGTTTGGTTTTGTTTGCTGATTGCTGATGTGGTTGCGGTTGCATTAAGTGTAAATGATGTTTAATGCATCTTTGCTTGATGTTTCTGGAGTTAATTCAGGCTATAAAAGAGCGCTGGGCAGCTCATAAACACCATCATCTTCTGATGAGCAGCGTCTTCAGTCTGATTCCCGGTAAGATCATGTCGTCTCTGTGTGAATTATTGTGTCATTGTGTTTAGCCTTTAGTCAAACGTCAGCACATGTTGTTCAGCTTGTTGACTCTCTAGTGCTTGTTCATGTGGAACAGTGGAGAAGAAATGAAAATGGAATTGTTAAATGCAGCTTTGGAAGATTTCTTTCAGGTCCTTTCCATTTTATGTTCTTGAGATTCATTTGATAACGATATGATCAGCTCATAAACATCATCTTCTGTCTTGTAGTTTGATGTTTATTATGATTCCAGGTAAGATCATGAGATCATCTCATCCGTGAGTTTATATTGTCAACTATCTTTGTATTTCAGCCTCTGGTATCATGTGATCATTTGTACTTAAACTAGTTTCCTTTAATTATCATTGTGTGTGATTTCAGTACAGTACAGATTTCAAACAGCATTTGTGCTTTCTCTCGCCGATCATTCGCACGTTCAGTGTTTTCAGATGGGCAAAAGGATTTAATTCCAATTTATCTTTATCTGACTCCATTTATAAAAGTTCAAGCCCTGACCCTTTCTGAAACATCTCCTTAAATATCAGACCAAGATGTAAAACTCTTTCAGATGTAAACGTGTGTTAACAATGGGAATTTAAATTGAGTCACTCTCCCATATGCCTGTATTGTTAGAAGACCAAATGACCGACAGCCACACCCACTGTATTTAGCAAAATGTCTTTAAACTTCTTAAAACCTTTATTATATTCTTGTTTACTTCAGTGGGGATGAGATCTTTGTACCAATCACAGTGAGACATTTCAAACGATATCAAACATGTATAATATTGTATTATGAGAATTCACATTAAACCATACAGATTTTGATGGTGAGAACTAGAGTAGGAAAGGGGGAAGAGACAGAGAAAGGAAGGCATGTAAATTAAAGTCATTCTTAGATGATTCCCTCAGCGTGACGTCGTCTTGGATGGGGACATTAAATGCATGAGTGAGTTTAGATGCTAATTTCCTTTATTGCTAGTTTTCACAGCCTTACAGTCTGCCGTTTGATCCGTGGGTCAAATGCTGGTGGGTCCCATGGAGTCACTGTTACTGTACTATTATCTGTGCGGTGCTGTGGATGAATTGATCTGCTATTATCTGTGCTGTGGATGAATTGATCTGCTATTATCTGTGCTGTGGATGAATTGGTCTGCTATTATCTGTGCTGTGGATGAATTGGTCTGCTATTATCTGTGCCACACTTCTGGTCATGTTTCAAGGCAAAAAATAAATGGACAACCCTCTCCCCTTTTGGCACTGGGTAGTGGACGAATAAAATCGAATTGTAGGTAAGCCCGCCTACAGGTTATCTGTGTGTTACTGTCTTTCCTTTTACGCAACACAACAAGATTAAATTAAATACATTTCCTTATATGTATTACCTCGTTATTTCATCTGACTCCATTAATGAAAAGGTTTCCAAAGATATTTAATAATTCATAAATATGAGTAAACGTTTGATAATTCTGTTCCACTCTTTACTTTTATTGAACTTGTTCATTCGGTTCTCACTGTCGCACAGGGTCCTCGCACTTTCCATTATGCGGGCCTACGATTACAAACTCGCCAGTCCGATCACTAACCAGAGGTTATGGCTAAAGAAATTTAACAATGCTCACTATTGTTAAAAATTACGCATGTAGCCCCCTACAGTCACCTATATAACAACTTAGTTCAGGTTGAAACAATAACCAGAGGTTATAATCAGTATCATATCTGGTCCCCTATAGTAAATGCGACTGCATAACAACTTAATTAAAGTCGAGCAGTTAGTCAGAAATCTAGAATCTCATCAGATAAGCTCTAAACTCCATACAATCCGAGATCTAGTATGTACTTAAATCCTGGACGCAGATTTGCGGTAACAAGGATGCAGCGTAATGTACTAAAGTCAATAATTTCAAAGTCAGAATAAAATCAAATGTAACAATATTTATCAAAGTGTTCATCTTGCTCGAATTCTGTTTTTGAGAGTGAAGAGGTTTCAGATTGCATTCTCAAGTCAATATATTTGAATATGAAAAGGGTTTCTTTGTCTCAGGGCTGATGCTATGCACATCAGTTGTAGCTGGTGTAGCTACAAACCCGATTCCAAAAAAGTTAGGACACCTGTACAAATTGTGAATAAAAAAGGAATGCAATAATTTACAAATCTCATAAACTTTATATATATATATATATATATATATATATATATATATATATATATATATATATATATATATATATATATATATTATATACAATAGAATATAGATAACATATCAAATGTTGAAAGTGAGACATTTTGAATTGTCATTTGCACAAATGAGCTAGTAAGTCCTTTGAGAAAAAAATAAATAAAAATACTCAATATTTTTATTTGACTTATGCTCCCTATATAGGGTTGTGGGGATCGTTGGATTGTTTAGGAAGATGTTTTTAGGGCCCTGAAGTTCCCCTGTGAGGTGGTTAGAATGATTTATAGATGCACCAGTTGTATGGGCTCCATGTGTGAGTGGTTGGCACTCCTTGTTAGAATTGTTAACATTGACTGAGCCGCCACTCTGTTCACTGTGTGCAGTGAATAGGCCTCCTCTCAGTGTGAGAGTAGTTTTGAGACCACCGCTCATTCCTGTGGGCATGTAGCGCATTGCTAGGCGAGTGGATGTTCTCCTAGACTAATTTGGAAAGTTGCTGCTGCCGCTTAGTTAAGTCTGCGTTTTTTTTTCTTTAGGCCTTTTTGAGCTGGTAGCCACCTCAGGGTAATGTTGTTCGTTTCCTCTCAGTGTAAAAACATCGGAAAGTGTATGTTTAGACCAACACATGAACTTCAGTTAGAGCTATGTCCAGCCCCGCTGGGGCTCCGGACACTTCCTGCACGAGTGCCTCCTCTCATGTGAGGCTGTCACTCCTCCGAGCCTCGGGGAAAGATCTATGCTTGCAGGCCGGCTCTCACCAGGGCCGCCGCATTAGCTGGCCTAGGCTTTTCAGGGATGACGGAGGCTTTTCGCTAAATAAAGAGGAAGAAAGCGCTGTCGCCCCCGGGCCCTTCACTATGTGAATGTAGGTTTGTTAGCATTCTTATTGTCAGCCTCCTCTCATTTGAGAGTCGTCTGGCCAAGGCCCGTCCCCTTCTCTGCATTCTGGGGTTATGTTAGAAATGCAGATAGGTGTTGAGGCAGAATAGAGTGCGGCTTAAAGCCAGTGGTCATGATGCAGGGTTAGGTTGTCTTTTGTTTGTACGAAGAAGACTAGTTGCTAAACCCCACCTCCCAGAACTAGTGCATGGCTGCCGCCTGGTGCAGGTCCTGGCCTCGCTTCTATACCTTGGCCAGTGGAGATTGTGCGAGTATGTTTTTTCCTAGTTCTGTGTCATTCTGCCTCCACCTCTTATGGCTTGGATTGAGCAGTACTTCACAACCTTTTGCTTTTGTTATGGTTTGGTAGGATGCTCCCTTGAAGCCAGAGCATTGCCATGTGTGCGTGTATATTAGGCCGCTAGAAAATAGGGCCGCTTTAAATAAGGCAGGTGGCGTAAGTTGTACTCCCCTCGCTTTGGAGGGTTTAAAAAAAAAAAAAGAGAAAAAAAGCGTTTGTTGCTGAGTACACTGCTATTGGCGATGTGATTAGGTCCAGGCTTGTAGGCACTGCCAGTGAGACTGCGCCATCGCATGGATAGGCTTCAGAAGGAATAGGAAGCCTTTAGGATGGACCAGCCCTAGGATGGGCTTTCAATGCCAGCTGGCTGTGAGCAGCCAGCTTGGGCAGACTGAGCAGTCGACTCCAGGACAGGTAGTAGGCCTCAGCAGGTCTCCTTGCAAGTGAGTCCCGATGTTGGGGGGACAAGTATAACAGCGGCAACCAGGTAGTCAGCCTTGAGAGGCCTCCTGCGGATGGCCCCCATATGTGCTTTGATGCGGCACGCTCCCCAACAATGTCGGCTTCAGTAGCAGAAACCTCATCAACTAGTAGGCCCTATGATGGGCCTCCCTGGGGATGAGTCCCTAAGTAATAACTGGATGTCCAGTTCTTTCGTCAGCCAGCAGAGAAGCTACTGTCAGTCCGGGGTCTTAGCAGCCAGTTTCTCAACTTGCCATCAGGAAGCCATCCCTGCAGGCCAGCCATCAGGTAGTAGGCCCCACCAGGCCTCCTTGAAGGCAGGATCCCGGTCGCCAGTCACCGTGACAGTCACCCTCCAGGCCTCCCTGTAAGCTCGCTATCGGGTAGTAGGCCTCACCAGGCCTCCCCTGAATGTGAGTTCCTGGACCCCAGCCACCTTAACAGCCAGCATAAATTGCTAGCAGGAAGCAGGCCTCATCAGGCCTCTCTGAAGGTGAGCCCCTGGTCCAGGATACTCTGGCAGGCATGGGGGGCTATTAGGTAGTAAGGCCTCCCTGAAGGCTTGCCATTGGGTAGCAGGCCTCACCAGGCCTCCCCTGAGGGCATGTTCCTGGGTTTTAGTCACTGGAAGGCTAGCTATCAGGTAGTAAGCCTCAGCAGGCCTCCCTGAAGGTGAGCCCCTGAGTTTGGATGCTCAGGCAGCTAGCATGTTCTGCTATCAGGTAGTAGGCCCCACCAGGCCTCCCTGAAGGTGAATTCCTGGATTTCAGTCACTTTGACAGTTTGCACGAGTTGCTAGCAGGTAGTAGGCCTCACCAGGCCTTCCTGAAGGCTTGCTATCGGGTAGTAGGCCTCACCAGGTCTCCCTGAAGGCAAGGTCCCGAGTCTGGATACTCGGGTAGCTAGCAATACTTGCTATCAGGTAGCAGGCCTCACCGGGCCTCCCTGAAGGCTCATTGTTGGGTAGCAGGCTTCACCGGGCCTCCCCTGGGGGCATGTTCCTGTCTACAGTCACTGGATAGCTGGCATAGAATGCTAGCAGGTAGTAAGCCTCATCAGGTCTCCCTGAAGGCGAGGTCCTGGGTTCCAGTCACTGCGACAGTTAGCACGAACCGCTAGCAGGTAATAGGCTGACTAGGCCTCCCTGAAGGCTTGCTGTTAGGTAGTAGGCCTCACTAGGCCTCCCTGAAGGCGAGCTCCTGAGTCTGGATGCTCAGGCAGTTAGCAGGGTCTGCTATCAGGTAGTAGGCCTCACCAAGCCTCCCTGAGGGAACGAGTTCCCAGTTTCCAGCTGCCTCGACGGTTAAGCCTCGACAGCTATCAGGAACAAATTCCCAAGGTGGGAACTAATAACTGGCTTTACGCTGACAGCTAGTGGGTACTTGCTATCAGGGATCTGGCCTTAGCCGGCAGTACCTGAGGGCAGTCTCATACCCTAGCGCGATGAGGCACCGCTTCTGCTACTCGGTCCCTACAGAGAGGGACCTGATTATATTCAGCCTACAGCATGGTTTACCTACCAGGCAGGTTTAGAGCTCCCCTTATTGAGGGTCGTTTATGAGCTTGAAGCTGCCCGAGTCTGATCAGATGGTAGTAGGCCGCTCGCGAGGCCTCCCAATTAGATCAGTCCGTGGGCCTGTCTGACCTCCTGAACACTTCTGTAGGATAAGTGCTCGGTAGATCCTAGGATTGAACAGATGAACTCCCCTTGCTGGCAAGGGTAAGAAAGCGCTATGCTGACTACTGCTCTCCAGGATACCCGTCTCTGAGATCCGGTTTGAGGGGGACACTGGCAGTTCACAGTCCCTCAGTCTGGATGCCTCACCAGTAGGCGAATGTCCAGAGGCTCTGTTTTCAAACAGACAGGGTTGGCTAGGCCGAGGTGTCCCACAGAAGCAACACCAGGCCAGGCCTCCCTGGTGGTATTCGTTGAAGTTTCCCGAATAGTGGCTGGCTGGGGCGCCCTCGGGTACCCTAGCCACATTCCCTTAAAGGTACCCCTTCTGTTGAAGTAGTTGGTCCCAGGCCTTTGAGCAGTCTGGGTTATGAGACCTCATGTTCATTTAGGTTCTTTCTTAGGCGGATAGCTTGGGCTATGGCCGTAGGGAATGTTGTCACTGACAGCCTAGTGTAACCAGAGGGGGAGTGGTTCAAGCATTTCAGTTGAATTTGCTTGTCCTGACAGTTGTCACTGCCAGTGGGCATGCACTCCCCTCAGCATGGCGTAGTGGGTATATCGTTCCCCATATGCGTTCTTGACGCAGTGCGAGTTCCCTTTCGTAAGGGAACATCTCAGGTTATGTATGTAACCTCTGTTCTCTGAGAACAGGGAATGAGACACTGCGTCTCGTTGCCATGCCTAGGGGCCTGTCTGCCAAACAGTCCCTTCAGACGAAAAAGATGGTGTCATGTTTGCAAGGCGCCCTTATATACTTCCTGGTCGCACATTGATGACATCATAAGCTGTCGCCGGTCAATAGGATTGACGTGATTCGATAGTAGTTCAGACACTGGTCAAGCTGGAGGCGTTCCCCCATATGCGTTCTTGACGCAGTGTCCCGTTCACTGTTCTCAGGGAACAGAGGTTACATACGTAACCTGAGACGTTTTCACAGCTTTACACTGAGGATATGAAAAATCGTTGAATGAACTTTGAAAGTTTGAACGTTGAAAGGAAAGTTTTTTCAGTTTAATTCGAGCTGAACCAGTTTTGAAAGTTAGACTGGTTTTTCACTCAAACTATCATTGTGGGTTAACTGTGTCCTTTCCAGGCCATTACAGTTTCACACGTTGGATCAAGTAGTTTTAATCCTACATCAGATCCACAACCTTTAAAATGTGTGTTTTTACAGTGTATGCAGTGAACGAAGAGCTCTTCCAACACGTCAGTTTAAATGTGTTTTTACAGTGAACGAAGAGCTCTTCCAATACGTCAGTGTAAATCTGTTTTTACCTTGTATGCAGCGAACGAAGAGCTCTTCCATCACGTCAGTGTAAATGTTTTACAGTGTGAATGTGTGTTTTTACAATGTGTGCAGCAAACAAAGAGCTCTTCCAACACGTCAGTGTGAATGTGTGTTTTTACAGTGTATGCAGTGAACGAAGAGCTCTTCCAACACGTCAGTGTAAATGTGTTTTACAGTGTATGCAGTGAACGAAGAGCTCTTCCAACACGTCAGAGTAAATGTGTTTTACAGTGTATGCAGTGAACAAACAGCTCTTCCAACACGTCAGTGTAAATGTGTGTTTTTACAGTGAACGAAGAGCTCTTCCAACACGTCAGTGTAAATGTGTTTTACAGTGTATGCAGTGAACGAAGAGCTCTTCCAACACGTCAGTGTAAATGTGTGTTTTTACAGTGAACGAAGAGCTCTTCCAACACATCAGTGTAAATGTGTTTTTACCTTGTATGCAGCGAACGAAGAGCTCTTCCAACATGTCAGTGTAAATGTTTTACAGTGTGTGCAGTGAACGAAGAGCTCTTCCAACACGTCACTGTAAATGTGTTTTACAGTGTGTGCAGTGAACAAAGAGCTTTTCCATCACGTCAGTGTAAATGTGTTTTTACAGTGTATGCACTGAACAAAGAGCTCTTCCAACACGTCACTGTAAATGTTTTACAGTGTATGCACTGAACAAAGAGCTCTTCCAACACGTCACTGTAAATGTTTTACAGTGTGTGCAGCGAACGAAGAGCTCTTCCAACACGTCAGTGTGAATGTGTGTTTTTAGAGTGTGTGCAGCGAACGAAGAGCTCTTCCAACACGTCAGTGTAAATGTGTGTTTTTACAGTGAACGAAGAGCTCTTCCAACACATCAGTGTAAATGTGTTTTTACAGTGTGTGCAGCGAACAAAGAGCTCTTCCATCACGTCAGTGTAAATGTGTGTTTTTACAATGTGTGCAGCGAACAAAGAGCTCTTCCAACACATCAGTGTAAATGTGTTTTTACAGTGAATGCACTGAACAAAGAGCTCTTCCAACACGTCAGTGTAAATGTGTTTTTACAGTGAACGAAGAGCTCTTCCAACACATCAGTGTAAATGTGTTTTTACAGTGTATGCACTGAACAAAGAGCTCTTCCAACACATCAGTGTAAATGTGTTTTTACAGTGTATGCACTGAACGAAGAGCCCTTCCAACACGTCAGTGTAAATGTGTGTTTTTACAGTGAACGAAGGGCTCTTCCAACATGTCAGTGTAAATGTGTGTTTTTACAGTGTGTACCACGAACGAAGAGCTCTTCCAACACGTCAGTGTAAATGTGTTTTTACAGTGTGTGCAGTGAACAAAGAGCTCTTCCAACATGTCAGTGTAAATGTGAGTTTTTACAGTGTGTGCAGCGAATGAAGAGCTCTTCCAACACATCAGTGTAAATGTGTGTTTTTACATTGTATGCAGCAAACGAAGAGCTCTTCCAACACATCAGTGTGAATGTGTTTTTACAGTGAACGAAGAGCTCTTCCATCACGTCAGTGTAAATGTGTGTTTTTACAGTGTGTGCAGCGAACGAAGAGCTCTTCCAACATGTCAGTGTGAATGTGTGTTTTTACAGTGTGTGCAGTGAACGAAGAGCTCTTCCAACACGTCAGTGTGAATGTGTTTTTACAGTGAATGAAGAGCTCTTCCATCATGTCAGTGTAAATGTGTGTTTTTACAGTGTGTGCAGCAAACGAAGAGCTCTTCCAACACATCAGTGTGAATGTGTGAAACATCTGTGAGTCTCTGAGCCGGTCCACAAACCTTCTGCTTTGACTTACTTTGACCTGCAGACGAAACACACAAACTACCGTCAGTAACGTAAGTTCTTCAATATTTATTCCTTGTTTAATAAACCACTGTACACTTGCAGTTATGCTGAATATTCAGATATTCAAACTAATCTTTTACATGTGTAGCGCCCCCTCATGGGCGAAGGCTAATCTGAGCTCTTTTAAGATCTAACATTCACTCATTATTCACTTATTTTAATAAGAGCAAACAATCAGGTTGCGGGTGAGGATTTTTCCATAAACACACATATCCTCTCCTCCTAGGCTGCGCTCCGGCTGGTTTTTATTATGCCCTTCAATCGCTAACTTCCCTCCATCTCGTTCACTCGGATGTGCGTCCGTTGCTATAGACCCTTTTTGTGCCGACATCACAATTACGTCCCAGCGTCAGCTGGAAGCAAAACAAAGGGAAAACTGGAGGATGCAATACAAACCAGCACAGAGTCGACTACATAAGGAGCGTAAAATATCATCTTGTGTTGTTGGGTGCCAGAATAGACGGAGTGCAGCCTCCAATTAGACATTTCATCACATAACTGTTACCGCCAGACAACAAAAAAACAGCTGTGGTTAAACACTATAAAACCAGCGGACTGGACAGAAACAATCATCAACAATGCTAGTGTATTCAGTGCAGTATTCACTTAGTATCTGTGATTGCATTTACATTAGTGTTGTCAAAAATATCAATATTTTGATATGTATCGATACTGAAATATCTGAAACGATAGCAAAACTAAAATAAATAAATAAAGCAGTCTATTTCATTTGTATCTTTTATTCTTTTATTTATTTGTGCTATTGTTAGTAATTAGTTTATTTGTTCTTATTTTATTAGTTTAATTGTCTTTTTAAATGTAATTTACCATTTGAGATCAATCTTCCTTGTGCTGTGTGTGTAAGCTATTGCTACAAAATTACCCCATTATTAAAAATACATTGAGTTAGCAAATATCTGTGAGATAATTGAAATGGTATTTAATCAACGTTTATAAATGGAAAAAAAAAAAAAGATTAAAAGCTTTATCATATAAGGTGATCTCTTCAGAAGAAATGTTTGATTGCCTAGAATTTCAATAGATGAACAAATAAATAATAAAATATCTATTTGACTGTATATGCAGCGTTTTTTCCCTGTGGTATCAAATATCGATACTTCAGATTTCTATCTTCGATACGATACTCCAGTATCGTGACAACACTAAATACACTAATATATAAATACACTCACCTAAAGGATTATTAGGAACACCATACTAATACTGTGTTTGACCCCCTTTCGCCTTCAGAACTGCCTTAATTCTACGTGGCATTGATTCAACAAGGTGCTGAAAGCATTCTTTAGAAATGTTGGCCCATATTGATAGGATAGCATCTTGCAGTTGATGGAGATTTGTGGGATGCACATCCAGGACACAAAGCTCCCGTTTCACCACATCCCAAAGATGCTCTATTGGGTTGAGATCTGGTGACTGTGGGGGGCATTTTAGTACAGTGAACTCATTGTCATGTTCAAGAAACCAATTTGAAATGATTCGAGCTTTGTGACATGGTGCATTATCCTGCTGGAAGTAGCCATCAGAGAATGGGTACATGGTGGTCATAAAGGGATGGACATGGTCAGAAACAATGCTCAGGTAGGCCGTGGCTTTTAAACGATGCCCAATTGGCACTAAGGGGCCTAAAGTGTGCCAAGAAAACATCCCCCACACCATTACACCACCACCACCACCAGCCTGCACAGTGGTAACAAGGCATGATGGATCCATGTTCTCATTCTGTTTACGCCAAATTCTGACTCTACCATCTGAATGTCTCAACAGAAATCGAGACTCATCAGACCAGGCAACATTTTTCCAGTCTTCAATTGTCCAATTTTGGTGAGCTTGTGCAAATTGTAGCCTCTTTTTCCTATTTGTAGTGGAGATGAGTGGTACCCGGTGGGGTCTTCTGCTGTTGTAGCCCATCCGCCTCAAGGTTGTGCGTGTTGTGGCTTCACAAATGCTTTGCTGCATACCTCGGTTGTAACGAGTGGTTATTTCAGTCAAAGTTGCTCTTCTATCAGCTTGAATCAGTCGGCCCTTTCTCCTCTGACCTCTAGCATCAACGAGGCATTTTTGCCCACAGGACTGCCGATACTGGATGTTTTTCCTTTTCACACCATTCTTTGTAAACCCTAGAAATGGTTGTGCGTGAAAATCCCAGTAACTGAGCAGATTGTGAAATACTCAGACTGGCCCGTCTGGCACCAACAACCATGCCACGCTCAAATTTTCTTAAATCACCTTTCTTTCCCATTCTGACATTCAGTTTGGAGTTCAGGAGATTGTCTTGACCAGGACCACACCCCTAAATGCATTGAAGCAACTGCCATGTGATTGGTTGATTAGATAATTGCATTAATGAGAAATTGAACAGGTGTTCCTAATAATCCTTTAGGTGAGTGTACATTGTTGTGATTGATTGTGATCACAACAATATATATTCTGTATACATTTTTAAGAACCTGGTAAGAAAGAACAATCAAATACAGAAAGTATAAAAATGTCTGGAATTTATATTTGTAGAAAATATTCACATCTTAACGTTGTACTGTAATGTCCAACCTGGTCTCACAGAATTCCGGGATGAGTCCACGGAAGTGATGCCTATGTAAGTCAATGACAGGCTGCATCCATAGTCCACACATGGATTCCCGGTCCAACACACATTTAATTCTTGGCATTTGTAAAAGTAGACATGATTTTATGAATATTTATAGCCTACTTTTATAGCCGTGATGGGTCCATGGAAGTGATGCCTATGTAAGTCAATGACTGGCTGCGTCCGTATGAGGTTGGTAATGTCACTGTAAATGTACATAATTTACAGGAGGCATATACTTTAAAATAACATCTTGATTTAAGAATGTTTAGATATTTAGACTAGAAACAAGACAAAAATACTAAGAAGAGCATTTCTGGCAGTGTTATTAACGCCGTTATTTGACTTATAAAAAAATATATAAAACTTATAAAACGTTATAAAAAAAGAAACATCCTCTGACTTTCAACAGTTTTTACTTTCAGTAAACTTAATGTGTGTAAATATTTGTATGAACACTAAAAGAGTCAACACCATAAGACTAAAAATGTTTCACAGACATGTGACTAACAGAAATAGAATAATGTGTCCCTGAATGAATGGAGGCCACCAGCTGCTTGAAGTACTGCAGTGCATCTCCTCCTCATGGACTGGACCAGGTTTGTCAGTTCTCTGTGAGATGTTACCCCACTCTTCCACCAAGGCACTTGCAAGTTCCTGGACATTTCTGGGGGGAATGGCCCTAGCCCTCACCCTGCGATCCAACAGGTCCCAGACGTGCTCAATGGGATTGAGATCCAGGCTCTTCGCTGGCCATGGCAGAACACTGACATTGCTGTCATCCAGAAACTCATGCACAGAATGAGCAGTATGGCTGGTGGCATTGTCCTGCTGGGATCATGTCAAGGATCATGTCCGGATGAGCATGCATAAAGGGTACCACATGAGGGAGGAGGATGTCTGCCCTGTACCGCAAGGCATTGAGATTGCCTGCAATGACAACAAGCTCAGTCTGATGGTAATGTGATATACCACCCTAGACCATGACGGACCCCCCACCTCCAAATCGATCCCGCTCCAGGGTACAGGCCTCGGTGTAATGCTCATTCCTTTGACGATAAACACGAATCCGTCCATCACCCCTGGTGAGACAAAACCGTGACTGCTCAGTGAAGAGCACTTTTTGCCACTCCTGTCTGGTCCAGTGAAGGTGGGTTTGTGCCCATAGGTGGCGTTGTTGCTGGTGATGTCTGGTAAGGACCTGCCTTACAACAGGCCTACAAGCCCTCAGTCCAGCCTCTCTCAGCCTGTTGTGGACAGTCTGAGCACTGATGGAGGGATTGTGTGTTCCTGGTGTGACTCGGGCAGTTGTTGTGGCCATCCTGTACCTGTCACGCAGGTGTGATATTCGGATGTACCGATCCTGTGCAGCTGTTGTTACACATGGTCTTTCACTGCGAGGATGATCAGCTGTCCTTCCTGTCCCCCTGTAGCGCTGTCTTAGGTGTCTCACAGTGCAGACATGGCAATTTATTGCCCTAACCACATCAGCAGTCCTCATGCCTCCCTGCAGCATGCCTAATGCACGTTCACGCAGATGAGCAGGGACCCTGGGCATCTTTCTTTGGGTGTGTTTCACAGTCGGTAGACAAGCCTCTTTAGTGTCCTGTGTTTTTTGAACTGTGACCTTAAATGCCTACTCTCTGTAAGCTGTTAAAGTCTTAACGACCATTCCACAGGTGCATGTTAATTAATTGATTATGGTTAATTGAACATGCATGGAAAACATTGTTTAAACCCTTTACAATGAAGATCTGTAAAGTTATTTGGATTTTTACAACATTATTGTTGAAATACACAGTCCTGAAAAAGGGATGTTTCTTTTTTGCTGAGTTTATTTGGGATTTAAAACAACATAATGCAATGCAATTATGATTTCAAGAGTATAGGATGAATTCAGGTTGATTGGGACACTTTTTCCCAGTTATTTCAGTGGTAAACCTTTTCTGAATCATTTGATTTTGTAAACTATCCGATACACACAATGCTCAAATATCATTTGGAGTTTCGGTTCATTTATGACGCGCGTGTAATGATTAATCACGCCAGCGCTAAGGCTATTGTCTGCTATATTTAATTCTTATTAAATGAGAAGAAAATATATTAAAATTAAGATACAATTTATACAAAACAAAATTGGTAGCAAAATTGGTAGCACGTTGACAACTTGTCGGAAGAGATCCGTCTAAAAAACATTTTTGAAGAATATTAAAAAAATCATCACCAATAATAGGCCAAAAACTTCAGTCCATCCAGTCCTGGAGTTCGACCTGACGACAGACTCATGACGGCTGCAGTCACTTCATCAAAAGAAAGCTCAGTCTCTAAAAAATCCTTATTTTCTTCTGATAAAACAAGAAGTTCTTTAAGCAGCTCATTTCTGAAAGTTCATCTGAGCTTCCAGCAGAGTATAAGTCTGAATAAAAGGACACAGCAATCCTCCATATCTCCAGCGGGTCAGAGGTGGCATGTCCGTTATTGTCCTTCAGCTGGTGCATCTGATTCTGTTGCCCCTTTTTGCGCTCCAGGTTAAAGAAGTAAGAGGTGGGAGCATCCATATCTTTCACGGTCAGGAACCGGCTTCTTATAAGAGCTCCTTTAACTCTTTCATTTAAAATTCGACTTGATTTCTTTTCTCAGTCCAAAGTTTTTTAGATTATCAGCTTCATTGCCAGTCATAATTTTTTTTTTTCAATGTCAAGGATCTCCATTTCCAGCCACTCCAAAGTCTTTTTATATGAAGGGAAGAATGAGAGGAATATTTCTGGCAAAAGTCTCTTATGTGCACTTTACCAACTTCCCACCATTGAACAATATTGTCAAAAACTCTCTTTCAAGTTTCCAGGCCTCCCAAAGAAAATTAAAACTTTCACAAAATTGCTTATCTTCTAAAAGATTTGTGTTAAAATGCCAATAGCAACTCTTGTGTGTACTTTTGCCAACGTAAAAGCAACAATAATGAACTTATGATCAGAAATAGCATTTGGTATAATATTTGTATTTACAGCTCTATTTCTCATATTATAAGATATATACAAACGGTCTAAACGAGCAGCAGAGATATTTTCATTACACACTTTCACCCATGTATATTGTTTTATGGAGGGATTATGTTCTCTCCACACGTCTGAGAGATGTAGTTTATTAATGACACCACTTAAACAGGAGGCTCCTCCCCATTTCTGTCCAGTGTAAAATCAATAGTGCAGTTCCAGTCTCAATAAAAACATCATCCTTTCTGCTTTCATTATGTTCTCTAACTTTGTGAAAATGTTAATCTTTCTGCTCCAACATTCGGAGCATAGATGTTCACAAACAAAAGGTAAAATTGTAAATTTCAGCCTTTACTAACAAAAGCCTTCCTGGCTCTACTTCAGTTTTTGATAAAACTTTTACTTTGAGATTAGGTGCAAAAGAACAGCGACACCAGCACTTAAGTTTGTCCCATGACTCAAAACGTGCTCCCTTTCCACCATAACCCCAATCAACCTCATTACTTTTGGTGCTACGGGTCTCTTGCAAGAAAAACAACCCCATTTCCTTCAAATTAATCATTTCTAATAGTAACCCATTCTTCCTCCCATCTCTCATCCCATTAATATTAAGAGATCCCACCCGCAAGGTCTCCATTAGAGAAAGAAAAAGGAGAAAAACAGAAAAGAGAAGTATACCATTTTGAAACCATCATAGAGGTTTAGTTTTCCCCTCGTAATTCTTTCTCTTCCTATTTTCTTATTTTGCTTAATTGTAGTTAAGTGTTTTTTGAGCCGAACCTCTTTTTGTTTTGAGAGTTCTTCAGAAACTCACTTTTCTTGCCTTTGTCACAGAAGCCACAAACTTTTCAACGTCAGGGAAATATTCACCTACTTCAACCCCTGCTTTTCCTTTAGTTTTGTCTAAAAATATTGATCTCTTCAACAGAGTACAGATCATTATCAGCTTCTCCTGCATCATCTGACCACTGCTCTCCATCCTTCATACCATCATCAGTAAACTGTGACAATTCCTCCAGTTCATCAGCCATGTTCTCATCTGAGCCTCCTACCTGAGCTCCATCATTCATCTCACTAACATCTTCAGCAGAACAAGTCTGCGATTCACTTTTTATCAATAGCATCAGCATCATCCACTCCACCAGTATTGACACTATTCTCACTCACCTCCTCTTGTCCTTTCACCTCCTCTGTGACTCCTTCACCTTGATCAGCACTCCTCTGCTCGACAGTAACTCCAGTTTCCACTCTAGATGTTGACGGCCTCGGTTCATCTTTATGCGGACACTTGAATCTTTTATGGCCCAAATCCCCGTGACTCAAAACACTTCAGACTCTCAGTGCTCAGAGAGACCATATAGGAGTTTTCTCCGTGATTTACACGGAAGGAAACTTCTAAGGTGCGCGTAGGTGAGACGAGGAACATGTAAACCTGACGCCTAAAAGATAAAACGTGTTTCAGCGCCGTGTTTTTACATCCGAGTGGAATCGTTTTCACAGGGCTCACGATCTTACCAAACCTCTGTAACTCTTTCGTGATCACTTCGTTTGATATAAACGGAGGGACATTTGAGACAGTTATTTTCTTTGTTGGGGCGGATAACGGATTTACGTCAACAAACGTCTCTTTTACCCATAACCCGCTCACAGTCAACTGGTTTATTAGCGATTCGGTCTTCAAAAACACCACAATCGCTTTGCTCATGCGTGATGCTGATACAATATTTTCGAAGCCGATCTGCTCTCCGACAACTACGAGCAGATCTTCCACCGTCACTCCAGACTCTGGCACACACCTGCAGCCATGCCGCGTGACAGAGCTGACCTGGGGACAGACTCCATACCGGCGTTCGCCCCCGCGGTTAATCAACCGCTGTACCCCTACACTATCCTCTACTAAACAATGAAAGGACTGCCGAGGGGAAAAATAAATAAATAAATAGAAAAATAGAAAACAAACAATAGAAAACGCACTCGCTCCCAAACGAACACTCGTGCTCCTTCACCAACTCCCAGCATGCACCAGAGAGAGAGAGAGAGAGAGAGAGAGAGAGAGAGAGAGAGAGAGTGAGAGTGGGTGGGTGGGTGGGTAGGTGTGTGTGTGTGTGGCATGACCTTTTTACGATAGGAAATGTTTCTGTTCTTAACTAATGACTGGTTTGTTATTTAGTGCTGCCTGTCAAGATCTCGTGAAACAATGGCAGAACAAAACGCCAGCATCAACGGATCAACTGGAGGAGATAATCACAGTGGATCAACACCTGAGGATTGGGAGAGAATGGATGAATTTTACAGGAAACTTGATCTTGGACGACTAGTATTTGTCTGGATCATTTCAGTCATTGAGATCCCGATCGTGATATTAACTCTGTTTGCGTTGTGTGTTCTTATCAAATCTCATCGCTCTGCTCCAGTTTTTGTCATTCATTTGATTCTTTCAGATCTCATTCAGATCATTTGTATGGTAATCATGACATTCATATGGCCACCTGAACTGTTTGATGCATATTGTTATAGTTTGATTGTGGGTCTGTATTTTATGGCATGTGTTGCTGTTGAACGATATCTTCTGGTTTCTCATCCTATCTGGTACAAAGCTCATCATTCACTGAAAGTGTGCTGTGTTATTTCTGTGATCATCTGGTTTGTTCCTCTGATCTTTGCAGACTCTGATGGGCTGTATTTTGATAATCTGCACCTATCGATCGCCTGTTTTATCCCCTACCCGATAGTCATTCTGTGTTTTGTTGGCACTTGTCGCGGTCTATCACACGCAATATCTCTTACTCCTCTAAAGCGCAAATTAATTTTGGGCAGTTTGTTCCTCGTGCTGCTGACTTACACCTTTATCATTCTCCCCCGTGTAGTCCTGAGTTTTATTATAGAGATTTTTCCCAAGTTCTGGGACAGTTTATCATTTGTTAAAGTTGGCACTTATTTTGATAACCTCCTGTTTCTGAACCCACTGGCTGACTGTATCTTGTACTTGTTCATGAGGCCTGATGTTGGTGGTTTAATGGAGTCTGTTCACTGCTGTTGTAGAACTGACAGACGTCAGAATTCGACACACAGCCGGGACGAACACTCACGAGGCAGTAGTGGCACGTTTGCCTGCTGTGTTTCAGTGCAAAAGCCTGCGTCTCATTCACAGACGGCCTGCACTTCAGTTTAAACAGCTGAAATAGAGCTGCACTGAATAAATCAACTCAATGCCATTCCTTCCATCGCACACACACTTCCTTCCTATGGGATTTAGGTTTATTAGAGAGAAACCATGTATTGATGGACACTCACCGCTGATGCTTCTGCTGGCTTTCTGTAGCAGCAGTAATTCATCATATGATGGAGAGGAGGGTTATAATCCAGAGCAAACGTTTGCCTTCATAAAGAGCGTCTGCATTGCATATTAGAAGTGTGCTAAGTTTATATAAATATTATCCAAGCGTTGTGTGTAATATTGTTGTGTCTTTATAGAAGTGTTTGGTATAGGTCACTGTAGCGTATCGAGTCAGAGACTGTCCTGTATTCTCTCTGTTCATCATTAATATCATTAAAGAGCTCCCAGTTCTCCTGTATCTGTTTCTGTCTGTGCTTATTTGACCAATAACAGCTGATCTGAACTGTGATCAGTGGAGAAGGTCAAAGGCAGAGCGAGGCCAGAGAGCAAAGATCTTCAGATGATCTTCCTGAATTATAGTTTGTATTCACTTGTGTATCAAATAAACACTGTACAGACAATAATCTGTAGTTTGTCCTTTTGTAAATGAGATTATTAACATTATTTCACCTGTGATGTGTCCATAATGAAGTATGCCATTCTGACATCACTCCTCTATAACAGGAAGTGATTGACACTGGTTCTTATGCTGCAAGCCAAAGTCCAATAGTAAAGTTGAGTCAGTAGAAGTAGTCCAGAGTCGTCAGATCTGAGAGACCTTGACTGAATGTATGGATGTCACATCAGATGAGTACTGTGGAGCCTGATTACACCCGAGACCACTTTATGGCAACGCATCTTCGGATGCGGAGCCGTGTGGAAAGTTACATTCGTCGCGCACACCGACAAGTGAAAAGGGTTCTCGCGCTCTCAACGCGCACGACTGCGATGACTTCATTTTTGCCACGCACACCTTCGCACGCTAGTGTAAACCAAGCCTCTCGCCATGCAGATCCTCTCGGTAGTGAGTTGAAAGTGAAAGTCTGTTTAGTAGGGATGTGTGATCCATTTGAAAGAACACTTAAACTATGAGTAATCAAATGCCATACTGAATGTTGCTAAAAACAGATCACATGGGAATGCTTCCTTGCATTATGATCATTGTATTAAACCCAAGCGTTCACTGAAGCAACGTTAGCCATTATAGACATATTAATTCAAATCAGTCAATAGCCAGCACTGGACCAATACGTCAAACATAAAAGCCTATATTATAAACAAATAAATATTCCTCAAATAAAAGCTAGTCCACATAAGTCAGCACGTTAAGGTATGGTTGTTCGTTACCACGGCAACTACTTGCGTGTCTGGGATGAACTCACTTCTCGTGTATGAAAAGTATCTGCACACACAACGGTCGGCAAAATCGCAAAAAGCTTGTGTACTGACAACTATACATTATTTAACCGTATGATCATATCTTTAGGATGTTGATAAAGCAATTGTTTCATTCATAATGCTTCTCCTGATATTGTCCCTCATAACCGGTAGTATAACAAGCCTAAGCAAACTTAATTGTTAAGCTTTCACAATCCTCCCTCGTCTTCGTGGACGTTTATCTGAAGCTGCCGCGAGCGCCAGGGAAAACCAGCGCATGCTAACCCTAACCCTAAACCAAGGCATGCTAACCCTAACCCTAACTTTTTACCTTGAAAAAGCTTTTTCTTCCCTAGAATCTACTTGTCATAAGTTTGGATAGATCATTGACCTTTCCTTCCCTAATCCTACCCGTCACAGTCTGGATGTATCATTGACTTTCTTTCCCTAAGCCTACCCATCACTGTCTTGATAGTTCAATGACTTGGGTTGGGATCTATCCCCACACCCATTCTTGCCTAACCCTACCTGTCACAACCCTGATGGATCAATGGTTTTGGCTTTGTTCTTGGGTTTATTCCCACACTGATCTTTCCCTAAACCTACCCGTTACAGCCCTAGTTAATTAAGGTTCCCTTTCAGTCGGTCATGTTCGACGTACGTCGGACGTCACCGACGAATTGGGATCACTTCAGGGAGCCCCTATCAGCTTCGAGATTTAGAGAACAATGAGAATTGGCCAATGAGAATTGGCGTGCGAGATTTGCATCTCGCGCTCCGCCCCGCATCGCGGGTATAAACGGATGCGAAATGCAACGCACCTTTGTCATTCACTTCGGAGCCGAACACGGTGTTGATGAAGAAGACTGTTCCTGCTTCAGCAGAGAGAAAGAGAGAACGACAGAAGAAGCTTCTTTGAGTGCTGAGTGGGATAGCACGATCAGCGGCGGCCACGAGCTCCCTGATACAGTGATAAACTGCTGTTTTCACAGCACTGTTTGGTCTGTTGGTTCGGTGAGGGCGTTCCCAATGGTGAGTGCATACACAGGCACTACTCTCCTGTGTTTTGCTGCGGTCGTTCCTGGGTGCTTCAGCACATTTAAAAGAGCACATTTTCTTCTAAAAGAGCAGCGCGGGTGTGACAGTGCGTCTTTTTCAAGACGTCATTCCACCCGTGCGTTTCTGGATGCGGTTGTTTCCTGTCATTATTGACGGCCACGAGCCCTCTCGCATAACTATGTTGTGATTGCGTTTGTGGGTGGTCCATGTACACTCAGGAGAACGGGATCACGTCCACGCGCTGTTCGTCTCGCCTTCCCTGTGAATCAGAATCAGAATCAGAAAGAGCTTTATTGCCAAGTGTGCTTGCACACACAAGGAATTTGTCTTGGTGCTGAAGCTTCCAGTGCACATATACAATACAACACAACATGAACACAAATATACAAATATGAAAAATAGTATAAAATAAAAGTATGTGTATATATATATATATATATATATATATATATATATATATATATATATATATATATATATATATATATATATATATAGGTCACAGTTGCATTTAAGAATATATTGCACTAGTTTAGAATATATTGCACTAAACAGTCAAAGTATTGCACTTAAAGGCGGCTATTCAACTGTTCAAGAGGGAAATGGCCTGTGGGAAGAAACTGTTCCTGTGCCTAGATGTTCTAGTGGCCAGTGATCTGAGTCGCCGTCCTGACGGTAACAGTTCAAACAGGAAGTGTCCAAGGTGAGCGGAGTCTGTGATGATTTTACCTGCCCTCTTCCTCACTCTGGAAGAGTACAGGTCTTGGAGGGCTGGCAGGGGGGCACCAATAATCCTCTCTGCAGTCCGGATTGTACGATGTAGTCTCCTGATGTCAGATTTGGTAGCTGAACCAAACCAGACAGTGATGGATGTGCACAAAACAGACTCAATGACAGCCGAGTAGAACTGGATCAGCAGCTCCTGTGGGAGGTTGAACTTCCTCAGCTGACGAAGGAAGTACAGTCTCTGCTGGGCCTTTTTTACAATGGAGTCAATGTGATTGTCCCACTTCAGGTCCTGAGAGATGGTGGTGCCCAGGAACCTGAATGACTCCACTGCTGCCACTGTGCTGTTCAACTGAAGAGCTCAACACCGAAGCAGCCATCCGTGGCGCCATTCTTGTGTGTTACACAAGAATGTCTTCTACACTGTAAGGGTTTGAGTGTTCAGCGCGCCGTGTTGCCGTCGAGCTGCCGCTGACAGTGCGGGTTGTCACGGCAACCCAGCGCATCACTCGGCACTCTAGATGCGCGGTCGAGACTATGAAACCTTAAACGGGGCTGAGTCCCTTCGCTTATACCCCGATCTAGTGTCTTTTCTGGTGCACCAGAAAAGGGGCTACTTTGGCTGATAAGCCTGGGTGACCTGAGGATTACAGTGGGGCTTCCCTGCCGAGCACATCTCCGTGGGCCCCCCACTCCTCTAGCGCATCGCAGCATGCTGAGACTGTGTTCGTGGGTGTTTCATGTTCTCTCATGAGAGCATGACCACGTTGGCACGTTGTTCATCTTACCCTTTTCATAAGTGTTTTAGTGTTCAGCGCGCCATGTGCCGTCTCACGGCCACGCTCACTATCTCGCATGCCTGCTGGTAGCTTACAAATGGGATTGCTGGTCCTAAAAAAATTTAATTAAATAAAAAAATAAAAAAAATTAAAGGGACCTAGCGTTTCATTTGGGGCTCTAGCAGAGGACAGATGTCAATCGCTGCTTCGGAGAGAGGGCTGTTATGTGTTGAAAATGAAGATGAGGCTGAGATTCCCACTATAATAGTGGATGTTTCATGCTGAATCAGATTCATACTTGACAGTCATGCTTCCCCAGGTGGCTGGGGCATAGCGCAACGTATAAATCGCTTTGCCCGCCCCCTTGCCTTTTTCCCGGATGTGCATTGGAAAGCTTTAGCAGTGTGGAACCGCTTGGCACCAGAAACTGGAACGCCAAAGGAGCCATAGCCTGTATAAAGTTTTCCCCTCTCTCACTACCCTCATCAGGTGGGGTGGCAGTGCCACTGGCAGGCTGTCTCTGCCCAGCACTCTTCGTGCATAAGGGTAGTTCTGAGCTGAGGTTGAGCTGCGCACAGTGACTTTAAATATAAAAGTCACAGCGCTGGCCCTCGGCCAGGCGATGTCCAGAAACGCCATCGGCGACCCCTCAGTCTGCTCGTTGCCATGGGCATCGGTTCTACAATGCCACTCATCTCAGCTGCCAGTCAGTGGGGACGGGTCACCAGGATTTGGTTAAGAGCTGCTCTTCCCCGGAGGAGGGCTGGATGGAGAATCATTGATAAATTCTGTTCCGCCACTGGTGTCAAATACAACCAGTGGTACCCAAATTCTAAAGAGCAGTTCCAATACCTCTGGGTGCCAGGAGAGTGCACTCGGCGGTGTTTGACGCTTCCATGCCTCGTCACCCTCAGGCGCCTCTCCTATCACCAGCAGGGGGTGCCGGCTGTGTCTGGCACGCACACAAGCGGCCTCCCCACACTCGTGCACCCCCTCAGCGGAAGCAGGTAAGTGTTGTACAGCAGACTCAGACCCCACCTTGGGCCGCTCCCATGCCGTCCGTGTCGGGTTCCTGCATGCCGCTGCGCTGCCCCGCTGCGGGCACGTCTGTGGTGCCGTTGGTCCCGCTTGCACGGTTCTTGGGAACCTGCCTAGCGCTCCAGCCCGTCTTGCTGGCTCATCCGTACCATCAGACTCGGCTATGCGATTCAGTTCGCCCGGCGTCCCCCCAAGTTCAGGGGCATCCACTTCACCTCCATGTCGAAGGAGAATGCCCTGTGCTTCAGGCGGAGATCGCGGTCCTACTGGCGAAGGATGCGATAGAGCCGGTCCCTCCAGCCGATATGAAGACCGGGTTCTGCAGCCCGTACTTCATTGTGCCCAAGAAAAGCAGCGGGTTACGGCCGTTCTTGGATCTGTGACTTCTGAGCCAGTCCCCAGGCTGCTGTTCAGGATGTTAACGCAGAAACGCATCTTCAGGTGCGTCCGTCCCCAAGATTGGTTTGCAGCGATCGACCTGAAGGACGCGTACTTTCATGTCTCAATTCTCCCTCGACACAGACCGTTCTTACGCTTTGCATTCGACGGACAAGCATGTCAGTACAAAGTCCTACCTTCGGCTGGCCCTGTCGCCCCGTGTCTTCACGGAAGTCGCGGAGGCGGCCATTGCTCACGTGTGGGAGCGTGGTGTTCGTATTCTCAACTACCTTGATGACTGGCTGATTTTTGCCCAGTCGTGAGAGCAGTTGTGCAAACACAGGGACATGGTGCTCTGCCACCTTTGCCAGTTGGGCCTTCAGGTCGACTGGGAGAAGAGCAAACTCTGCCCCTCGCAGAGGATCTCTTTTCTCAGAATGGAGATAGACTCGGTCGCCCGGACAGCGCGCCTCACCGAGGAGCGCGTCCAGTCGGTGTTGAACTGCGTGAATTCGTTCAATGGCATATCAATTGCCTGGAGTTGTTAGCAGTCCTCTTGCACTCAGCCGCTTCAATGCCGGTCAGAGGCAAGCACGTTCTGGTCCGTAGGGACAGCACTGCGGCCGTTGCGTACATCAACAAACAGGGTGGTCTACGCCCCGTCGCATGTCACAACTCGCCCGCCATCTCCTCCTATGGAGTCAAGCATCTGAGGTCGCCGGTGCCATTCATATTCGGGCCTGCTCAATCGTGCGGCCGACGAGCTCTCACGACAGCCAGTGCTCCCGGGAGAGTGGAGACTCCATCCCCAGGTGGTCCAGCTGATCTGGAGTCGCTTCGGGGCCGTGCAGGTAGATCTGTTTGCTGCCCTGGACTCCACCCACTGCCAGCTGTTCTATTCCCTGACCGAGGGGACCCTCAGTTCGGATGTGCTGGCACACAGCTGGCCCCGGGGCCTACGCAAATATGCGTTTCCCCCAGTGAGCCTTCTTGCACAAACACTGTGCAAGGTCAGGAGGACGAGGAGCAGGTCCTGTTGGTCGCCTCCCGCACTGGCCTAACAGGACTTGGTTTTCGGAACTAGTGCTCCTCGCGACAGCACCTCCTTGGCCCATTCCTCTGAGGAAGGACCTCCTGACTCAGAGATGGGGCACCCTCTGGCACCCGCGTCCGGACCTCTGGAAACTCCATGTCTGGTCCCTGGACGGACGCAGCGGAGGTTCTAGGCGGTCTGCCACAAGCTGTGGTAGACACCATTACTTCCGCTAGAGCGCCTCTACAAGGCACCTCACGCGTTGAAGTGGAACCTGTTCGTCGAATGGTGCTCTTCTTGCCGAGAAGACCCCCGAAGGTGTTCGGTCAGTTCTGTGCTTTCCTTCCTACAAGACGGGTTGGAGCGAAGGCTGTCTCCCTCCACCCTCAAAGTTTATGTGGCCGCCATCGCCGCCAATCATGACTTCGTAGGCGGAAAGTCCTTAGGGAAGCACGATCTGATCGTCAGGTTCCTGAATGGGGCGAGGAGACTGAATCCGCCTCGCCCTCCCTCTATACCCTCTTGGGACCTGTCTCTGGTGCTGACCGCACTGCAGAGGCCTCCCTTTGAGCCTTTGCAGTCAGCTGAGTTAAAAATTCTGTCTCTGAAGACAGTACTCCTGACTGCATTGGCCTCCATCAAGAGGGTAGGGGACCTGCAGGCATTTTCGGTCGACGAATCGTGCCTGGAATTCGGGCCTGTTAACTCTCACGTAATCCTGAGACCCCGGCCTGGATATGTGCCCAAGGTTCCCACCACTCCCTTCCGGGACCAGGTGGTGAGCCTGCAAGCGCTGCCTTTGGAGGAGGCAGACCCAGCCCTAGCTTTTCTCTGTCCCGTCCACGCTTTGCGGACTTACGTGGACAGAACGCAAAGCTTGAGGACCTCAGAGCAGTTCTTCGTCTGTTATGGAGGACAGCAGGAGGGAAAGGCTGTCTCCAAGCAGAGGATGGCCCACTGGATAGTGGATGCCATCGTCTTGGCGTATGAAACCCAAGACGTGCCCTGCCCGCTCTGGTTAAGAGCCAACTCCACCAGAGGTTTAGCTTCTTCCTGGGCGCTGGCTCGTGGCGCCTCGCTGGCAGATATTTATAGAGCTGCGGGCTGGGCGACACCCAACACGTTCGCTAGGTTCTATAGCCTACGTGTAGAGCCGGTATCTTCCTGTGTGCTTGTAAGGACCGGTTTTACTGCTAAGACAAAAGCTGAGATCCAACACCCTGCATTAAAACAATAAAACTCAATCTGAAGAGAAAATCTCACAGAGAAACTGTAGGACACCGCCCTGACCAAAACCCCTCTCCCCTCTCTACCTCCCTTTCCCCTTCCCCTGATTCAAGTCCCAGAATGCAGATATACTACATATGATTTATCTTGTGAATCTATTGTTTTATCCCTTTCATGTCTGGTGTCTTTTTAAAGGTCATAGTGCGATTGGTAAAATGGTCTCAACATCACTGAAGTCACTGATAGGGTTAGAAAGATTGAAACATATGAGAATTGTGTTCTCTTTTTGAGTGGTCTCTCCAAAGATATCTGATCTTCTCCCCCCAAACTAGGTGTTTGTGTTGCAAATAGTTACAACCCTTTGTTCTGGTCTGGGTATTTAAGGAAGGGTAGCAGGGCTGCCATTGGGGAATATTCTGTAGACAGAAGCCCCCATGCAGTGTTGTGTCAGTGTCATAAGAGGCACTCACACACACTGTATGTATTGTGCCAGATATGACTCTTTGAAACTATTTTCATATTACTTAATTGTATTTTATGCTGAAAGTTGTGTACCATGGATTCATGTTTAATTATGTTCTTTAAGTTCTGTCTGGCCAAAATAAATGTTAATCTTGATTTATTCTGTATTTTTCATAAGTCATTACTCAAGTAGTGTCGCATGAGGAGTTTGTAGGAGTTTCGTAAATCTTTCTGTCAGGGCAAATTCATACAGAGGGCCCCATGACCGGAGCATGGGGCTAAGCATGAGGGGCAATCTGATTTCTGGGTGTCACTGTTATTAACAAGTTGCAGCTTTCGTGACTATTGCTAAAATTACACTTTCTGTTATGAGTAAGCATTTGCGACTCACTTAAAGGTAAAATAGTTCACTCTGTAATCCTCTGTAATATCAGAACTGACTAATTTGCGTCCGTGAGGTAATGTAATTATAATCATGAGCATTATCCTCTGAGCGACTCTGGGTCCCATGGAGGAACGAGTATTTGAAATTAAGAGATACTAAGAGAAATCAAAGATCTAAATTAAATCACAACTAAACTTATGATCAGCTGTTAAGTTACAAATGTAACAAATGTAACAAAGTTACAAAGAATTGGAGTAAAATCAAATTATTCATGGAGTCAGATTTAAAATTCGATGGTCATAAATTAAGTGAATCCAACAGAAGTGCTGAGAAGGCGAACACGCAGAAGTCCTTCGACCAGGCCGTTAGATTCCGTCCTTGGGCTAACGGATGAACCTTACAAAATGGTGACCCTGACGTGATCTCCAGGATGCGAGTGTCTTTTCAGCGAAGTATTGGGATTACAACAAGCAAGAGGTGATTTCCTTCTCTTTCTTCAGCTGTGATGGTAAGTCCATTTTTTTGCTTTTAGAAATGTTGGGAATATATTGAATACTGTATAAATCCGATGAAGGCTTGAGAATTAGACAACCAAAGTGCTTATCAGGAACATGAAAGCAACAGCGTAGAGTAGAAATGATATCCCTTGCTTTAAAATTCTCCTTGTTTGCATACGCAGCAAGAGAGGAAATTTTATTTCGGTACTCAAAAGAAGGCTGTAAATTAAAGGTCCAGTTACATTTGTTTGTTTGCTTTGCTGCAACAACACAGCAAAGGAAAAGGACAAATGGCCACGTTAACTTGTGAACAAAATCTTACTGGAAAAGATCTCACTGCAATCCTTTGTGTGTAAAATGTGAAGGTGGACAAAACTGATTCAGGACTGATGTCACAATTATAAATGTGTTGTGAAATATAGCGTTTTACTACGGTCTTATTTCAGACATTGGAATCTCTGCACTTTTGTGTGCTTATTAGTGTCTCAAAAGAGACTGAGAAAATTAACAGAACAAAGATGAACTTTGTCTTTCTCCATCAGACCGGTCTTTGTCAAACCTTTCTTTTCATATGCAAATAGATTCTCCAAAGAATGCAATTGATAATATCCAAAAATAAGAAAATTGTGCCCAATTCTATATTGTGTAGTCACAAAATCTTTAAATTGAGCAATGATTTGACCCGTGCGCTCAGCGTTTGCAGTTTATTGAACGTCCACAGCATCTAAGTTGATAACTGGTTTCCAGTTTGGTCTTGTTGCTGTCACACAATGATCCCGCCAGCACAGCAGGAGCTGCAGGGCCAATCTGAAAGATCAGTGAGATTATAACACATTATTCTGGACACAGGACTCAGCAGAGACCCTCTTGAGACCAGCAAATAAAATTATTTTTAATTCATACTATTTTAATATAATATGATTTATATTATGATTATAATGTAAATTATATTATAATGGCTAGGAATGGCTTTTGATCTCATGATGATTCAGCATTATTTAGAGGATGAAAGATTGTTGAAGGAGTAGAAGAAGGATCAGAATGTAGAAAGATGGGATGTGCATTAGGGAACAAGACGGCAAGAGCACTATCAGTGTTGAAATGATGGGAAGGAGAACATAGATGGTTAAAGAAAGGAAGGTTAAGAAAGAAAACTGAAGTGACAAACCTAAAGAGAAAGAACTTCTTTACCTTCTATTTGTGCAAGAATCTTTAATGAGAAAAATTACAATGCCCAGTTAAATGATTAACCTGATTGCTGTAACTTGAATAGGCTGAATCCATTCAAGACCTAATCATTTACATTCCAATCTCAAACCCAGGGAGAGAGAGGAGGTGCGAGCTTTCCATTGTGATGCAATGACAAACAAAGGGGTGCAAGTTTTAGCAAACTCCTCACTGGGAGCATTAGATGGGATGGGATCTGATCGGGGAAGTTATTTACCGGGAATGTAATGAAAGCTGTGTGTTAT
The DNA here is from genome assembly GCA_018749465.1 of Paracanthobrama guichenoti. Taxonomy (NCBI): domain Eukaryota; kingdom Metazoa; phylum Chordata; class Actinopteri; order Cypriniformes; family Gobionidae; genus Paracanthobrama; species Paracanthobrama guichenoti. The sequence goes on from JAGHMJ010001543.1 coordinate 62,242, forward strand.
GTTAATCTCAGACATTGACTCCACAGGGTTTACACACCACAGAGATCCAAATGGTCAAGAGTTTGAAAGACACCATAAATACCAAAGAACCTGTTGCTCTAAACCCAGATCTGGCTTGTATAAACAGCATCATTCAAAGAGATCCCCCAGGGGACCTGAGTGTGATAATGATCACAATACAGCAGATTGAGTAAACACAACTGCAACAACAGCTTAAGGTGCAACGGGTCTGACAGCAGTCAGATCTGACCATTATAAATCAGTTTATTTGACCTTTTTCTTTACAGAAACATAATCATGATGATGATCCATGCCTTTGTAAACTAAAACAAATTCTCTCATAATGGCATAAAACCTTAACAGATTAAAGCCATATGCAACAACTGTCTGGCTAAGGCCATTGAAGAAAAAATAAGATAGCATCATCTATCTTAGTGAAATTTGTGTAAAGGTCCAATATTAGACTGTGTTTCTCTCTGTGTTTCTCTCTCTGTGTTTGTTTTCCTTTCAGGCTGATGGCTGCCACTCTTCAGACCCAGACTCCACAAGGGTCTGGGCTGGCCGGCATCAGCCAGGATACACACACACAACTTAACATAGGAGATGGGAGTGAAAATACTTCATGAAGCCATTCACACCCCACAGCACACATAGCTACATGGCTTCCCAGTGTAAAAACTGGAACTAAATTATACAACACAGATTATGGTAGGATAGACACCACCCATCTCCTATACACAACATACACACACACACACACACACACACTTTTAACTCTAAAACCACACAACATCTCTACCTGGAATAGATCATAGGACTATCCAGGGCAAAATCATTAATATAATGCAAATCTATCATACATTATTCACCTTCATACATATAGGACATGGGAAATTATTTTCATAATTCCTTTTCAGTTAGGTTGAACAAGTTTATGGCTTACAGCTATGTCAACTTCCTATATATATTTCATGTAAGGTGCATAAAACATGTGCATGGCTATTGACACACATCAATTGATTGACAATTAATTGATTAGTAAATTGATGGACAAAATCTTTATTATGTCCAGTCATTGGTATTGTTGCAAACTGGGAGGGCCCCCTAGTTTCCAACATATGACTAATGACAATGAAAATATATCTAAAAGAGTTAGATGCAGAGTGCAGGTATTTCTATCAATTAATAAAACAATTCTCAGTCAGACCTACCTTATTGAGTGTGTCTTAGCCTGTACATCAAATGCACAGAAGATGAGTGCAAAAGCTAAACTAGAGATTTAAATCTCTGTTTCTGTAAATCTCATCCTCTAAGTGATTCGATTGAAATATTAGCCTTCAGTAATGATTTGAAAGTAAAAACAACTGATATAGACACTTTTATAATAACAATTATTAAATTGTGTAATTCCATGTTTAATTATGTGATATATTTTAATTATGCATACTTCTGGTAAATATACTTGTTATATTGATGTTTTGTTACCCTTCCTGTAATTCATCCAGACCACGTTTAAATTCCACTTCCATGTCAGTGGCAGTGAAGAATCTGGCTATCAAATGAGACCTACTCACTAAATATTTGACCCTGAGAAATGAGACCGTATTTACCACTCGCACTTCTGACATGAGTTTATCATGTGTTGTTTTTCTTATGTTCTTGTGTTTATCCAACAACTCTCTTTTCCCATCTCACAATAACCAGAAAGTCATCAGTGTTCAATTATTGCATGGTTATTCAGAAGTTGTTCAGGTGTCTCACACACAATGGAGCATCATCAGTGAAATGATTCCTTCACCCATGGAGATCTGACCTGCCCGGCAAACCAAACCTTCTGCTTGAAGGAGACCGAGGACTTCTCAAAGGGTCAGCTACCTAAGAATCCTGGGGAGGACAGGACACAGATGCTTCCTCAAAGTGTAAAGACACTTTCCACTGACACTTTCTGCTAATGGACACAACAGACTTGGGACAACAAGTCATTCTACAGACTGAAAACTATCACAATCAAGTGCAGGTGGAAGCAAACCTGACCAACAGGATCATAGATATCCTGTCCAATTGCGACAGCATCCAGTCAGCGCAGTACGCCTACACCTAAAGGGACTGTGCCAGAGGTGTGTTTTGCAGTGTTTTCATCTTCATGTTCAGTCTGTCTTAATGTTGTTATTTCAGGTGACTACTTGATTCCTGCACCCATGGACTTGTGCTGTTAACAAGGATCAGCACCATGAACACTCCGGAAACAACATCCAAAATATGGAAACAGGAATATCCAAATATGTCCCCTTGGAAACTCATATGAATTTGTCCCAAGGGGCCAGGGGAAATCTGTAAGGACCGGTTTTACTGCTAAGACAAAAGCTGAGATCCAACACCCTGCATTAAAACAATAAAACTCAATCCGAAGAGAAGATCTCACAGAGAAACTGTAGGACACCGCCTGACCAAAACCCTCTCCCCCTCTCTACCTCCCTTTCCCCCTTCCCCCTGATTCAAGTCCCAGAATGCAGATATACTACATATGATTTATCTTGTGAATCTATTGTTTTATCCCTTTCATGTCTGGTGTCTTTTTAAAGGTCATAGTGCGATTGGTAAAATGGTCTCAACATCACTGAAGTCACTGATAGGGTTAGAAAGATTGAAACATATGAGAATGTGTGTTCTCTTTTTGAGTGGTCTCTCCAAAGATATCTGATCTTCTCCCCCAAACTAGGTGTTTGTGTTGCAAATAGTTACAACCCTTTGTTCTGGTCTGGGTATTTAAGGAAGGGTAGCAGGGCTGCCATTGGGGAATATTCTGTAGACAGAAGCCCCCATGCAGTGTTGTGTCAGTGTCATAAGAGGCACTCACACACACTGTATGTATTGTGCCAGATATGACTCTTTGAAACTATTTTCATATTACTTAATTGTATTTTATGCTGAAAGTTGTGTACCATGGATTCATGTTTAATTATGTTCTTTAAGTTCTGTCTGGCCAGATAAATGTTAATCTTGATTTATTCTGTATTTTTCATAAGTCATTACTCAAGTAGTGTCGCATGAGGAGTTTGTAGGAGTTTCCGTAAATCTTTCTGTCAGGGCAAATTCATACTGAGGACCCCATGACCGGAGCATGGCGCTAAGCATGAGGGGCAATCTGATTTCTGGGTGTCACTGTTATTAACAAGTTGCAGCTTTCGTGACTATTGCTAAAATTACACTTTCTGTTATGAGTAAGCATGTGCGACTCACTTAAAGGTAAAATAGTTCACTCTGTAATCCTCTGTAATATCAGAACTGACTAATTTGCGTCCGTGAGGTAATGTAATTATAATCATGAGCATTATCCTCTGAGCGACTCCGGGTCCCATGGAGGAATGAGTATTTGAAATTAAGAGATACTAAGAGAAATCAAAGATCTAAATTAAATCACAACTAAACTTATGATCAGCTGTTAAGTTACAAATGTAACAAATGTAACAAAGTTACAAAGAATTGGAGTAAGATCAAATTATTCATGGAGTCAGATTTAAAATTCGATGGTCATAAATTAAGTGAATCCAACAGAAGTGCTGAGAAGGCGAACACGCAGAAGTCCTTCGACCAGGCCGTTAGATTCCGTCCTTGGGCTAACGGATGGACCTTACATGCTCACTTCCCATAGTCAGTAACACCGAAGTGCCCGTTCTAAGTGTCGGCTTGCTGCGCCACTCCCTTCCCCATGGAACGGATACGTGCGCTTATATGCTCCAGTCGAGTTCCCCAGCATGGCGAACCCTGTCGAGTCCTCCGCAACCCTCGGCAGTCGGACGTGGCGGAGGCCTAACGCTCGTATGCATTGGTGGAACTTGTGTTAGGCTGGGTTCCATATGTTGTGACCCCCACGGCGGTCCCATATGTGTATTCCCCACGGTAAGTCTCCCTTCGGCGAGCTCTCAGTGTGGTGTGGACCCCCACCTAAAATTGGCCGGAGCCACCCCTGGGACTTCCGTATGTAGCACTGCCCACGGCCAGTCCATACGTGTATTCTCCACATGGTAACTCCCTCCGGGCATGATGTGGCTTCCGCAGCGGCCCCCCGGGGCACGCTTTCCCAGCGTTATCCAATAGTCGGCTGAGTGGGTCTTGCGGAACAGCAGCTGACTCTCCCTGCATGAATTTCCCCGCCCGGAACAGCTGGGGTCTGAGGGGCTCTCTCAGGGCGCTGGAAGTGGTAGCAACTGTGGCGTGTTCCAAAGGGATCCCAATTCGTTGGTGACATCCGACGTACGTCGAGCGTGACCGACTGAAAGGGAACGTCTCGGTTACGTATGGTAACCCTCGTTCCCTGAAGGAGGGAATGTAATTCAGAGGATATAATGTATACACTCACCTAAAGGATTATTAGGAACACCTGTTTAATTTCTCATTAATGCAATTATCTAATCAACCAATCACATGGCAGTTGCTTCAATGCATTTAGGGGTGTAGTCCTGGTCAAGACAATCTCCTGAACTCAAAACTGAATGTCAGAATGGGAAAGAAAGGTAATTTAAGCAATTTTGAGCGTGGCGTGGTTGTTGGTGCCAGACGGGCCGGTCTGAGTATTTCACAATCTGCTCAGTTACTGGGATTTTCATGCACAACCATTTCTAGGGTTTACAAAGAATGGTGTGAAAAGGGAAAAACATCCAGTATGCGGCAGTCCTGTGGGCGAAAATGCCTTGTTGATGCTAGAGGCCAGAGGAGAATGGGCCGACTGATTCAAGCTGATAGAAGAGCAACTTTGACTGAAATAACCACTAGTTACAACCGAGGTATGAGAACATGGATCCATCATGCCTTGTTACTACTGTGCAGGCTGGTGGTGGTGGTGTAATGGTGTGGGGGATGTTTTCTTGACACACTTTAGGCCCCTTAGTGCCAATTGGGCATCGTTTAAATGCCACGGCCTACCTGAGCATGGTTTCTGACCATGTCCATCCCTTTATGACCACCATGTACCCATTCTCTGATGGCTACTTCCAGCAGGATAATGCACCATGTCACAAAGCTCGAATCATTTCAAATTGGTTTCTTGAACATGATAATTAGTTCACTGTACTAAAATGCCCCCAACAGTCACCAAATCTCAACCCAATAGAGCATTTTTGGGATGTGCCCTGGATGTGCATCCCACAAATCTCCATCAACTGCAAGATGCTATCCTATCAATATGGGCCAACATTTCTAAAGAATGCTTTCAGCACCTTGTTGAATCAATGCCACGTAGAATTAAGGCAGTTCTGAAGGCGAAAGGGGTCAAACACAGTATTAGTATGGGTGTTCCTAATAATCCTTTAGGTGTGTGTATTTATATATGCTGTTAGTGCTCCTCACCTCACAAAACGAGTATGCAAATAGGGATGTCAATGCATTCCATTAATGAATCGATTAGTTGTTAGTGTTATACTGCAGTATGTGTCTCCATCAGTGTCTTGTAGTCGACCGCAGGACAGCCATGATCCTCACCAAATCAACGAGAAGGGGTTTAGCCTAAATAAAGGGCTTTAGGATTGTAAAATGAGTCCATGTGATTGATCATTTAATTAAATTACTTATTTAATAATCAAATATAACAAGTAACACACCAGCGCCGCCTCAGATGAGTTGATCAGAATGTGTGCATGTGGAGCAACAGCAGCTAAACCCAGTGAACTCTCAACCATTTATTACAATAGTGTTATTCTCATTGATGTTGTGTAATATGACAGTCCCAATCAGAGGCTTTATTAGGTGTGCGTTGCTGTTTGAGCTGAAGATGATCACCAGCGTGCTTCACTACCGTATTAATTCTTACCCAAATGCATCCTATGAGATGAATCAGATATATGCAGGCCCACACCAACCAAACACAACAAAACAAAAAGGCTGTGAATGCACACGCACACTTAAGATGAAGGTGTAGAAATGCTCCCAAACAGAGCTCCGGTGTGCTCGCTTAATTTCTCCTCGTGTCGGCTTTACGTGTTTCACGGTTGAGTGTTTCTGCTTAAACGATGATCGACACGTTTGAGCGGTTAAATGTATTACTCGACAAACGTTTAATGTTGCTGTCAAATAATTATTAAAATGACTTGTCTAACAGGGTGGAACACCATAACAGGCATCCTGCATGGTTTGCCATCTATCATGTGTGACCTTGACTAAATGTCTGTGCATTTTAGTTTTCGCCAGTGAAACTCACATTTTCGTCATGCTGCAACCATAATCCCCATTATTTTGCTCAAAATTATAATCACAAGGATTGTCGTCATTTGAAATGCATGTATTTATTGTTGCACTTTCACCAATAAGCACAAATCACGAGAATGTCGACCCAGACGCAGGGTTTTATTTTACTAGAGAGAAATTTGAGATTTATTCAAAGCAAAGTTAAAACTATTAACACAAAACATATTCTCCACAACAAAACATTTTTTAAAACACGAAATGTTTGTGAACCCTTCTACATTATTTGTAGTACTATACGAATCAAAATCAACTTTCAACCCAGCTTTTATCATATTCTGACAAAAAAATAAAATAAAATAAATAAATATATCAAAAACTAAGGACTCTATATTATTTCTTCTGCTCAATACAAAATTAAACAACTTAAACATTTCTCCAAACATCATGAACATTTGTTGTTACAACTGGAAAAGAACATAATCCAAACAAAAAGGCCAATTTTCACTTACATTGTGTTATGTTCGCTGATAGAAAACAGGAAGATCCAATAGCGAGTCCGAACAGTAACTTCAGTAACTGTGCGGGTATAAATGAGACACAGGTGATTGCGAATAGGAATCCCTACCAAAGTGCCATGGCCTCTGCCCCCTTCCAGTGCCAAGTGTGAGTCGCCTGAGCTCTCTTACCTGATGAGACGGGGCTCACACCAGGAATCCATCACTGCTGTTCCGCATGACCCTGCTCAGTGATTATTGGATGACACTGGGAAAGCGTGCCCTAGAAAAGGGGGCCGCTGCGGAGCCCACATCGTACCCCGGAGAAGTTATGTGGAGAACAATGCTGAGCCGTAGCCCGCAAGGGAGGAGGGGGCTCAGTCCCGGTGACGGGAAGGCTCTCCCAAGGGAAAGACACGGGCTTCCCATAGGAGCGACCGTGGAAGAATATATGGGATCCCCGCAGGGTCACTCATATAACACCAGCCCCTTACCGGTTCTCAAGGATTCAGCGGCAAGGGGCCTGATGCTCGACGTTCCGCGACGTCCGGCACCGAGGGTGATGGAGGACTCACAGAGTTTGCTTCTGGAGACTATATGATACTTGAAATTAGCTGGATTACATCACCGTTTCACCAGAACGGCTGTACAAATTCTGTTGCATTATTTTCCTTTTAACAATGTGAAGCTGCTTTGAAACAATTGGACTTGTTAAAAGCGCTATATAAATAAAGGTGATTTGATTTGAATAAGAGCGCCGGAGCGCAGCAAGCCGACAAGAGCCGGGGCCTCTCGGTGCTTCTACCTGTTTGAGGTGAGAACACAGGAGGAGACCGGCTGAGAGTGTTGGGTGTCGCCCAGCCCACAGCTCTACAGATGTCTGACAGCGAGGCACCACGTGCCAGCACCCAGGAGGATGCAACACTTCTAGTAGAGTGTGCTCGCACCCTGAGCAGACAGGGCACACCTTGTGCTTGGTAAGCCAAGGTGATGGCATCCACTATCCAGTGGGCCATCCTCTGCTTGGAGACAGCCTTTCCCTTCTGCTGGCCTCCGTGACAGACAAAGAGCTGATCTGAGGTTCTGAAGCTTTGAGTTCTATCCACGTAGATCCGCAGAGCGCGGACGGGACAGAGCAAAGCTAGGGCTGGGTCTGCCTCCTCCGGGGGCAGCACTTGCAGGTTCACCACCTGGTCCCTGAAGGGAGTGGTAGGAACCTTGGGCACATAGCCAGGCTGGGGTCTTAGTACCACGTGGGTATTACCCGGCCCGAACTCTAGGCACGATTCGTCGACCGAAAATGCCTGCAGGTCCCCTACCCTCTTGATGGAGGCCAATGCAGCCAACAGCAAAGTCTTCATAGATAGAATCTTTAGCTCTGCTGACTGCAAATGCTCGAATGGGGCATTCTGGAGTGCTCGGAGCACACAGGGTGCCCCGTCTCTGAGTCAGAAGGTCCTTCCTCAGAGCAATCGGCCAAGGAGGGTCTGTCGCGAGGAGCGTAAGTTCTGGGAACCAGGTCCGGTTGGGCCAGTACGGCGCCACCAGCCGGACCTGCTCCTCGTCCTCCCTGACCTTGCACAGTGTCTGTGCAAGTAGGCTCACTGGGGGAAACGCACATTTGCACAGCCCCTGGGGCCAGCTGTGCGCAAGGGCATCCGTGCCGAGTGTACCCTCGGTCAGCGAATAGAACCACTGGCAGTGGGACGTTTCTGGGGAAGCAAACAGGTTGACCTGTGCCACCCTGAACTGTCTCCAGATCAGCTGAACCACCTGGGGGTGGAGTCGCCACTCCCCTTGGAAGCACAGCTCGTGAGAGCTCGTCGGCCACAATGTTGTGCACACCAGGGACATGAATGGCCCGAAGCGACCTCCGACACTTCTGACTCCAGAGGAGGAGATGGTGGGCGAGTTGCGACATGCGACGGGAGTGCAGACCACTTTGTCGGTTGATGTACGCAACGGTCGCAGTATTGTCTGTGTGGACCAGCACATCTTTGCCCCATAACCGCCTTAGAAGCAGCTCAGAGCAAGATGTACTGCTAGCAACTCGAGGCAATTGATGTGCCAATGCATGTGCGGGCCCGTCCAAACCCCTGACACTGCATGCCGGTTGTACGTGGCTCCCCAGCCCATGGCGGAGGCATCTGTGAAAACCACAGCATGCCTGGACACCTGTTCCAGGGGCACTCCAGCCCGAAGGAACGAGGGGTCTGACCACGGACTGAAGGACTGGCGACAGGCCGGTGTGATGCTCACCCCGTGAGTGCTGCGTTGCCACGCCCATCTCGGGACTCGGCCGCGTAGCCAATGCTGAAGCGGTCTCATATGAAGCAGGCCGAGTGGCGTTACTGCCGCCGCGGCTGCCATATGCCCCAGGAGCCTCTGAAACTGTTTCAGTGGAACCGCCATCCTGCCCTGAAATGTGTTCAGGCAGTTCAGCATCGACTGGACATGCTCCTCTGTGAGGCGCGCTGCCTGCTCGACCGAATCCAACTCCATACCGAGAAAAGAGATCCTCTGCCCGGGGGCGAGTTTACTCTTTTCCCAGTTGACCTAAAGACCCAACTGGCTGAGGTGTCTGAGCACCAGGTCCCTGTGTTCACACAACTGATCCCTGGACTGTGCTAGAATGAGCCAGTCGTCGAGATAGTTGAGGATGCGAATGCCCCGTTCTCTCGTGGGCACGAGGGCCCCCTCCGTGACTTTCGTGAGGACACGGGGGGACAGGGCCAGCCCGAAGGGCAGGACTTTGTACTGATATGCTCGACCCTCGAACGCAAAGCGCAGAAATGGCCTGTGTCGAGGAAGGATCGAGACATGAAAGTATGCGTCCTTCAGGTCGATCGCTGCAAACCAATCTTGGGGATGGATGCATTCGAAAATGCACTTCTGCGTGAGCATCTTGAACGGTAGCTTGTGGAGGCTCCGATTCAAGACTCGCAGGTCCAAGATTGGCCGTAACCCACCGGTTTTCTTGGGTACAATGAAGTATGGGCTGTAGAAGCCGGTCTTCATATCATCTGGAGGGACCGGCTCTAACGCGTCCTTCGCCAGCAGGACAGCGATCTCCGCACGCAGGACATGGGCATCTGCAGCATTCACCGAAGTGAAGCGGACACCCCTGATCCTGGGGGAGCGCCGGGCGAACTGAATCGCGTAGCCGAGCCTGATGGTCCGAATGAGCCAGCGAGACGGACCGAGGAGCACTAGCCAGGCTCCCAGGGACCGTACAAGCAGGACCATAGGGACCACTGGCGTACCCACCGTGGCAGCGAGGTGGAATGCAGGTACCAGACTGGGGCTTCTGTCTCATGGAGGCGGCCCGCAGCGAGGTGAGAGTGTGCCGTGCAACACTTACCTGATTCCACAGGTGGGTAGGGTGGCCTGCTTGCGCCCGGCTCCACAACGCCGCTTGGGTGGAGGCTGCTGCTGTGGCGCAGGAGCGGAGGCAGACGCAGGCACCCGCCCTCGGCGACGAGCAGGCTGAGGCGCTGCCGGCGGTGGGGTGGAGACAGCAGCTGACCGCCGTGGCAGAATGTGACTGACCGCCTCAGTCTGCTTCTGTGCGGCCGAGAACTGCTGGGCGAAGTTCTGGACCGCTTCGCCGAAGAGGCCAGTCTGGGAGACGGGGGAGTAAAGGAACCTGACTTTGTCGGTCTCCCTCATGTCCGCCAGACACAGCCAGAGGTGGCGTTCCTGGACCACCATAGTGGACATCGCACGACCCACGGCCCGCGCCGTAACCTTCATCGCACGAAGCGCAAGGTCCGTTGCAGTTCTCAGTTCCTGGAGAACTGTGAGATCGTGACCACCCTCGTGCAAGGTCTTCAGAGCCGGGGCCTGATGGACCTGCAACAACGCCGTAGCGTGTAAAGCGGAGCCTGCCTCTCCACAAGCCTGGTAGGCCTTCCTGATCAGATCGGATGAGTACCTACAGGCCCCAGAGGGAAGACACGGGTTCCCCCTGGAAGTGGAGTTAGGGCACAGTTGCATAGCAATGCCCCGTTCCACGGGAGGAACCTGCGTGTATCCCTTTGCAGGTCTGCCATCGAGGGTGGTGAGGGAGGAGGATCCACTAGGCCGGTTTCGGGCAGTAAAAGGTGCTGTCCATGACCTTGTGAGCTCCTCGTGCACCTCCGGGAAAAAAGGAACCGGGGTGGGGCGCTGAGAACCAGCACGGGCCGGGCAAGCATAGCCATCATCTCCGGATCAGTATCGGGCACAGCGGGTCTACCCGGAGGAGCCCCCTACGCCGACACATCCACTCAAGAGAGTTCTGACCTTCCCTCCGATGCAGCGATGGACATCTGGTCCTCAAGGGGAGCCCTAAAGGATACGGATGATCGCGTTCCAATGGCAGCTCTACTGGCTGTGGAGTGCGAGAGGGATGAGGGTTCCCCGGGGGTTGGTTCCCTTGGGGAGACACGCTCACTGTAACCCTCAAATCAGCCGGGCTACTGCCTGAAGTAACTCTCTGAGGAGGGTTAGATCGAGGCAGAGGCACAGAGGCTCCGCCCCTTGCGAGACGGAGCTGCGATCGCAACTTCGAGATGGTCATGTTCCTGCAGTGAGAACATGATTCATCCACCAGCGCTGCCTCAGCGTGCTGAACGCCCAAACACGAGATACAGCACTGATGACCATCCCTCGGTGACAGGAAACCACCGCATCCAGAAACACACAGATAGAATGTCATCTTAAAAAAGATGCAAGCTCTATCTGTGTAAGCTCTTTCAGAAGGACGCTCTCCTTGGTGCTGAAGCACGCAGGGGGAGGGGTTGCGGTGACACAGTCAGGGGGTAGTGCAGCCTGACGTGCGCGCTCTCTCACACGAAGGCGCTCTCTTACCAGCCGTGGGAACGGCTTTTTAGCGCTCTCCACCTAGCACACCGAACCGGCTGTGAAAACAGCCTTTGTGATCGTTCTGACAAACAACAAAGAGAGATGATCGGAAAACCACACGACCCGCTGCTGTGCCGTCACACCAACACCGAGTGAAGAGATCGCTTCCGAAAGGCGGCTTCCGTCTTCAGTCAGGATTGCGAAGTAAGGAGTGATATCTGTAGTAACCATCTACCACTCGGCTCCGAAGCAAAAAAATGCTAATTTGATGCAATCACCTGTGTCTCATTTATACCCGCACAGACTGTGGCATGAGCACCTGGTGCAATCATTGCATGCCAATGTGCATTGGCTCGTTTTAGTTACACTCGAAGTAGATTGGCTCTCGTGAGCGAGATTCCTATTCGTCGGTACTCCGACGTGGCGTCGAGAGTGACCGACTGAATGGGAACAAGGGTATGTGAGAGACACATATAAATGTGGTGGATAATGAGTGCAGCAGGTAACAGTGATTCGATCCCAGTAATCAGTGACCACGCTTCCAGCACAACCACACAAACACAGAGAGAAAAGAGATGATGAATCTATGAACCGTGACACATTGGGATTAATAACAGAAATAAAAGCATTGACAGCCAAAATACCGTGTAGGACCCTCCATTGTAAATCTCCGACCCTTTTTGTCAACGGTGGTTTGTAAATCGCTCTCCACACAGGTCCTACCTCATTGTCAAGCCCTAGATGAGCTCTCCAAGGTGTAACACTCCTCTAAACAACTAAGTGGAGTTTACACTAAATAAGGAGATTGTTAGTTCCTTTTAAATAAATCAAAAGCATCGGCAGTACCACTCAAACCCCCCACACACACACACACACACACACACACACACACACACAGCCATTGGCATCGGAGGAGATCGTCCGAACCAGTGCTTCAGGTTAACCACAATTACAATGTCTGTTTTAAGTGGGTCACCCCAACTAACTGTGTAATTTATTGGCCCTAGCAATGATCCTTGCTAGCCTAGCAGAGAATTTATTAGAGGCAGAAGAGAGAGGATGAGTTTTTATCCAGACTAGATCGCCTGGCTGAAACTGTGCATCTTTCCATCAGGAATTGTAATATTCCCTTGTCTGGCTTGCTGCAACGCCACTCTTTGCTTTACTTCCTCTGCCATGATGTTCTGTCGTTCCAGTAGATTATATGAGGTTTGGTCTGGTGTGGGAGGTTTGAGGATTAACCTCTCCAGCGGTCCGAGAAGCTGCCTACCCAACATCAACTCTGTACCCAACATGTTCTACCGGTGGTTTCTTGCTGTGCAGTATTAATAGCAAATCTTAAATCAGGTAACCACTGGTCCCAGGCTTGATGGTATTGTCCCACATATGATGCAATCATTGTTTTTAATGTGCTGTTCATCCTCTCTGTCAGGTTTGTCTGAGGATGGTAACTGGTGGTGAGTTTTTGGATACTTCCCCAAGTCTTGCATAACTTAGCCAGTATGTTCGAGGTGAAATGTGCTCCCCGGTCTGATATTGTGTATTTGGGGACCCCCCAGCGAGTAAAGACTTCTTCTCTTAGAATTCTGACAATCTTCTGTCTTACTGTCCCTAAGGGGGAACATCTCTACCCATTTTGGAAGTGCAAAAGCTAAAGTTATATCAGTCAGACTTTCCAAAATACTGAATGTAATTGGTCAGATAGAAATACAAATCGTTTGACTCACTGTTGCTGTATATCCTGCAGAGATTAGCTTGAATCCTAATGAAACATTATAATCATAAACCCAAGAGTAGCTTAAGTTTGAGCTTACCTCTGGTTCAGCTTCTGGATATTCATCCACATCTTCAGTCTCTGCTGAATCGGTGTATTGCTACACATCACATTACAAATATAGCTGAGATTAAAAAAAAAACCCTGTGACACTTAAATCAAATAACATTTAATACTAACCTCACGTTCGGTTTCTGTAAATACCTCAAAATCTTCTGAATTGGCTGGTTCCTAAAAACATATTGGATTACAGAAGAATTAATCTGTCATGCCATTGCTTGGAAAAGTGATTCAAAATCAAAAATACTTTAGTTTGGGATGTTTTTACATAAATTAAAATCACACAAACCTGAGATTGCGTTTCAGAACACACGTCTCATGTATTGTTCGGGCATCTTTTGCCTAAATGTTTTAATAATTAAATGGATAAGTGTTTGTCCACCATAACCTTATAAAACAAGACAACTGATGCTTATGCTCTGATAGAACATAAAATAAAAAGCTTAAGTTAGCATGGGTGGATCTTATTTATGTTCATGGACAGGGTTTGGGAGACTTTGCAAGCTGCACTCTTTACATACAGAACTGATTGGATTGTAAAAATAATTTTCATATTGAAATGGTTTCACAAATATAAGCAAACAGAAATTTACAGTAACATTAAAAAAATGATGACCGATTTAGATTTTTTTCTGACTCAAATATAGCACATGAATTCAACGGCAGAACATTTGTATTGATTCATAAACAATACACATTGTATTTTAACAACTGATTATTTCCGTGCATATCAATGCAACCTAATGCATCTATACATGAATTATTGACCTGCAACCTTCGCCTTTTGGTAGTTGCGGCATCTCGACCTCCACGTGCACAAGATACTTCTTGTCTGGGCCTCGCTGCGCCATTATCAGGTCAGTTTTGATTTAACAACTGTTTAACATTTCCTAAACAAATATGTACAGAAAGATTAGTCACAGACGCATCGCTGCTACACGAGAACTGTAAACTGCCATCATTTGGGCCTAACGTTAGTTACTCGCCTTCATGTCGTCCACTCCACGCACGGATCGGTTGGATTCCTTTAGCTTACTGAAGTCGACAAGACCTTGTTCCACGGCAAAATGTAAATGAAAAGTAGGACAGTACAGCTGTTCAGGAATGCACAAATTGCTGTGCCTTGAAAGAAAAAATAAAGCAGCTGGAAGAAGACAACAGAAGATTAGTTCTTCACCTGGACACCATAAATGGTAAACAACATTTCAGGCCTTTGTAGTCTATGTAAAGATATGCACTGGTATAATTGATACCAATACAGATTTATAGGGGCTGTTTACATCTGGTCACTTTGTGCGTTTCAGCTGTCGGATCATGAAAAGATCAGGTGTAAATGCCCTCCGGTATGTCCTCATTCGAGGCAGATGTAAATCAGATCGCTCAAACCACTTTAGGAGGAGGTCTGGGCCGCATTCCAGACAAAACTGGTGTAATTGCATCTGTTTGATGAAACCGTATATGTAAATTGTATTCCTCCCAACAATGCTAAAAAAATAAATGTGTGAGAGCGTGTTATAGGCTATGTGTCATGTAATAATGCACAGTTTATGAATCACTGTTTCAGAGTTGAAGAGCTTGGTGTGTGCGCTGAAGGGGGGCTTAGAAGAAAGAAGTGCCCCTGCAAAGCATCAAAAACCAGCCATACTTGCACATCCACACTCGTCGCAAGACAACCAAGTGGACCCCCTTGAGGATGATGTAAGTTTAGTTGTTGTTTTAAAGCACAAATAAAATTGTAAATCTGGGTACATTTCTTACCATTTTGTCAGAAGGATTCAAATATTTTTACATCAATTTAATCTTATTAACTAAAAATATGGGCAGGTACTCAATTAAAAAAAAACAACAACAAAAAACGTCTCGGTTACGTATGGTAACCCTCGTTCCCTGAAGGAGGAGCGGAGGCGTCGTCTGGCGTCACCGGCGAATTGGGATCACTTCAGGAGCCCTAACAGCTTCGAGATATAGAGAACAGGCCAATGAGAATTGGCGTGCGATTTGCATCTCGCGCTCCGCCCGCGCGTTGCGGTATAAAGCGGAAGTGAAATGCACGACGTTTGTTTTTCACTGAGGGCGAACTATTGACTCGGCCTGCAGTGATGGTACAGCAATTGTGGCAGCGGGGCGTACATCTCCGTTCCCTCCTTCAGGAACGAGGGTTACCATCACGTAACCCGAGGCGTTCCCTTTCAGTCGGTCATGTTCGGCGACGCGTGGCGTCACAGACGCAATTGGGATCCCTTTGGAACACGCCACAGTTGCTACCACTTCCAGCGCCCTGGGAAAGCCCCTCAGACCCGGCTGTTCCGGCGGGGAAATTCACGCAGGGAGAGTCAGCTGCTGTTCCGCAAGACCCACTCAGCCGACTATTGGATAACGCTGGGAAAGCGTGCCCGGGGGCCGCTCACGGAAGCCACATCATGCCGGAGGAGTTACCATGTGGAGAATACACGTATGGACTGGCCGTGGGCAGTGCTACATACGGAAGCCCCAGGGTGGCTCCGGCCATTTAGGCGAGGTCCACACCACACTGAGGCGGCAGAGAGGGAAAGACACGAGCTCGCCGAAGGAGACTTACCGTGGAGAATACACATATGGGACGCCGTGGGGTCACAACATATGGAACCCAGCCTAACACAAGTTCCACCAATGCATACGGCGTTAGGCCTGGCGTCGGACGCTCCGCCACGTCCGACTGCCGAGGGTTGCGGAGGACTCGACAGGGTTCGCCATACTGGGAACTCGACTGGAGCATATAAGCGCGCGTATCCGTTCCATGGGGAAGGAGTGGCGCAGCAAGCCGACACTTTAGAACGGGCGCCGGTGTTACTGACTATGGGAAGTGAGCACACAGGAAGATACCGGCTCTACACGTAGGCTATAGAACCTAGCGAGCGTGTTAGGTGTCGCCCAGCCCGCAGCTCAACAAATATCTGCCAGCGAGGCGCCACGAGCCAGCGCCCAGGAAGAAGCTACACCCCTGGTGGAGTGGGCTCTTAACCTGAGCAGGCAGGGGCACGCTCTTGGGTTTCATACGCCAAGGCGATGGCATCCACTATCCAGTGGGCCATCCTCTGCTTGGAGACAGCCTTTCCCTTCTGCTGTCCTCCATAACAGACGAAGAGCTGTTCTGAGGTCCTGAAGCTTTGCGTTCTGTCCACGTAAGTCCATAAGCGCGGACGGGACAGAGAAAAGCTAGGGCTGGGTCTGCCTCCTCCGAGGCAGCGCTTGCAGGCTCACCACCTGGTC
Source organism: Paracanthobrama guichenoti (assembly GCA_018749465.1). Lineage (NCBI taxonomy): Eukaryota > Metazoa > Chordata > Actinopteri > Cypriniformes > Gobionidae > Paracanthobrama > Paracanthobrama guichenoti. The sequence continues at coordinate 78,844 of JAGHMJ010001543.1, forward strand.
CCGGAAAGGAGTGGTGGGAACCTTGGGCACATATCCAGGCCGGGGTCTCAGGATTACGTGAGAGTTACCAGGCCCGAATTCCAGACACGATTCGTCGACCGAAAATGCCTGCAGGTCCCCTACCCTCTTGATGGAGGCCAATGCAGTCAGGAGTACTGTCTTCAGAGACAGAATTTTTAACTCAGCTGACTGCAAAGGCTCAAAGGGAGGCCTCTGCAGTGCGGTCAGCACCAGAGACAGGTCCCAAGAGGGTATAGAGGGAGGGCGAGGCGGATTCAGTCTCCTCGCCCCCCTCAGGAACCTGACGATCAGATCGTGCTTCCCTAAGGACTTTCCGCCTACGAAGTCATGATTGGCGGCGATGGCGGCCACATAAACTTTGAGGGTGGAGGGAGACAGCCTTCGCTCCAACCCGTCTTGTAGGAAGGAAAGCACAGAACTGACCGAACACCTTCGGGGGTCTTCTCGGCGAGAAGAGCACCATTCGACGAACAGGTTCCACTTCAACGCGTAGAGGTGCCTTGTAGAGGGCGCTCTAGCGGAAGTAATGGTGTCTACCACAGCTTGTGGCAGACCGCCTAGAACCTCGCGTCCGTCCAGGGACCAGACATGGAGTTTCCAGAGGTCCGGACGCGGGTGCCAGAGGGTGCCCCGTCTCTGAGTCAGGAGGTCCTTCCTCAGAGGAATGGGCCAAGGAGGTGCTGTCGCGAGGAGCACTAGTTCCGAAAACCAAGTCCTGTTGGGCTAGTACGGAGCGACCAACAGGACCTGCTCCTCGTCCTCCCTGACCTTGCACAGTGTTTGTGCAAGAAGGCTCACTGGGGGAAACGCATATTTGCGTAGGCCCCGGGGCCAGCTGTGTGCCAGCGCATCCGAACCGAGGGTCCCCTCGGTCAGGGAATAGAACAGCTGGCAGTGGGTGGAGTCTGGGGCGGCAAACAGATCTACCTGCGCGGCCCCGAAGCGACTCCAGATCAGCTGGACCACCTGGGGATGGAGTCTCCACTCTCCCGGGAGCACTGGCTGTCGTGAGAGCTCGTCAGCCGCACGATTGAGCAGGCCCGGAATATGAATGGCACGAAGCGACCTCAGATGCTTCTGACTCCATAGGAGGAGATGGCAGGCGAGTTGTGACATGCGACGGGGCGTAGACCACCCTGTTTGTTGATATATAGCGGCCGCAGTGCTGTCCGTCACGGACCAGAACGTGCTTGCCTCTGAGCGGCGTTTTGAAGCGGCTGAGTGCAAGGCGAACTGCTAACAACTCCAGGCAATTGATATGCCATTGCAGTTGGGGCCCGTCCACAGACCCGACACTGCAAGCCCGTTATGCACGTGGCACCCCAGCCGGTGGATGAGGCATCCGTGGAGACAACAGCATGCCTGGACACTTGTCCTAGAGGCACGCCTGCCTGTAGAAATGAAGGGTCCGACCACGGGCTGAAGGTTTGGCGGCATCTCGGCGTCACTTGGACACGGAGAGTTCCGCTGCGCCACGCCCATCTCGGGACCCGGTCGTGGAGCCAGCGTTGAAGCGGTCTCATATGAAGCAATCCCAGCGGCGTTACTGCGGCTGCGGACACCATATGCCCCAGGAGCCTCTGAAAATGTTTCAGTGGTACCGCTATCCTGCGTTCGAGCGAGTTCACGCCAGTTCAACACTGACTGGACACGCTTCTCGGTGAAGCGCGCCGTCCGGGCGACCAGTCTATCTCCATCCCGAGAAAGAGATCCTCTGCGAGGGCAGAGTTTGCTCTTCTCCCAGTTGACCTGAAGCCCCAACCGGCAAAGGTGACGGAGCACCATGTCCCTGTGTTCGCACAGCTGCTCTCGCGACTGGGCAAGGATCAGCCAGTCGTCGAGGTAGTTGAGAATGCGAACACCACGCTCTCTCATGGGAGCAATGGCCGCTCCGCGACTTTCGTGAAGACACGGGCGACAGGGCCAGCCCGAAGGTAGGACCTGTACTGATATGCTCGTCCGTCGAATGCAAAGCGTAAGGAACGGTCTGTGTCGAGGAGAATCGAGACATGAAAGTACGCGTCCTTCAGGTCGATCGCTGCAAACCAATCTTGGGGACGGACGCACCTGAAGATGTGTTTCTGCGTTAACATCCTGAACGGCAGCCTGTGAAGGGACTGGTTCAGAAGTCGCAGATTCAAGATCGGTCGTAACCCGCCGCTTTTCTTGGGCACAATGAAGTACGGGCTGTAGAAGCCGGTCTTCATATCGGCTGGAGGGACCGGCTCTATCGCGTCCTTCGCCAGTAGGACTGCGATCACCGCCTGGAGCACAGGGGCATTCTCTTTCGTCACAGAGGTGAAGTGAACGCCCCTGAACTTGGGGGGACGCCGGGCGAACTGAATCGCATAGCCGAGTCTGATAGTGCGGATGAGCCAGCGAGGCGGGCTGGGAAGCGCTAGCCAGGCTCCCAGGAACCGTGCAAGCGGGACCAGCGGCACCACAGGCGTACCCGCAGCGGGGCAGCGGCGGCATGCAGGGACCCGATACGGGCGGCATGGTAGCGGCCCAAGGTGGGGTCTGAGAGTGTGCTGTGCAACACTTACCTGCTTCCGCTGAGGGGCACACGAGTGTGGGAGGCCGTTGGTGAGTGTCCCAGACACAGCCGGCACCCCTGCTGGCGATAAGAGAGGCGCCTGAGGGTGACAAGGCATGGAAGCGTCGAACACCGCCAAGCGCTCTCTTAGCACCCAGAGATTCGGAAACTGCTCTTTTATTGACAATTTGGGTGCCGCTAGCACTGGGGCTAGCGGCGGAACAGGATGACACAATATCGCCCCCCGGCCCTCCTCCGGGGAGAGAATGCTGCGGCCGTCTCTCGAAGAGCAGTCTCCTCCATCTCTGGGTGGCCCGTCTCAGGGTCTCTTACGACGGCGCTTGCCACCTGGCTTGGCAGCGGCCTGAGCGGGCTGGACGTCCTTCCACGTCCGGCCCACGCCGGCGCCGGGTGGAGGCTGCTGCTGGGCTTGGGTGGGAGCGGGGGCAGCGGCGGGCGGATGTCCTCGGCGACGAGCAGGCGGAGGTGCTGCGGCCGGCGGCGGGGTGGAGGCAGCAGCTGACCGCCGGGGCAGGATGTATTTTATGGCCTCCGTCTGCTTCTGGGCGCCGAGAACTGCTGGGCAAAGCTCTCGACCGCGTCGCCGAACAACCCGGCCGGGGAGATGGGGGAGTCCAGTAACCGAGTCTTATCGGTCTCCCTCATGTCGGCCAGGTTGAGCCAGAGATGCTGCTCCTGGACCACTAGAGTGGACATCGCCTGACCAATGGAACGGGCGGTGACTTTCGTCGCCGGAGGGCGAGGTCCGTCGCCGTCCGGAGCTCCCGGAGGAGCTCTGGGCCAGGGCTACCCTCGTGCATATCCATGAGTGCCTGGGCCTGATGCACCTGAAGCAGCGCCATGGCATGCAAAGCGGACGCAGCCTGGCCACAAGACCTGTAAGCCTTCGCAGTCAGACTGGAGGAGAACTTACAGGCCTTGGACGGGAGACGTGGGTCACCGCGCCAGTTGGAGGCGGTCGCTGGACACAGTTGCATCGCGACGGCCCGCTCCACCGGCGGGATCCCCAAGTACCCCCTGGCTTGCCCGCCGTCAAGGGTAGTGAGGAGGGAGGAGCCACCGGGTCGGTTCCTGGCACTAAAGGGTGTCGACCACGACCTGGTGAGCTCCTCATGCACCTCCGGGAAGAAAGGTACCGGGGCGGGATGCTGAGAACCAGTGCGGCCCGCCCTGAGAAACCAATCGTCCAACCTAGAAGGTTCGGGACGTGGTGGAGGGTTCCACTCAAGCCCGACCTTTTCGGCGGCCCGGGAAAGCATAGCCGTCAACTCGGGGTCTGACTCGACCGCTGCCACTCTCCCAGAGGGAGGCAGTGCAGCCGAATCTTCATCCTCCGAGGACTGGAACTCCCCCTCCGATGCAGCGATCGACATCTGCTCCTCCGCCAGAGCTCCGAAGGAGACCGACGGACGCCCATGGGAGGGGCCAGCGGGTCCCTCCGGAAGCTCAACCGGTAGCGGCGCTTGTGAGGGGTTAGGGGCCTGCGGAGGTACGCTCGGCGGGTTTGCCCTAACCGTAATCCTCAGGTCACCCCGGCCATTCGTCGAAGTAGATCTATTCTGGGGAATAGAGCTAGATCGAGGCATGGGTAGGGGGACTCCACCTACACGAATGTAGGCGAGTCTCGACCTAAGCGCTGCGATAGTCATGTTCCCACAGTGAGAACACAAACTATCCACAAAGGCTGCCTCAGCGTGCTGTAAGCCCAGGCACGTGATACAGCGATTGTGACCGTCAGCGGGTGACAGGGAACAACCGCATCCAGTAGCGCACGGGTGGAATGACATCTCGAAAAAGACGCAGTGTCACACCCATGTAGCTCTTTTGTGAGGAAAACGCTTTTTTTTTTTTTTTGTGCTGAAGCACTCAGGGGAGGACCGCGGCAACACACCGAGAAATAGTGCAGCCCGTGTGTGTGCACTCACAACTCTCTTGCTGCGAGAACAGCAGTTGTTTTTTTTCTTCTCTTAATGCAGCAGGGGGCGCGGTCGCGCTGGTTGTGCCGTCTCGCCAACACACGCGTTTTCCTCTCTCTCTGGCCTCTCGTTCTCTCTATTCTCTCTCTCTCGTTTCGCTCTTCATCAACGCCGTTCGGCTCCGAAGTGAATGACAAACGTGCGTGCATTTCACTTCCGCTTTATACCCGCGACGCGGGGCGGAGCGCGAGATGCAAATCTCGCACGCCAATTCTCATTGGCCTGTTCTCTATATCTCGAAGCTGTTAGGGGCTCCCTGAAGTGATCCCAATTCGTCGGTGACGTGCGACGTACGTCGAACGTGACCGACTGAAAGGGAAACACACCTAACTTAGGCCTTGAACTAAGACACATTTAGCTGTATACGTAAAACATTTGTGTCGTATCGGCGTTTCAGCAAGCCTGGTCCTAGAGTGGATACATGTGAAAACGACACCCCTGGGGATTTCTTTAGGCTGCGTTTGTATATTTTGTATTTTTATTTATTTAGAAAAGGGACAGTGTACATCAACGTTCATGAATGTAAATGTATCCAATTTAGCCAAAAGCTATTTTTTATCAGTAGTCCCTTTACCAGATGTTATTAGGTATCATATGCACGCAAAAAGTGTGTGTCGTGTGCTAAACATTGTTTACTGGATGCACGTAAAAAGTCATTTATGCAAATAAAGAGCACGCAAAGCTCGATCGGTCACATTATCTGCTCCCTTTCTGCATACAGTTTATTCCAGTTAATATAACTTATTCATCATGCTGATAAGATTGTCTTCATTTTCGAATGCGTTAAACACATTAATATAATTCATAAGCGGTTCTTAGGTTGTTTTATCTGTGTTGCCAGAATATGATGTGCAGTTGTCCAAAGCACAAAAACACTTTTATGTTGCCTGTTCCTACTGTAGAAGTTCACTGAATGATATTGATCTGTTTTGGGAGCACAGCTGTTGTATTGGCAGAACTACAGAATAGCACTCAGGGCTGTGCATTCACCTTTTTTGCACATAGCACTGGTGCTGCAGAGGTTGAACGTTTTGTAGCACAGGCCAAACCACTGTAGCACATGTATAAAATATGTTACCATCTCTGAAAAATGCAAAAACAAATACAAAACAGATTATTTAAGAATAAATAACTAATGTCTATAAATAGACTAATGTGTTTTTGTCAGGAAATCTTATGCATCCACTGAAAGAGAAAAAAAGTACTGTACACTCCTCTACACCGCACAGAATATTATAAAATAAGATGATTTCTGCCTCATTCTGTGATGTGAAGCACATCAGATCACACAATCTGTTAGTTATTTCAAACACTCATTAAATGTTCTCTTTTGTTGGACAACAGGTTTGTAAACGCTTCTCATTATAAGTTTGGAAAGACGTTTGGTGATGTTGCTTTTTCAAATGCATGGCCTTTCACACAGGGCAAAACACTTTTGCTGCGGTCCGAACGCAATTGACCACGGTAAATAAATATAGTGTTTTTTTTTATTCATTTGGTGTTATTATGTGCAATGGAGTAAATGACACTTGGGTTTACTGTATGTGCGTCGAATGAAGGCGGCTTTCTGCTGCTTGCATGGGAATAGAGGAGACAGTGGATTGCCATTAATTTATTGCTCTGATTGCATGCGCTATGCGGGAATACACTCGTATCCAAGGTAATTCAAGGTAACACTCATCTCTTACATGTGTTTTATTGAACTAAATACATCGGCATCAGCTAAAACGTGTGTGCACGTTACTTTTCTTCCTGAACATGTGCGCACCCAAATTCAAACTACCAATACAAGCTATAGGCATATTGTAAGTGTCTATGGATAAATGTATATCGCCAGGTATCAAGTCTAACATGTTTTTCGTTCTTGTTTTTCAGGCCTAATGAACAAAGACTTTGAGCTGGCCAATGTGGGGATTAATCCAAAGCACATAGACCACACCAACGGCACTGGTATGGCTATGAGCATAGCTGCCAACCGCATCTCATACATATTCAACTTCACTGGTCCCTCACTGTCCATCGACTGTGCCTGTTCCTCATCTCTCGTCTCCCTTCACTTAGCTTGTCAAGCCATAAAACAAGGTAGTCTTCACAAACATGCATGTAAACCCTGTGGATCAACTTTTAAGAAGATTGTCCATATACTGTATATTGTGTACGAATGTGTTCAGAAGCAATTGAGATGAAAGTCTAAATACATAGCAGAACTGTGGCAACATCTTCAAGATTCATATTGGAGCAACTTATCTGCAAACTGCCTCATAATCGGGTGTATCTGGGAAATACATTCTGTGAAAATCATCTTTCAGTACACTCATTTGTCTCCATCAATAAAAATGCTGATGAAGACAGTCAAGCTATAGCTCCTTGTTCCTAAATTTTATTGAATGAATCAAACTAATTATGATGATTATGCTGCCCCCACCCCTCTAAGTTTTGTGGTTGTCTGTTTTCCACTCAACAGGAGATTGTGAAATGGCCTTGTGTGGTGGTGTGACCTGTATATTGGAGCCGACCCTTTTGTGAGTCTCTCCAAGGCAAAAATGATCTCCTCTGATGGAACGAGTAAACCTTTCAGCAGCAAAGCTAATGGCTATGGCAGAGGTGAAGGATGCGGGGGTCGTTCTATTAAAGCCTCTGAAAAAGTAAATAAAAGATTCACATATAAGCATGACAGCAATGTAATGATAAACTACTGCAAGAAACAACCATATGCTGTCTGTATTTTGGCAGGCTTTTGAAGACCATGATCATATTTGGGGTATCATCAGCAAAACTGCAGTAAATCAAGATGGCCACACCGTTAGTCCAATCACCAAACCATCCATGGTACAGCAGGAGGAACTGCTTAGAAAAATCTACTCAACAGAGACTGACCTGACTAGTGTCCAGTACATTGAGGCTCATGGGACTGGGACTCCAATTGGAGATCCAATAGAGGCAGGTAGCATCTCAAAAGTCATTGCCAAAGCAAGACCTCAAAAGTCAGGGCCACTCATCATTGGATCTGTTAAGAGCAATATTGGACACACAGAATCTGCCGCAGGTGTTGCAGGGCTCATAAAGGTTCTCTTGATGATGCAGTATGAAACTATTGTGCCATCATTGTTCTATTCCGTGGAAAACTCCAGCATAGACGTTAAATCTCTCAATATGAAAATCCCCACCTCAGCAGAAAAATGGATCAGTGACTGCAGAGCAGGGAGGTCAGCAGGAATCAATAACTTTGAGTTTGGTGGAACAAATGCACATGCAATTGTCAGACAATATGTGCAGTCAAAAAAGCCAAAAGCTCAGCTGATAAGTAAATCCCATCAGTATTTTGTGGTCTCTGCAGCCTCAGAAAAATCCATGAAAAATACTATTGCAGATACGGCAGAACAGATCAATGCAGGGAAAATATCAGATCTGCAGTCTTTACTGTACACATCTGCATGTAGAAGAAGTCACTTGAAACACAAATACAGGAAAGTATTTCAAACATCATCATTGGCAGATCTGAAAGAGAAACTTACTGCTGCTGTGGAGAAAAAGCTTGTGCCGTCAAAGACAGACTCCAAGCTAGTTTTTGTGTTTTGTGGCAATGGTGTTACATATCAGGGTATGTGCAAGCAGCTCCTAAAACAAGAGCCAGTTTTTAGACTAATGGGTGGCGTTGCCTAGAGTTTTTGCTTCAAACTGATATGAGAATCATTGAGCCTGCTAATTCATATAAAACAATAATTTGATTTAAATTTTGAAAGACACTTTTTCTTTTCAAAGGCCGTATGCAAAGAGGCGTTAATGTTCATGAATAATGCTGTGAATCACACCTGAGAGAACAAAAGAACGCATAATGAGCTGCATAATTAATGAGCTTCAGGTGTGTGACTGAGCGCTAAGCAAAGGGACAAAATAAATATATTTTGTTGTAGTTTATTTAGAATGTAGTCAACAAAGGCACATTATAAAAGCCTATTATACAAACCCGATTCCAAAAAAGTTGGGACACTGTACAAATTGTGAATAAAAAGGAATGCAATAATTTACAAATCTCATAAACTTATATTTTATTCCCAATAGAATATATATAACATATCAAATGTTGAAAGTGAGACATTTTGAAATGTCATGCCAAATATTGGCTCATTTTGGATTTCATGAGAGCTACACATTCCAGAAAAGTTGGGACAGGGAGCAATAAGAGGCCGGAAAAGTTAAATGTACATATAAGGAACAGCTGGAGGACCAATCTGCAACTTATTAGGTCAATTGGCAACATGATTGGGTATAAAAAGAGCCTCTCAGAGTGGCAGTGTCTCTCAGAAGTCAAGATGGGCAGAGGATCACCAATTCCCCCAATGCTGCGGCCAAACATACTGGAGCAATATCAGAAAGGAGTTTCTCAGAGAAAAACTGCAAAGAGTTTGAAGTTATCATCATCTACAGTGCATAATATCATCGAAAGATTCAGAGAATCTGGAACAATGTCTGTGCGTAAGGGTCAAGGCCGGAAAACCATACTGGATGCCCGTGATCTCCGGCCCTTAGACGGCACTGCATCACATACAGGAATGCTACTGTAATGGAAATCACAACATGGGCTCAGGAATACTTCCAGAAAACATTGTCGGTGAACACAATCCACCGTGCCATTCGCCATTGCTGGCTAAAACTCTATAAGTCAAAAAAGAAGCCATATCTAAACATGATCCAGAAGCGCAGGTGTTTTCTCTGGGCCAAGGCTCATTTAAAATGGACTGTGGCAAAGTGGAAAACTGTTCTGTGGTCAGACCAATCAAAATTTGAAGTTCTTTTTGGAAAACTGGGACACCATGTCATCCGGACTAAAGAGGACAAGGACAACCCAAGTTGTTATCAGCACTCAGTTCAGAAGCCTGCATCTCTGATGGGATGTGGTTGCATGAGTGCATGTGGCATGGGCAGCTTAAATATCTGGAAAAGCACCCCTTACGAAAAATAACCATGGTTTTATTGTAGTAAAAGTGTAGTAACCATGTTTTTTTTGGCTAATAGATTACCAATTATATTACCACAGTTTTACCACAAATACCATGTTTAAGCCATGGTTAAACCATGGTTAGAGCAGCAAAACCATGGTTAATTTGTGGTTACCATGGTTTAACTACAATAACCATGTTTTTTTGGTTTTATTTGTAGTAAAACCATGGTTAATTTTCGTAAGGGACCATCAATGCTGAAAGGTATATCCAAGTTCTAGAACAACATATGCTCCCATCCAGACATTGTCTCTTTCAGGGAAGACCTTGCATTTTCCAGCATGACAATGCCAGACCACATACTGCATCAATTACAACATCATGGCTGCGCAGAAGAAGGATCCGGGGACTGAAATGCCCAGCCTGCAGTCCAGATCTTTCACCCATAGAAAACATTTGGCGCATCATAAAGAGGAAGATGCCACAAAGAAGACCTAAGAAAGTTGAGCAACTAGAAGCCTGTATTAGACAAGAATGAGACAACATTCCTATTCCTAAACTTGAGCAACTTGTCAAAACTTGTTAAACTTGTTCAGTTTAAACATTTGATATGTCATTGATATGTGTGTTGTATTCTGAATAAAATATTAAAATTTGAAACTTCCACATCATTGCATTCTGTTTTTATTCACAATTTGTACAGTTTTTTGGAATCGGGTTTGTACAATAATACTGCAATATAACGGCGTTATTACTGCAATACAGCTGAAGTATTACTACAATAAACTGCAATATAACTGCGGTATTACTGCAATACAGCTGAAGTATTACTACAATACTGCAATATAACTGCGGTATTACTGCAATACAGCTGAAGGTTTACTACAAATATGCAGTAATATAACGGTATTACTACAATACAGCTGAAGTATTACTACAATAATACTGCAATAATATAACTGTGGTATTACTGCAATACAGCTGAAGTATTACTAATACAGCTGAAGTATTACTACAATACAGCTGCAATATAACTGCAATATTACTGCAATACAACTGAAGTATTACTACAATACAGCTGAAGTATTACTACTACAATATAACTGAAGTATTACTACAATAATACTGCAATATAATACAGCTGAAGTATTACTACAATACAGCTGAAGTATTACTACAATACAGCTGAAGTATTACTACAATAATACTGCAATATAACTGCAGTATTACTGCAATACAGCTGAAGTATTACTACAATAATACTGCAATATAACTGCGGTATTACTACAATACAGCTGAAGTATTACTACAATACAGCTGAAGTATTACTGCAATACAGCTGAAGTATTACTACAATAATACTGCAATATAACTGAAGTATTACTGCAACAATACAGCTGAAGTATTACTACAATACAGCTGAAGTATTACTACAATACAGCTGAATATTACTGCAATACTGCAACTGCAATATAACAATACAGCTGAAGTATTACTACAATACAGCTGTAACTACAATATTACTGCAATACAGCTGAAGTATTACTACAATACAGCTGAAGTATTACTACAATACTGCAATATAACTGCGTATTACTGCAATACAGCTGAAGTATTACTACAATACAGCTGCAATATTACTACAATATTACTGCAATACAGCTGAAGTATTACTACAATACAGCTGAAGTATTACTACAATACTGCAATATAACTGCGGTATTACTACAATACAGCTGAAGTATTACTACAATACAGCTGAAGTATTACTACAATAATACTGCAATATAACTGCGGTATTACTACAATACAGCTGAAGTATTACTACAATACAGCTGAAGTATTACTACAATACTGCAATAAACTGTACTACTGCAATAACTGCGGTATTACTACAATACAGCTGAAGTATTACTACAATACAGCTGAAGTATTACTACTAGTATTACTACATTACAGCTGAAGTATTACTACAATAATACTGCAATATAACTGCGGTATTACTACAATACAGCTGAAGTATTACTACAATACAGCTGAAGTATTACTACAATACACTGCAATATAACTGCGGTATTACTACAATACAGCTGAAGTATTACTACAATAATACTGCAATATAACTGCGGTATTACTGCAATACAGCTGAAGTATTACTACAACAATACAGCAAAGTATTACTACAATACAGCTGAAGTATTACTACAATACTACTGCAATATAACTGAAGTATTACTGCAATACAGCTGAAGTATTACTACAATAATACTGCAATATAACTGCGGTATTACTACAATACAGCTGAAGTATTACTACAATACAGCTGAAGTATTACTACAATAATACTGCAATATAACTGCGGTATTACTGCAATACAGCTGAAGTATTACTACAATACAGCTGAAGTATTACTACAATATTACTGCAATACAGCTGAAGTATTACTACAATACAGCTGAAGTATTACTACAATAATACTGCAATATAACTGCGGTATTACTACAATATTACTGAAGTATTACTACAATACAGCTGTATTACTACAACAATACAGCTGAAGTATTACTACAATACAGCTGAAGTATTACTACAATAAACTGCAATATAACTGCGGTATTACTACAATACAGCTGAGTATTACTATTACTACAATAATGCTGCAATATAACTGCGGTATTACTGCAATACAGCTGAAGTATTACTACAATACAGCTGCAGTAAGTATTACTACAATACAGCTGAAGTATTAACAATACAGCTGAAAGTATTACTACAATACAGCTGAAGTATTACTACAATACAGCTGAAGTATTACTACAATAATACTGCAATATAACTGCGGTATTACTACAATACAGCTGAAGTATTACTACAATACAGCTGAAGTATTGAGTAATTACTACAGCTGAAGTATTACTGCAATACAGCTGAAGTATTACTACAATAATACTGCAATATAACTGCGGTATTACTGCAATACAGCAATACAGCTGAAGTATTACTACAATAAACTGCAATATAACTGCGGTATTACTGCAATACAGCTGAAGTATTACTACAATAATACTGCAATATAACTGCGGTATTACTGCAATACAGCTGAAGTATTACTACAATACAGCTGAAGTATTACTACAATACAGCTGAAGTATTACTACAATAATACTGCAATATAACTGAAGTATTACTACAATACAGCTGAAGTATTACTACAATAATACTGCAATATAGCTGAAGTATTACTGCAATACAGCTGAAGTATTACTACAATAATACTGCAATATAACTGCGGTATTACTGCAATACAGCTGAAGTATTACTACAATACAGCTGAAGTATTACTACAATACTGCAATATAACTACGGTATTACTGCAATATACAGCTGAAGTATTACTACAATACACTGCAATATAACTGCGGTATTACTGCAATACAGCTGAAGTATTACTACAATACAGCTGAAGTATTACTACAATAATACTGCAATATAACTGCGGTATTACTGCTACTACACACTGAGCACAGCTGAAGTATTACTACAATACAGCTGAAGTATTACTACAATAATACTGCAATATAACTGCGGTATTACTACAATACAGCTGAAGTATTACTACAATACAGCTGAAGTATTACTACAATAATACTGCAATATAACTGCGGTATTACTACAATACAGCTGAAGTATTACTACAATAATACTGCAATATTACTACAATATTACTACAATACAGCTGAAGTATTACTACAATACAGCTGAAGTATTACTACAATAATACTGCAATATAACTGCGGTATTACTACAATACAGCTGAAGTATTACTACAATACAGCTGAAATATAACTGCAGTATTACTGCAATACTGCTGAAGTATTACTACAATACAGCTGAAGTATTACTACAATAATACTGCAATATAACTGCGGTATTACTGCAATACAGCTGAAGTATTACTACAATAACTGCAATATAACTGCGGTATTACTGCAATACAGCTGAGTAGTATTACTACAATATAACTGGTATTACTGCAATACAGCTGAAGTATTACTACAATACTGCTGGTATTACTGCAATATAGCTGAAGTATTACTACAATACAGCTGAACAATACAGCTTAGTATTACTACAATACAGCTGAAGTATTACTACAATAATACTGCAATATAACTGCGGTATTACTACAATACAGCTGAAGTATTACTACAATACAGCTGAAGTATTACTACAATATTACTGCAATATAACTGCGGTATTACTACAATACAGCTGAAGTATTACTACAATACAGCTGAAGTATTACTATTACTGCAAAGCTGAAGTATAACTGCAATATAGCTGAAGTATTACTACAATACAGCTGAAGTATTACTACAATACAATGCAGCTGAAGTATTACTACAATACAGCTGAAGTATTACTACAATAATACTGCAATATAACTGCGGTATTACTACAATACAGCTGAAGTATTACTACAATAATACTGCAATATAACTGCGGTATTACTGCAATACAGCTGAAGTATTACTACAATACAGCTGAAGTATTACTACAATAATACTGCAATATAACTGCGGTATTACTACAATACAGCTGAAGTATTACTACAATACAGCTGAATATTACTACAATAATACTGCAATATAACTAGTATTACTGCAATACAGCTGAAGTATTACTACAATACAGCTGAAATATAACTACAATATTACTGCAATACAGCTGAAGTATTACTACAATATTACTGCAATATAACTGCGGTACTACAATACAGCTGAAGTATTACTACAATACAGCTGAAGTATTACTACAATAATACTGCAATATAACTGCGGTATTACTGCAATACACCTGAAGTATTACTACAATAATACTGCAATATAACTGCGGTATTACTGCAATACAGCTGAAGTATTACTACAATACAGCTGAAGTATTACTATTACTACAATAATACTGCAATATAACTGCGGTATTACTGCAATACAGCTGAAGTATTACTACAATAACTGCTGCAATATAACTGCGGTATTACTGCAATACAGCTGAAGTATTACTACAATACAGCTGAAGTATTACTACAATAATACTGCAATATAACTGCGGTATTACTGCAATACAGCTGAAGTATTACTACAATACAGCTGAAGTATTACTACAATAATACTGCAATATAACTGCGGTATTACTACAATACAGCTGAGTATTATTACAATGCAATATAGCTGAAGTATTACTGCAATACAGCTATTAGTATTACTACAATATTACTGCAATATAACTGCGGTATTACAATACAGCTGAAGTATTACTACAATACAGCTGAAGTATTACTACAATAATACTGCATATATAAATATTACTGCGGCTATTACTACAATACAGCTGAAGTATTACTACAATAATACTGCAATATAACTGCGGTATTACTACTGCAATACAGCTGAAGTATTACTACAATAATACTGCAATATAACTGCGGTATTACTACAATACAGCTGAAGTATTACTACAATACAGCTGAAGTATTACTACAATAAACTGCAATATAACTGCGGTATTACTATTACTAGTAACTACAATACTGAAGTATTACTACAATACAGCTGAAGTATTACTACAATACAGCTGAAGTATTACTACAATAATATAACTGCAATATAACTACAGCTGAAGTATTACTACAATACAGCTGAAGTATACTACTACTGCAATAAACTGCGGCTACTGCAATAATATAACTGCAATATTACTACAATACAGCTGAAGTATTACTGCAATACAGCTGAAGTATTACTACAATAATACTGCAATAACTGCGGTATTACTGCAATACAGCTGAAGTATTACTACAATACAGCTGAGTATAACTACAATATTACTGCAATATAGCTGAAGTATTACTGCAATACAGCTGAAGTATTACTACAATAATACTGCGGTATTACTAACAATACAGCTATTACTACAATACAGCTGCAGTATTACTACAATATACTGCAATATAGCTGCGGTATTACTACAATACAGCTGAAGTATTACTACAATAATACTGCAATGCAACTGTGGTATTACTGCAATACAGCTGAAGTATTACTACAATACAGCTGAAGTATTACTACAATAAGCTGCAATATTACTGCAATATTACTGCAATACAGCTGAGTATTACAATAATAATACTGCAGTATTACTGCTGAAGTATTACTACAATATATGCTGCAATATAACTGCGGTATTACTGCAATACAGCTGAAATATTACTACAATAAACTGCAATATAACTGCGGTATTACTGCAATACAGCTGAAGTATTACTGCAATACAGCTGAATTATTACTGCAATAATACTGCAATATAACTGCGGTATTACTACAATACAGCTGAAGTATTACTACAATACAGCTGAAGTATTACTGCAATAATACTGCAATATAACTGCGGTATTACTGCAATACAGCTGAAGTATTACTACAATAACTGCAATATAACTGTATTACTACAATACAGCTGAAGTATTACTACAATACAGCTGAAGTATTACTACAATACAGCTGCAATATAACTGCAATGGTATTACTGCAATACAGCTGAAGTATTACTACAATACAGCTGAAGTATTACTACTACAATATTACTGCAATATGCAACTGCGGTATTACTACAATACAGCTGAAGTAGTATTACTGCAATATAGCTGCAATATAACTGCGGTATTACTGCAATATACAACTGAGTATTACTAGTATTACTGCAATGCAATACAGCTAGTATTACTGCAATACAGCTGAAGTATTACTACAATAATACTGCAATATGGTATTACTGCAATACAGCTGAAGTATTACTACAATACAGCTGAAGTATTACTACAATAATACTGCAATATAACTGCGGTATTACTACAATACAGCTGAAGTATTACTACAATAAGCTGCAATATAACTGCGGTATTACTACAATACAGCTGAAGTATTACTGCAATACAGCTGAAGTATTACTACAATACAGCTGCAATATTACTGCAATATTACTGCAATACAGCTGAAGTATTACTGCAATACAGCTGAAGTATTACTGCAATACAGCTGAAGTATTACTACAATACAGCTGAAGTATTACTGCAATATTACTGCAATATAACTGAAGTATTACTGCAATACAGCTGAAGTATTACTACAATAATGCTGCAATATAACTACAATACTGCAATACAACAGCTGAAGTATTACTGCAATACAGCTGAAGTATTACTACAATAATACTGCAATATAACTGCGGTATTACTGCAGCTGAAGTATTACTACAATACAGCTGCAATATTACTGCGGTATTAATACTGCAGCTAGTATTACTACAATACAGCTGAGTATTACTACAATACAGCTGCAATAAGTATTACTGCAATACAGCTGAAGTATTACTACAATGCAGCTGAACTGCAATATTACTACAATATAGCTGAAGTATTACTACTACGGCAAGTATTACTGCAATACAGCTGCAGTATTACTGCAATATTACTGCAATACAGCTGAAGTATTACTGCAATACAGCTGAAGTATTACTACAATAATACTGCAATATAACTGCGGTATTACTGCAATACAGCTGAAGTATTACTACAATACAGCTGAAGTATTACTACAATAATACTGCAATATAACTGCTGAAGTATTACTGCAATACAGCTGAAGTATTACTACAATAAACTGCAATATAACTGCGGTATTACTACAATACAGCTGAAGTATTACTACAATACAGCTGAAGTATTACTACAATAAGTATTACTGCAATACAGCTGAAGTATTACTGCAATACAGCTGCAATATTACTGCAATAATACTGCAATACTAACTGAAGTATTACTACAATACAGCTGAAGTATTACTACAATAAACTGCAGCTGAAGTATTACTGCAATACAGCAAGTATTACTGCAATACTGCAATATAACTGCAGTATTACTGCAATACAGCTGAAGTATTACTACAATACAGCTGAAATATTACTACAATAATACTGCAATATAGCTGCGGTATTACTACAATACAGCTGAAGTATTACTACAATACAGCTGAAGTATTACTACAATAAACTGCAATAACTGCTGGTATTACTACAATACAGCTGAAGTATTACTACAATACAGCTGAAGTATTACTACAATACTGCAATATAACTGCGGTATTACAATACAGCTGAAGTATTACTACAATAATACTGCAATATAACTGCGGTATTACTGCAATACAGCTGAAGTATTACTACAATACAGCTGAAGTATTACTACAATAATACTGCAATATAACTGCGGTATTACTGCAATACAGCTGAAGTATTACTACAATACAGCTGCAATATTACTACAATATTACTGCAATATAACTGCGGTATTACTGCAATACAGCTGAAGTATTACTACAATAATACTGCAATATAACTGCGGTATTACTGCAATACAGCTGAAGTATTACTACAAATACTGCAGTATTACTGCAATATTACTGCAATATAACTGGTATTACTACAATACTGCTGAAGTATTACTACAATACAGCTGAAGTATTACTACAATACAGCTGAAGTATTACTACAATACAGCTGAAGTATTACTACAATAATACTGCAATATAACTGCGGTATTACTGCAATACAGCTGAAGTATTACTACAATACAGCTGAAATATTACTACAATAATACTGCAATATAACTGCGGTATTACTGCAATACAGCTGAAGTATTACTACAATAATACTGCAATATAACTGCGGTATTACTGCAATACAGCTGAAGTATTACTACAATACAGCTGCAATATTACTATACAGCTATTACTGCAATACAGCTGAAGTATTACTACAATACAGCTGAAGTATTACTGCAATAATACTGCAATATAACTGCGGTATTACTACAATACACAGCTATTACTAGTATTACTACAATACAGCTGAAGTATTACTACAATAATACTGCAATATAACTGCGGTATTACTGCAATACAGCTGAAGTATTACTACAATAACAGCTGCAATATACTGCGGTATTACTGCAATATTACTGCAATTACTGCAATAGCTGAAGTATTACTACAATACAGCTGCAGTATTACTACAATAATACTGCAATATAACTGCGGTATTACTACAATACAGCTGAAGTATTACTACAATAATACTGCAGCTGAAGTATTACTACAATACAGCTGAAATATTACTGCAATATTACTGCAATACAACTGAAGTATTACTACAATACAGCTGCAGTATTACTACGGTATTACTGCAATACAGCTGAAGTATTACTACAATACAGCTGAAGTATTACTACTGCAACAGCTGAATATTACTGCAATAATACTGCAATATAACTGCGGTATTACTGCAATACAGCTGAAGTATTACTACAATACAGCTGAAGTATTACTACAATAATACTGCAATATAACTGCAATGAAGTATATGACTGCAATACAGCTGAAGTATTACTACAATAATACTGCAATATAACTGCGGTATTACTGCAATACAGCTGAAGTATTACTACAATACAGCTGAAGTATTACTACAATAATACTGCAATATAACTGCGGTATTACTACAATACAGCTGAGTATTACTACAACTGAATATTACTACAATACAGCTGAAGTATTACTACAATACAGCTGAAGTATTACTGCAATACAGCTGAAGTATTACTACAATACACTGCAATATGACTGAAGTATTACACATACAGCTGAAGTATTACTACAATAATACTGCAATATAACTGCGGTATTACTGCAATACAGCTGAAGTATTACTACAATACAGCTGAAGTATTACTACAATATTACTGCAATATAACTGCGGTATTACTGCAATACAGCTGAAGTATTACTACAATAAGCTGCAGTATAACTGCAATATTACTACAATACAGCTGAAGTATACTGCAATACAGCTGAAGTATTACTGCAATATTACTGCAATATTACTGCAGTATTACTGCAATACAGCTGAAGTATTACTACAATACAGCTGAAGTATTACTACAATAATACTGCAATATAACTGCTGGTATTACTGCAATACAGCTGAAGTATTACTACAATACAGCTGAGTATTACTACAATAAGCTGCAATATAACTGCAATATTACTGCAATACAGCTGAAGTATTACTGCAATACAGCTGAAGTATTACTACAATAAACTGCAATATAACTGCGGTATTACTGCAATACAGCTGAAGTATTACTACAATACAGCTGGTAGTATTACTGCAATAATACTGCAATATAACTGCGGTATTACTGCAATACAGCTGAAGTATTACTACAATACAGCTGCAGTATTACTACAATATTACTGCAATATAACTGCGGTATTACTACAATACAGCTGAGTATTACTACAATAATACTGCAATATAGCTGCGGTATTACTACAATACAGCTGAAGTATTACTACAATACAGCTGAAGTATTACTACAATAACTGCTGGTATTACTACAATACAGCTGAAGTATTACTACAATACAGCTGAAGTATTACTACAATAAACTGCAATATAGCTGAAGTATTACTGCAATACAGCTGAAGTATTACTACAATAATACTGCAATATAACTGCGGTATTACTACAATACAGCTGAAGTATTACTACAATACAGCTGAAGTATTACTACAATACAATACTACTGCAATATAACTGCGGTATTACTGCAATACAGCTGAAGTATTACTACAATAATGCTGCAATATAACTGCGGTATTACTGCAATACAGCTGAAGTATTACTACAATACAGCTGAAGTATTACTACAATAATACTGCAATATAACTGCTGGTATTACTGCAATACAGCTGAAGTATTACTACAATACAGCTGCAGTATAACTGCGGTATTACTGCAATACAGCTGAAGTATTACTACAATACAGCTGAAGTATTACTACAATACAGCTGAAGTATTACTGCAATAATACTGCAATATAGCTGGTATTACTACAATACAGCTGAAGTATTACTACAATACTGCTGCAGTATTACTACAGCTAGTATTACTACAATACAGCTATAAGTATTACTACAATACAGCTGAAGTATTACTACAATAATACTGCAATATAACTGCGGTATTACTGCAAGTATTACTACAATACTGCTGAAGTATTACTACAATACAGCTGCAATATTACTACAATAATACTGCAATATAACTGCGGTATTACTGCAATACAGCTGAAGTATTACTACAATACAGCTGAAGTATTAATAGCTGCAATATTACTGCAATATTACTGCAATATAACTGCGGTATTACTACAATACAGCTGAAGTATTACTACAATACAGCTGCAGTATAACTGCAATATTACTGCAATACAGCTGCGGTATTACTACAATACAGCTGAAGTATTACTACAATAATACTGCAATATAACTGAAGTATTACTGCAATACAGCTGAAGTATTACTACAATACAGCTGCAATATAACTACAATATTACTGCAATACAGCTGAAGTATTACTACAATACAGCTGAAGTATTACTACAATAATACTGCAATATAACTGCGGTATTACTGCAATACAGCTGAAGTATTACTACAATAAGCTGTATATACTACAATAACTGCAATATTACTGCGGTATTACTGCAATACAGCTGAAGTATTACTACAATACAGCTGAAGTATTACTGCAATAATACTGCAATATATAGTATTACTACAATACAGCTGAAGTATTACTACAATACAGCTGAAGTATTACTACAATACTGCAATATAACTGCGGTATTACTACAATACAGCTGAAGTATTACTACAATACTGCAATATATACTGCGGTATTACTAACAGCTGCGGTATTACTACAATACAGCTGAAGTATTACTACAATACAGCTGCAGTATTACTACAATAATACTGCAATATAACTGAAGTATTACTGCAATACAGCTGAAGTATTACTACAATATTACTACAATAACTGCAATATAACTGCGGTATTACTACAATACAGCTGAAGTATTACTACAATACAGCTGAAGTATTACTACAATAATACTGCAATATAACTGCGGTATTACTACAATACAGCTGAAGTATTACTACAATAATACTGCAATATAACTGAAGTATTACTACAATACAGCTGAAGTATTACTACTACAATACAGCTGAAGTATTACTACAATACAGCTGAAGTATTACTACAATATAGCTGAAGTATTAGTATTACTACAATACAGCTGAAGTATTACTGCAATACAGCTGAAGCTGAGTATTACTACAATACAGCTGAAGTATTACTACAATAATACTGCAATATAACTGCGGTATTACTGCAATACAGCTGCAATACAGCTGAAGTATTACTACAATAATACTGCAATATAACTGCGGTATTACTACAATACAGCTGAAGTATTACTACAATACAGCTGAAGTATTACTACAATATATAGCTGAAGTATTACTACAATACAGCTGAAGTATTACTGAATATTACTACAATAATACTGCAATACAACTGCGGTATTACTACAATACAGCTGAAGTATTACTACAATATATACTGCAGTATTACTACAATACAGCTGAAGTATTACTATAACTACAATACAGCTGAAGTATTACTACAATACAGCTGAAGTATTACTACAATACAGCTGCAATATTACTGCGGTATTACTGCAATACAGCTGAGTATTACTGCAATACAGCTGAAGTATTACTGCAATACAACTGCAGTATTGCTGGTATTACTGCAATACAGCTGAAGTATTACTACAATACAGCTGAAGTATTACTACAATAATACTGCAATATAACTGCGGTATTACTGCAATACAGCTGAAGTATTACTACAATACAGCTGCAATATAACTAACGGTATTACTGCAATACAGCTGAAGTATTACTACAATACAGCTGAAGTATTACTACAATAAGCTGCAATATAACTGCGGTATTACTGCAATACAGCTGAAGTATTACTACAATACAGCTGAAGTATTACTACAATAATACTGCAATATAACTGCGGTATTACTGCAATACAGCTGAAGTATTACTACAATAATACTGCAATATAACTGCGGTATTACTGCAATACAGCTGAAGTATTACTACAATACAGCTGAAGTATTACTACAATATTACTGCAATATAACTGCGGTATTACTGCAATACAGCTGAAGTATTACTACAATACAGTAGTATTACAATACAACTAAGTATTACTACAATGCTGGTACAGCTACAGCTGAAGTATTACTACAATACAGCTGCAGTATAACTGCGGTATTACTGCAATACAGCTGAAGTATTACTACAATACAGCTGAAGTATTACTACAATAATACTGCAATATAACTGCGGTATTACTGCAATACAGCTGAAGTATTACTACAATAATGCTGAAGTATTAACTGCGGTATGCAATACAATACAGCTGAAGTATTACTACAATACAGCTGAAGTATTACTACAATAATACTGCAATATAACTGCGGTATTACTACAATACAGCTGAGTAGTATTACTGCAATACAGCTGAAGTATTACTGCAATAATACTGCAATATAACTGCGGTATTACTGCAATACAGCTGAAGTATTACTACAATACAGCTGAAGTATACTACTACAATACTGCAATATAACTGCGGTATTACTGCAATACAGCTGAAGTATTACTACAATAATACTGCAATATAACTGCGGTATTACTGCAATACAGCTGAAGTATTACTACAATACAGCTGAAGTAATACTACAATAATACTGCAATATAACTGCGGTATTACTACAATACAGCTGAAGTATTACTACAATAAGCTGCAATATAACTGCGGTATTACTGCAATAGCTGAAGTATTACTACAATACAGCTGAAGTATTACTACAATACAGCTGAAGTATTACTACAATAATACTGCAATATAACTGCGGTATTACTGCAATACAGCTGAAGTATTACTACAATAATACTGCAATATAACTGCGGTATTACTGCAATACAGCTGAAGTATTACTACAATAAGCTGCAATATAACTACAATATTACTACAATACAGCTGAAGTATTACTGCAATACAGCTGAAGTATTACTACAATAAGCTGTAACTATAACAATATAACTGCGGTATTACTACAATACAGCTGAAGTATTACTACAATACAGCTGAAGTATTACTACAATATTACTGCAATATAACTGCAGGTATTACTACAATACAGCTGAAGTATTACTACAATACAGCTGCAGTATTACTACAATATTACTGCAATATTACTGAAGTATTACTACAATACAGCTGAAGTATTACTACAATACAGCTGAAGTATTACTACAATACAACTGAAGTATTACTACAATAACTGCAATATAACTGAAGTATTACTACAATACAGCTGAAGTATTACTACAATAATACTGCAATATAACTGCGGTATTACTGCAATACAGCTGAAGTATTACTACAATACAGCTGAGTATTACTACAATAACTGCATTACTAATACTGCAATACAGCTGAAGTATTACTACAATACAGCTATAAGTATTATTACTGCAATACAGCTGAAGTATTACTACAATACAGCTGAGTATTACTACTGCAATATAACTGAAGTATTACTACAATAATACTGCAATATAACTGCAGTATTACTGCAATACAGCTGAAGTATTACTACAATACAGCTGAAGTATTACTACAATAATACTGCAATATAACTGCGGTATTACTGCAATACAGCTGTAGTAATACTACAATAATACTGCAATATTACTGCGGTATTACTACAATACAGCTGAAGTATTACTACAATACAGCTGAAGTATTACTACAATAATACTGCAATATTACTGCAATATTACTGCAATATAACTGAAGTATTACTGCAATACAGCTGAAGTATTACTACAATAATACTGCAATATAACTGCTGCGAGTATTACTGCAATACAGCTGAAGTATTACTACAATACTGCTGCAATATAACTGAAGTATTACTGCAATACAGCTGAAGTATTACTACAATACAACTGCTATAACTGCGGTATTACTGCAATACAGCTGAAGTATTACTGCTGAAGTATTACTACAATACAGCTGCAATATTACTGCAATATTACTGCAATATAACTGCTGAAGTATTACTACAATACAGCTGAAGTATTACTACAATACAGCTGCAATATAACTACGGTATTACTGCAATATACAGCTGAAGTATTACTGCAATACAGCTGAAGTATTACTACAAATATTACTAGTAATACTGCGGTATTACTGCAACTGCTGAAGTATTACTACAATACAGCTGAAGTATTACTACAATAATACTGCAATATAACTGCGGTATTACTGCAATACAGCTGAAGTATTACTACAATACAGCTGAAGTATTACTACAATAATACTGAAGTATTACACAATACAGCTGAAGTATTACTACAATACAGCTGAAGTATTACTACAATAATACTGCAATATAACTGCGGTATTACTGCAATACAGCTGAAGTATTACTACAATAATACTGCAATATAACTGCGGTATTACTACAATACAGCTGCTACTAAATATTACTACAATACAGCTGAAGTATTACTACAATACTGCTATAAGTATTACTACAATACAGCTGAAGTATTACTACAATAATGCTGCAATATAACTGCGGTATTACTGCAATACAGCTGAAGTATTACTACAATACAGCTGAAGTATTACTACAATAATACTGCAATATAACTGCGGTATTACTGCAATACAGCTGAAGTATTACTACAATACAGCTGCAATATTACTACAATATTACTGCAATATAGCTGAAGTATTACTACAATACAGCTGAAGTATTACTACAATACAGCTGCAATATGCGGTACTGCTGAAGTATTATTACTGCAATATTACTGCTGGTATTACTACAATACAGCTGAAGTATTACTACAATAATACTGCAATATAACTGCGGTATTACTGCAATACAGCTGAAGTATTTACTACAATACAGCTGAAGTATTACTACAATACAGCTGAAGTATTACTACAATAATACTGCAATATAACTGCGGTATTACTGCAATACAGCTGAAGTATTACTACAATACAGCTGAAGTATTACTACAATAAACTGCAATATAACTACAGCTGAAGTATTACTGCAATACAGCTGAAGTATTACTACAATACAGCTGAAGTATTACTACAATAATACTGCAATATAACTGTATTACTATTATACAGCTGAAGTATTACTACAATACAGCTGAAGTATTACTACAATATGCTGCAATATACTGCGGTATTACTGCAATACAGCTGAAGTATTACTACAATATTACTGCAATATAACTGAAGTATTACTACAATACAGCTGTAATATTACTGCAATATTACTGCAATATAAGCTGAAGTATTACTACAATACAGCTGAAGTATTACTACAATACAGCTGCAATATAACTACGGTATTACTGCAATACAGCTGAAGTATTACTACAATACAGCTGAAGTATTACTACAATAATACTGCAATATAACTGCGGTATTACTACAATACAGCTGAAGTATTACTACAATACAGCTGCAGTATACTGCAATTACTGCAATATAGCTGCGGTATTACTGCAATACAGCTGAAGTATTACTACAATAATACTGCAATATAACTGCGGTATTACTGCAATACAGCTGAAGTATTACTACAATACAGCTGAAGTATTACTACAATAATACTGCAATATAACTGCGGTATTACTGCAATACAGCTGAAGTATTACTACAATACAGCTGAAGTATTACTACAATAATACTGCAATATAACTGAAGTATTACTACAATACAGCTGAAGTATTACTACAATAATACTGCAATATAACTGCGGTATTACTACAATACAGCTGAAGTATTACTACAATACAGCTGATATTATGCAATATAGCTGAAGTACTACTACAGCTGAAGTATTACTACAATAATACTGCAATATAACTGAAGTATTACTACAATACAGCTGAAGTATTACTACAATACAGCTGCAAGTATACTACTACGGTATTACTGCAATACAGCTGAAGTATTACTACAATACAGCTGAAGTATTACTACAATAATACTGCAATATAACTGCGGTATTACTGCAATACAGCTGAAGTATTACTACAATACTGCTGAATTATTACTACAATACTACTGCAATATAACTGCGGTATTACTGCAATACAGCTGAAGTATTACTACAATAATGCTGCAATATAACTGCGGTATTACTGCAATACAGCTGAAGTATTACTACAATACAGCTGAAGTATTACTACAATAATACTGCAATATAGCTGAAGTATTACTACAATACAGCTGAGTATTACTACAATAATACTGCAATACAACTGCGGTATTACTGCAATACAGCTGAAGTATTACTACAATACAGCTGAAGTATTACTACAATACAGCTAAAGTATTACTGCAATACAGCTGAAGTATTACTACAATAATACTGCAATATAACTGCGGTATTACTACAATACAGCTGAAGTATTACTACAATAAGCTGAAGTATTACAATAATGCTGCAATATAACTGCGGTATTACTGCAATACAGCTGAAGTATTACTACAATACAGCTGAAGTATTACTGCAATATTACTGCATTACTACTGCAATATTACTACAATAATGCTGCGGTATTACTACAATACAGCTGAAGTATTACTACAATACAGCTGAAGTATTACTGCAATAATACTGCAATATAACTGCTGGTATTACTGCAATACAGCTGAGTATTACTGCAATACAGCTGCAAGTATTACTACAATAATTACTGCAATATAACTGAAGTATTACTACAATACAGCTGAGTATTACTACAATAATACTGCAATATAACTGCGGTATTACTGCAATACAGCTGAAGTATTACTACAATACAGCTGAAGTATTACTACAATACAGCTGCAATATTACTACAATAATACTGCAATATAACTGCGGTATTACTGCAATACAGCTGAAGTATTACTACAATAATACTGCAGTATTACTGCGGTATTACTGCAATACAGCTGAAGTATTACTACAATACAGCTGAAGTATTACTACAATACAGCTGCAATATACTGCAATATACTACTAGCTGAAGTATTACTACAATACAGCTGAAGTATTACTACAATACAGCTGAAGTATTACTACAATAATACTGCAATATAACTGCTGGTATTACTGCAATACAGCTGAAGTATTACTACAATAAACTGCAATATAACTGCGGTATTACTGCAATACAGCTGAAGTATTACTACAATACAGCTGAAGTATTACTGCAATATTACTGCAATATAACTACGGTATTACTGCAATACAACTGAAGTATTACTACAATACAGCTGCAGTAATATTACACTACAGCTGAAGTATTACTGCAATACAGCTGAAGTATTACTACAATACAGCTGAAGTATTACTACAATACAGCTGAAGTATTACTACAATATTACTGCAATATACAGCTGAAGTATTACTGCAATACAGCTGAAGTATTACTACAATACTGCAATATTACTGCAATATTACTGCAATACAACTGCAGTATTACTACAATACAGCTGAAGTATTACTACAATAAAGCTGCAATAACTGCAATAACTGCAATATACTGCGGTATTACTGCAATACAGCTGAAGTATTACTACAATAAACTGCAATATAACTGCGGTATTACTGCAATACAGCTGAAGTATTACTACAATACAGCTGAAGTATTATTACTACAATACAGCTGAAGTATTACTACAATACAGCTGAAGTATTACTACAATAATGCTGCAGTATACTGCGGTATTACTGCAATACAGCTGAAGTATTACTACAATACAGCAGCTGAAGTATTACTACAATAATACTGCAATATAACTGCGGTATTACTACAATACAGCTGAAGTATTACTACAATAATGCTGCAATATAACTGCGGTATTACTGCAATACAGCTGAAGTATTACTACAATACAGCTGAAGTATTACTACAATACAGCTGCAATATTACTGCGGTATTACTGCAATACAGCTGAAGTATTACTACAATAACACTGCAATATTACTGCAATATAACTGCAATATAACTGCGGTATTACTGCAATACAGCTGAAGTATTACTACAATACAGCTGAAGTATTACTACAATAAACTGCAATATAACTGCGGTATTACTACAATACAGCTGAAGTATTACTACAATACAGCTGTAGTATTACAGCTGAAGTATTATACAATAACTGCAATATAACTGCGGTATTACTGCAATACAGCTGAAGTATTACTACAATAATACTGCAATATAACTGCGGTATTACTGCAATACAGCTGAAGTATTACTACAATACAGCTGAAGTATTACTACAATAATACTGCAATATAACTGCGGTATTACTGCAATACAGCTGAAGTATTACTACAATACTGCAATATAACTACTGCAATACAGCTGAAGTATTACTACAATATTAGCTGAAGTATTACTGCGGTACAGCTGCAGTATTACTAGTATTACTACAAGCTGCAATATAACTGCGGTATTACTACAATACAGCTGAAGTATTACTACAATACAGCTGAAGTATTACTACAATAATACTGCAATATAACTGCGGTATTACTGCAATACAGCTGAAGTATTACTACAATAATACTGCAATACAACTGAAGTATTACTACAATACAGCTGAAGTATTACTACAATACAGCTGAAGTATTACTGCAATACAGCTGAAGTATTACTACAATACAGCTGCAATAGTATTACTACAATACAGCTGAAGTATTACTACAATACAGCTGAAGTATTACTACAATAATACTGCAATATAACTGCGGTATTACTGCAATACAGCTGAAGTATTACTACAATACAGCTAAAGTATTACTACAATACAGCTGAAGTATTACTGCAATACAGCTGAAGTATTACTACAATAATGCTGCAATATAACTGCGGTATTACTGCAATACAGCTGAAGTATTACTACAATACAGCTGAAGTATTACTACAATAATACTGCAATATAACTGCGGTATTACTGCAATACAGCTGAAGTATTACTACAATACAGCTGAGTATATACTACTGCAATATAACTGAGTATTACTACAATACAGCTGAAGTATTACTACAATACAGCTGAAGTATTACTGCAATAGCTGAAGCTACTACAATAACTGAAGTATTACTACAATAATACTGTAATACTAAGCTGAAGTATTACTACAATACTGCAATATAACTACAGTATTACTGCAATACAGCTGAAGTATTACTACAATACAGCTGCAATATAACTGCGGTATTACTGCAATATAGCTGAAGTATTACTACAATACAGCTGAAGTATTACTACAATACAGCTGAAGTATTACTACAATAATACTGCAATATAACTGCGGTATTACTGCAATACAGCTGAAGTATTACTACAATAATACTGCAATATAACTGCGGTATTACTGCAATACAGCTGAAGTATTACTACAATACAGCTGAAGTATTACTACAATAAGCTGAAATAACTATAACTGCAATATAACTGGTATTACAATACAGCTGAAGTATTACTACAATACAGCTGAAGTATTACTACAATATTACTGCAATATAACTGCGTATTATTACTGCAATATTAAGCTGATAAGTATTACTACAATACAGCTGAAGTATTACTACAATAATACTGCAATATAACTGCGGTATTACTGCAATACAGCTGAAGTATTACTACAATACAGCTGCAATATTACTACAATATTACTGCAATACAGCTGAAGTATTACTGCAATACAGCTGAAGTATTACTAATGCTGCAATATACTGCGGTATTACTGCAATACAGGTATTACTACAATACAGCTGAAGTATTACTACAATACAGCTGAAGTATTACTACAATAATACTGCAATATAACTGCGGTATTACTACAATACAGCTGTTTTATATTACTACAATACAGCTGCAATATATTACTACAATGTATTACTTACTGCAATATATACTACTACAATGGTATTACTACAATACAGCTGAGAGTATTACTACAATAAACTGCAATATAACTACGGTATTACTGCACATTTTTAAGAGTTCGCTCAAGTACTGGGGAGCTAAACCATTTAGTGCTTTGTAAGTAAAAAGCAAGATTTTAAAATGTATACGATGTTTAATAGGGAGCCAGTGCAGTGTTGACAGAACCGGGCTAATAATGTCATACTTCCTGGTTATAGTAAGAACTCGAGCTGCTGCGCTTTGGACCAGCTGGAGTTTGTTTATTAAGTGAGCAGGGCAACCACCCAGTAAAGCATTACAACAATCTAGCATTGAGGTCATTAATTAATTAACTGTTCAGCATTTTGCATTGAAAGTGCCGTTATGTAGTGATATATTTAGATATATTTTTAAGATGGTAGAATGCAGTTTTACAGATGTTGGAAATGTGGCTTTCAAATGAAAGATTGGTATCAAAGAGCACACCCAGGTTCCTCACTGACGACGAGGACTTGACAGAGCAGTCATCGAGTGTTAGACAAGATTCAAGATTCAAGATTCAAGAGTTTTATTTGTCACATACAGTTATATACAGAATATACAACCGGCAGTGAAATGTAAACAGGTCCGCTCCATGGACAGTGAAAATTCACAGTTAAAAACACTGAGGAAATTATAATAGAAATAGAATAAAAAAGTACTATATATATATATATATATATATATATATATATATATATATATATATATATATATACTACACTCACCTAAGGATTATTAGGAACACCATACTAATACTGTGTTTGACCCCTTTCGCCTTCAGAACTGCCTTAATTCTACGTGGCATTGATTCAACAAGGTGCTGAAAGCATTCTTTAGAAATGTTGGCCCATATTGATAGGATAGCATCTTGCAGTTGATGGAGATTTGTGGGATGCACATCCAGGGCACGCAGCTCCCGTTCCACCACATCCCAAAGATGCTCTATTGGATTGAGATCTGGTGACTGTGGGGGCCATTTTAGTACAGTGAACTCATTGTCATGTTCAAGAAACCAATTTGAAATGATTCGAGCTTTGTGACATGGTGCATTATCCTGCTGGAAGTAGCCATCAGAGAATGGGTACATGGTGGTCATAAAGGGATGGACATGGTCAGAAACAATGCTCAGGTAGGCCGTGGCATTTAAGCGATGTCCAATTGGCACTAAGGGGCCTAAAGTGTGCCAAGAAAACATCCCCCACACCGTTACACCACCACCACCAGCCTGCACAGTGGTAACAAGGCATGATGGATCCATGTTCTCACTCTGTTTACGCCAAATTCTGACTCTACCATCTGAATGTCTCAACAGAAATCGAGACTCATCAGACCAGGCAACATTTTCCCAGTCTTCAACTGTCCAATTTTGGTGAGCTTGTGCAAATTGTAGCCTCTTTTTCCTATTTGTAGTGGAGATGAGTGGTACCCGGTGGGGTCTTCTACTGTTGTAGCCCATCCGCCTCAAGGTTGTGCATGTTGTGGCTTCACAAATGCTTTGCTGCATACCTCGGTTGTAACAGTGGTTATTTCAGTCAAAGTTGCTCTTCTATCAGCTTGAATCAGCTGGCCCATTCTCCTCTGACCTCTAGCATCAACAAGGCATTTTCACCCACAGGACTGCCGCATACTGGATGTTTTTCCTTTTCACACCATTCTTTGTAAACCCTAGAAATGGTTGTGTGTGAAAATCCCAGTAACTGAGCAGATTGTGAAATACTCAGACCGGCCCGTCTGGCACCAACAACCATGCCACGCTCAAAATTGCTTAAATCACCTTTCTTTCCCATTCTGACATTCAGTTTGGAGTTCAGGAGATTGTCTTGACCAGGACCACACCCCTAAATGCATTGAAGCAACTGCCATGTGATTGGTTGATTAGATAATTGCATTCATGAGAAATTGAACAGGTGTTCCTAATAATCCTTTAGGTGAGTGTATATATATATATATATATATATATATATATATATATATATATATATATATATATATATATAATATATAAATAATCAAGTCAAGTAGAAGATAAAAGTAAAAAAATAAAAATAAAGAAGTGGAATAAAATAAGTGAAGTAAACTGTGCAGTGAGTAAACTGTAGACTTATAAATATGTGGTTAACAAATGTATAAAGCGTATAATGTGCAAACAGGTTTATAACAGGTTGTTACACAGTAACAATGAGAACAGAAAGTGCAGTGCAATGTCAGTATATCGATGGTCACGTGATGTTAAGTGACTGAGTTCAGGAGTCTGATGGGCTGGGGGAAGAAGCTCCTCCTGAGCCTCTCAGTTTTGGCCATCAGGCTTCGGAAGCACTTACCAGATGGCAGCAGTGTGAAATGAGGGTTTGCAGGGTGATTAGAGTCCTTGATGATTTTAGTAGCTCTACCTTTGCAGCGTTTGGTGTAGGCGTCCTGCAGAGACTGGGAGAGCTGACCACCCCATGATGTTAGATGCTCCACCTCGTCCAAGTATGCCGTCATTGTTGCTGGAA
>JAGHMJ010001546.1:0-54374 GCA_018749465.1 Paracanthobrama guichenoti
TATCAGGCTTTGTGGATATGGTTGCAACTAAACTCTTCTATCTGCTCAACGACTGATGTGTCAAAAAGGATAAAGCCGAGAAAAGGTGGGAGAGGTGCATGGGGGAGGTTCTGGGAATATCCACTGCTTCGGGTCACAGTTCAATTGGGGAATCCAAAGCATAGAGTGGAGGCGTGGTGGCTAATCCTCACCTCAGCCACCTCCTGTGGCTTTTGGGAAACAGATTGGCCATCATTTCCAATACTTATTAAGGGGATTGTTTAAGGGTGGCCCTGCAAAGACAAAGCTAAGGCGGGGGTGGAACTGGCTGAAGTGTGTGCGTAGGTGGACCCAGGTCTGGGTCTGGGGGACAGCCCCGGGGAAACTCGCTGGGGAGGGCCTTCAGGCCTTTTCAGTCCGGGACGAGACACTGCGGCATGCTTTTGACCAGGTGCAATCCATTGATGGTCACTCCCACGGACTTTGGCCACAGCATCTCCCTCTCCTACCTTCTATTTTGTAATAATTCAAGATCGTTATATCGTGATGATGGTGACACGAGACAAAGGCAAGATATAATCCAGTTATTAGTACCAAGAAGGCTGGAAATGCTATTCCAGGAGGGCTCACCGCACAATCCGGCTGGCTGGGCATTTGGCTCAGGATAAGACACTCCAATCATATCATGGCCCGATTTTATTAATGGCATACGCGTATTCGTAGGTGGTGTGCGGCCTGCCGTGAAATGCCAGCTGGTTGAACCTCTGCCACTCCCAAAAGCGCCATTGCGCCTATTACCGCTTCGCGGGATGTCCCTTCTCAAAAGAACTTCTCCGGGATGGACCTCTACCGGCCATTAGAACGGTGTCAGCACGGCAGGGGCACGCTTGCATTAGTTCTCGCGGGACTATGCAACCTGAGCACTCGGGAGGCAGTGTGGCGCTGTGCAACATCTCGGGCGCGAAGAGTGTTGCCATGACGCCTCTTCATTATTATTATCTCTCCGGTGGGGATCTCCGAAGAGATCCTCACCGACTCAAGGCAATAACGCTTATGTTTCCGCGCACAATTACGCGTAACTGTAATAAATTACTGGAGATTAAATCCATTCGCATCAGAAGCGTAAAAACATCCTCAAACCGGCGGGCTGGTGGAAACCATTTGAACCGCACCTTAAAGAATACCATGATCTTCGTAAGTTCGTTCACGAAGATGCAAAAATTGGGATCGCTGGTTGGAACCTCTGTTGTTTGTGGTGCGCGAGGTCCTCAAGCCTCCACGGGGTTTTCTCTTTGAGCTTTCTACGGCCGTCGACTCCAGAGGGGTACTCGATGTCCTTAGGGAAGTCTAGAGGACGGGCCTCTTACAAACGCGAAATGAAATTCAGTATGTACTTGACCTGAGAGCAAAGCTCCACACACTGGGCGTGGCTCAAAATGTGAGAATTTGTTCTGGGCCCAGGAAAACATCAAAGCCAACTCTGGCGAACCGCGGTACCCGGCCACGCTGAAATTCACCCCGGAGAGAAAGTATCTCTGTTACTACCTAATGCTCTGCCCAAAATTACTCAGCCAAGTGGCATACCCTTCGCGTGGCTGCACGCGCGGATGGGGATGTCGACTATGAGGTAGTGCGGTCGATATAGGGACGGGACAAATTTACCACATCAACCTCCTAAAACTGTGGAGAGAGGTGGGGTCGGGTGCAGTTGGCTGGGCCACAGCGAGAGCCGGACGAGCTGGGGGCCGGAACCAACCAGAAAACCAGAGTCCGTGAGGTCTCCGTCCCCGTGGGCCGCACCTCCCATCTGACCAGCCACTGAATGGAGTCAGTTGCAGGCAGCAGGACTTTGCTTTCACGTGCTTTCCCTTTGCCCGCCACACGTAATCTCATTGAGCACTACATAGAGACGTACTCTCTCGTGGTGGGGTAATGATCCCAATTCTACTGGCTACTTCCGAATACAAAAAGAAAAAATAGTTTGGAAGAATTAGAGCGTGCTAGACATGGGGGTAGTTGAGGAGTCCTACAGTGACTGGTCCAGCCTAATAGTCTTGGTTATTCTGGCGGGGCTGATGGCTCTCGACCAGATTCTGTGTGGATTACCGTAAGGTGCGCTGGTTTCAAAGTTTGATGCGTATCCCATGCCATGTTGACGAGCGCTGCTCGGGATCGTTAGGCACTGCTCGATTTTATCGAGGCTTGATTTAATAAAAGTGGTAACGGCAACTTCCCACGCCTAATGTCCCGAGAAAACGGGTTTCTCCACTCCGCTTGGTTTGATACCCAATTCACAGCCGCTCCATTTGGGTTGTTTGGGGCTCCCGCTACATTTCAGCTACATGGACCGGCATCTTACGCCCCATCATGCGCACATGCTGCTGGCGCATTTGGATGATATTATTATCTATAGTAATGATTGGCAGCGGCATATGCAGCATCTGGAGGGTGGTCCTGGAGGACGCTATGCGCAGGGCGGGCCTATGGCCAACCCAAAGAAGTGTGCAACTGGGCGGGTGGGAAGTACGGGCATCTGGGGTTCCACTTCTGGGTCCGCGGCAGGTGCGGTTCAAATTGAGAAAAACTGGCTGCCGCTGGCGGCCTGCCCACGCCTCCCAAGACTCAAGAAGGAGTAGAGACAGTTCTTGGGGCTGGCTGGCTACTATAGGCGTTCGTGACAAGTGCTGGATGTCACCAGTCCCTTGGACTGATCTCACTAAAAAGGAGCCCCTGATCTGCGTCCAATGGACGGAGCAGTGCCACTGGTGGCTTTCTCACCTGTATAAAGGCTGTATGTGCGGTGGGCCATTGTTACACTTCCTCCTGACTTTCTCTCCCTTTGTCTTGGCAGACAGACGTGTGATATGGGGCTGGGAGCCGTGTTGTCCCAGGTGGTGGAGGGGAGGAGCGCCCAGACATTTAGTCGTAAAGCTCTCAATGAGAGAGACGGTATACAGCACGATTGAGAGGGGAAATGTTTAGCCATCAAGTGGATGGTCCTCACCTCCGGGTAACTACTTTTGGGACGTGCTCTTCTCACCTCTGTTTGACCACGCCTCGCCCAATGGCTTCCACTGGGCTTGAAAGACACTCCACGCTGCCGGATCACCCGCTGGTACTTGGCGCGCTAGCAACCATTTGAAGCTGGCTGGCGACTGGGGCGTAGATGGCTGTGGCTGACTTCCTCTCCAGAAATGGGAGTAGGGGCAGCAGGCCGGATGGCTCTCCCGCCTGAGCTGCAGGCGTGTGGGGGGTATGTGGCAGGCGGGGCGTGGGTCTAAAGGCTGCTGCAGGCGTGGAGGAGGGAGTCTTGGGAGGGCTAATGGTTAAGGCGAAACACGCCTTCAAGCACAAGATCTAACAGGTAATCATTTTGCAGTGACTCGAGAGATGGGATAAAAGCTGGCCCAGAGAGAGAAAAGTGCATCAGGCAAATGTTCACAAGAGACCGCTGGAAAGCCTCTCATTTGAGTTTGCTTGCACCTGATGCTGTTTAGGAGTATTGTTGTTGTCAGCCCAATAAAACGCCTAAATCACTGCGGCCCAAGTGATCCTGTACTGGCGATTGAAAAGTCGCCACACTCCTTCAGTATCACAGCACACACATATAAGCTCCTTTCAGTATCACAGCACACACATATATAAGCTCCTTCAGTATCACTGCACACACATATATAAGCTCCTTCAGTATCACTGGCACACACATATATAAGCTCCTTCAGTATCACGGCACACACATATATAAGTTCTACTTCAGTATCACGGCACACACATATATAAGCTCCTTCAGTATCACAGCACACACATATAAGCTCCCTTCAGTATCACGGGAACCACACACACATAAGCTCCTTTTAGTATCACAGCACACACGTATATAAGCCCTTCAGCATCACGGCACACACGTATATAAGCTCCTTCAGTATCACGTGCACACACATATATAAGCTCCTTCAGTATCACGATATAAGCTCCTTCAGCATCACGCACACACATATAAGCTCCTTCAGTATCACGGCACACATATATAAGCTCCTTCAGTATCACAGCACACACATATATAAGCTCCTTCAGTATCACGGCACGCACATATAAGCTCCTTTCAGTATCACGGCACACACATATATAAGCTCCTCTCAGTATCACGGCACACACATATATAAGGAAAGGCAAATTCGACTGTGTGAGTACTATATAATTTTTTCTCATTGTTTTCTAGATCAGCCGTTATTTAGAACGCTTGTCTGTGTAGTGTAGTGTGCTGTGCTGTGTGGTGAAGTAGCGTTTGTTCACATGTTGGTCATGTGGCTCACGCAAGGGAACAGTTTTGACGTGGCATGGCCTGCTGTATTCAATAACGAGTGTATATAAATAGAGTGGTACTCCGCGGGCAGCCCTGGTGTGAAGTCCTCATCATGTGAAGACCGAAGAGTGTAAAGACCAGCGACTCTACTCTGTGCGACTCCACTCGAGCAAGGCCCTTGAGTATAGCTTTCTTTCACTTTAACCCCTTTGTGTTTAGCTTGTTTTCATCTGTTTATTTCTCTGACCTGTATTCACTCATGTGCTTTCAAATCTCTACTATTACTACTACCACCTGTAAATCACGCTCTGTGTATTCAAGACACCGTAATCCTAATAATCTGCTTATGGTACCGATTTCCTCTGCCACTTTACTGTCCATTCCATTTGGTGTTGGCCAGTCTGCTGTAAACAAAGCAGACTTTATTTCATCTATCTCCGCTCATTCAAATCTCAGTCTCATGGCCCTAACTGAGACCTGGATCAAACCAGAGGACACGGCCACTCCTGCGGCCCTCTCAAATAATTTAACTTTTTCTCACACCCCTTGTCCGATTGGGAGGGGTGCAGGTACTGGTTTGCTCATCTCAAATGATTGGAAATTTGAGTCCATACCATCTCTATCTGGCAACAGTTAATTTGAATCACACTCAATCACTATCACTCACCCTGCTAAAATCCATGTTGTAGTTGTTTATCGCCCGCCAGGTCAACTGGGCAACTTCCTGGAGGAGTTGGATATGTTACTCTCCAACTTTCCTGAAGATGGCACTCTTCACTACTTGGTGACTTCATCATCCACCTTGAGAAACACCAGGCTGCAGATTTCACCTCTACTCACCTCATTTGACCTTAAGCAAGTATCTACTACAGCTACTCACAAATCAGGTAACCATTTGGACCTTATCTACACACACGCCACAGCTCCACAGACAACACTTTAGTTACTCCATTGCACACCTCTGACCACTTCATCATCAGTATAAATAAAATGGCGCCGCCCGTGTTCGGTACGCTGCTCAGGTCGCTCTGCGAAGACTGTGCTTTTATTTACTATTTTACTTTCTTTTACTCTCAATTTTACAAACTTATCAACTGCATTGATCTGCTATGACAGCAAAACTCTTTTTGGACATTGGTTACCTCTACACTGGACTGTTTCAGGACACTTTCACGATCCTCTGTGGCCATCTGTTTACATTTCATTGCCGGTTGTATATTCTGTATATAACTGTGTATGTGACAAATAAACTCTTGAATCCTTCGTAACGCCCGAGTTGAACAATGGACAGAGCCCGGGCAAGTAAGAACCAAGAAACACCGTGGGAAACGCGCTGGTATCCATAACAGACTGAGGAAAGGGCATTCAACCCTCTCTCCCGAGCATTCTTCTAGCAAATGTTCAATCCTTGGAGAACATAGGTGTAAACATCTCCGAGGACCTGACCTGGACTGCTCACATTCAGACACAGGTGAAAAAGCCAGGCAAAGACTGTAGCTACCTGCGCTAGCTGAGGAAATTCAGGTTTCACTATTATCCTGGAAAACTTTCTATTTAGGGGCGATAGAAAGTGTATTAACTGTATTAATTAAAGTGGCATCACAGCGTGGTATGGGAACAGCACCAGTCATGACCGCAAAGCCCTGCAAAGAGTCGCGTGTGCTTATCCGAGCGTATCTCAGGTCCAGCTCTCCCGTCTCTCTGCAGGACGCTCTACACCAAACGCTGCAAAGGTAGAGCTACTAAAATCAGTGAAGGAGACTCTAATCACCCTGCAAACCCTCATTTCACGCTGCTGCCATCAGGTAAGCTTCCGGCCTGATGGCCAAAACTGAGAGACTCCAGGAGGAGCTTCTTCCCAGGCCATCAGACTCCTGGAACTCAGTCACCTAACATCACGTGACTTCACTTCAGGATAAACACTGACATTGCACTGCACTTTCTCTGTCAGGAAACGAGAGACTGGATTCAGTTGCGAATGAATGTTTATTGAAAGTGAAAGTGAAACTAAATGTCCAGGAAAAGCTGGCAGCATAGACTCAACGGGCTGCTGGTGACGGCGTGATGCGGTGATATCCAGAGTGCGCGGGCGTGAAGTGGACACGGAACACAGGAACCAGGAACACAGAGACACGCTGACGAGCTGACACTGGACACAGGAACCATAGTTGGCTGAAGTTGCGGATGAAACGTCGATAGAAGTTGGGAAACCCCAGGAATCTCAACAGGGCCTTGCGAGAGTCCGGGGTTGGCCACTCTATCACAGCCTTAACCTTGTCGGGATCCATGCACACTCCCTCCGACAGATGATATACCTCAGGAAAGGAACAGACTGTGCATGAAACGACGTTTTCCGCCTTGACAAAAGCCTTGAAAAAGCATTCTGTAGTAACCGTTGAGCACTCGGCAGACGTGTTGGACATGTTCCTGGAGAGACGAGGAAAATATCAGTATGTCATCCAGGTAAACATACGTGAACTGGTCATGTCTGCCAACACGTCATTGACGAGTGCTTGGAAGACAGCTGGGGAGTTGGACAGCCCAAAAGGCATGACTAAGTATTCAAAGTGGCCCCTGGGGGTATTAAATGCTGTATCTTCCATTCATCCCCCCTCTTATGCGGACCAAATGATAAGCATTCCTAAATCCACTTTCGTGAAGATAGATGCTCCTGCAACCTCTTGAAGGCTGAAGACATCAACGGCAGAGGATATGGTATTCTTTACCGTGATGTTGTTCAACCCTCGGTAGTCAATACAAGGTCGCAGAGACTCCATCCTTCTTTTCCCACAAAAAGAATCCCGACCCCGCTGGAGAAGAAGAGGGCGGATGAACCCGTGGCCAAAGAATCAGAAATATATTTCTCCATGGCCTCCTTTCAGGAATGGAAAGCAAGTATAACTTGCTCCTTGGGCGGAGACATACCTGGCAGGATATCTATAGCATTGGGTGTCATAGGGACGCAAGCGGAGGAAGAAGAAGCAGCTCGAGACTTACTGAACACTTCCTTCAGGTCAGGTACTCCGAGGGGCAATGCTAAGCAAATTCATTGGCTCTCCTGCAACACAGAATCTAGACATAAACGTGCAGACACAAGACAAGAGGCATGGCACTGACGCCATTCCAA
Source organism: Paracanthobrama guichenoti (assembly GCA_018749465.1). NCBI lineage: Eukaryota > Metazoa > Chordata > Actinopteri > Cypriniformes > Gobionidae > Paracanthobrama > Paracanthobrama guichenoti. The sequence goes on from JAGHMJ010001546.1 coordinate 7,410, forward strand.
TTCAATATGTTATTGTGTCTTCAGTCAACCCTGGGGTTGTGCTTGATCAACCAGGGATGACCGAGGACATCCATGGGAACCAAGGGAGTTCCATGGGGAAAAAATCTATGGTTTCTCTGCAGTTACTCAGCAGGTGATGAGGACTGAGGGAATGGTTTTGAGGGGAATGGTTTGAGTGAAATGTCCTGTAGGCTTTGTCCGCCCAAAGTGTTGATCAGTTATAAGGGGTGGGTGAGGTGCTCAGCGGTGATCTTGAGTCTGAGTGCAGAGTGGAGGCCTGAATCCATGCTGCCTCAGCCCCAGAATCCAGCAGTGCCACGACAGTGATCCGGAGTGTAAGGCTCATAGAAGTCTTACCGAAGGAGTTGATGAGGAGGTCCGTTAACAGTGACTGCGCCAAGTCAGCAGCCCCCTCCTTACTGAGCGGGCGCATGCTTTACCGGACACTGTCTTGAGAATGAAATGGCTCCTCTCCGCGCAGTGGATGATACACAGTCCCAGGACTTCATGGGATGCGTTCTCCTCCCGGGAAAGCTAAGCTCGACCAACCTGCATGGGTTCATGATCGATGGTGGGGCCGGACCGCAAGCAGGATGTTGCGTGAGAGAATACTTGTGGGGACCCTGGACCTACTGCTGGAGTGGGCTAAACTTGCTGCGCCTAGTCGGGAGTCTACGCCGGCTGCCAGCTCAATGAGGCCGTTGGGAGACGCGGGGTAGATCCAGGTGTATATTTCACGTTGACACACGGTCAGCCACACCATGCAGGAATCGTCCCACTGCTTCCTCGTTCCATTTGCAGTCGGCCGCGAAGCGTCGCGAAACTCAATGGAGTACTCGAGAGACCGACCGGCCTCCCTGCTTGAGGTCGGATAACCTTCCAGGCTGCCTCGCGACGACCGTGCAGAGACCGACCGTAACACCCTCTTCATTTCTCCGAGAAGGCCTGGAACGAGGAGCAGCATGGGTCTTGATTCTCCCACACCGCCGACTTCCTCATTTCGCTGCCGCGTCCGAGAGCAGCGTGATGACAAGGCGCCACCTTGGCTTGTTCCTGAGTGGCATAGGTTTGTGTGGTTGTAGTGAGAAAAGACAGAGCACTTCGTGATGAAGGCCTCTGCAAAGTCCGGCTCCCCATACCGCTCAGGTGGTGGTAGATGGGTTCGGACTGTCCTGCAGGATGACTGATGGTGGGGAACTGGCGCGGGCTGGCGCAGCGCGGAACAGTGCAGCTGTTGAATCTGCTGGTGAGTGTTGGGACATCTGCGCCGCCAGTGTTTGAACGGGCGCGCCCGGTGGCCAGCATCTGCTCTTCCTGTCTGTCCAGGCGCGCCATTGTTGGAAACAAATTCTTTGCTATTCGGGAGCATTAAAACTGAATCCATGGAAATCTGTCGTGAGTCGCTCTGTCAGAAACGAGAGACTGATTAAGCCAGGCAATGAATGTTCATTGAAAGTGAAAGTGAAACTAAAATGTCCGGGGTGGTTGCGCCAGAGAGACTCAATGGCTGCTGTGGTGACGGCGTGATGCGGTGATATCCAGAGTGCGCGGCGTGGAAGTGGACCACGGAACACGGAACGGTGGGAACACAGAGACACGCTGCGCTATCCGAGCTGACACTTCTTGGACACAGGAACGCAGGACACAGGAAACGCTTGACACCGGAAACAGGAATGATCGCTGATTTACGAGGAGCATCATGGAAGACAACACTCTACAAAACAACGGTGGGAAGCTGAGGTGACTAAATAGGCAGATCAAGATATGGATCAGGTGTGTGGTGATGATGGACGTGGCGGTGATCAGAGTGACCACGCCTCCACATTCACCATGCATGCATACACAGGCAGTACTAGGACAGACAAATGAATTAGCGTAACCGTGACATTCTTGTTCTCGTTGTTACTATGTAACAACCTGTTATAAACCTGTTTGCACATTATACTCTTTATACATTTGTTAACTACATATTTATAAGTCTACAGTTTACCTCACTGCACAGTTTATTTCAATTATTTTATTCCACTTCTTTATTCTTATTTTTTTTTTTTTACTTTTCTTTCTACTTGACTTGATTATTTATAATTCTACAGATATATATTATATACTATACTATATATATACTATATATATATATATATATATATATATATATATATATATATATATATATATATAGTAATTTTTTTATCCTGTTTCTATTTTAATTTCTCCTTGTGTTTTTAACTGTGAATTTGCACTGTCCATGGAGCGGACCTGTTTACATTCTCACTGCCGATTGTATACTCTGTATATAACTGTATGTGACAAATAAAACTCTTGAAATCTTGAATCTTGAATCACTCTTAACCTCATACTGACCCCAGACACAACACAGCCACTAATCCGCAGATCACCTTTTTGCATAATCTCGCCTCAGACTCCCCCTCTCGCCTATCCACTATGGTTTCCATCCTTACTTCCTCCACTGTCTCAATTCTCAGCACTGGCCACTAACAGTGCTACTGACACTCTTTGCTCCACTCTAACATCTTGCTTAGGGAGCAGCTTTTGCTCCTTTTTCATCCAGACCAAGCCCGCACTCCACCCTCCTGCCACCGGGCTGTCTGATGTTCTCTGTGGTGAACATCGCTTCTGGACTCAGGCGCAAAAGAGGAACTGGTGCAAATCAAAGAACTCTACTGACCTTATCTTATATCAGTCTCTTCTGCGCTTTTCTCTGCAAATGTCTCCACATGCCAAAGCTACATACTATCACAAGTAAAATCAATAACTGCTCTGACTCTCATACACACTTTCAAAAACATTCTCTCTCTCTTTGTCCTCCTCCTTGCTCTCCGTCATCAATTTTTACAGCTGATGACTTTGCATCATTCTTCACAAACAAAACCTCATCCATCAGCAGCCAATTCTCCACACCACAAACTGACACACACATCTCTCAACAACCAACACACACATGCTCCCCTCTATGCTCTCTGGAAGCAGAAATCTCCCAACTCATCCTTTCCAATCCACCCCACTACCTGTGCGCTTGATCCTATCCCCACTCCCACCTGCTTTCCAGCCATTTCTTCTTCAGTTACTCCAGCACTCACTCCACATTGTCAACTCTCTCTTCACACTGGGACCAGCATTAAAGCAGGCTTGGGTAACCCCACTGCTTAAGAAACCCTCCTGAATCCAGCACTTATAGAAAACTACAGACCGGTATCCCTTCTTGCTTCTTATTGGTAAAACATTCTGAGCAAGTTGTGTCTAACTAACTCTCATGTTCTCTTGAACAGAATAACCTCCTGGATAACAACTAATCCAAGCCTCAAGCTGCCACTCAACTTGAGACTGCCTCTTGCCTCGGTTACTGGAAGCACTGAGACAGGCAAGGGCAGCCTTCCAAATCCAAGGCAGTACTCCATCCTACTGGATTCTTCTGCAGCTTTTGACACAGCTAACCACACCAGATCCTCCTGCACAACTCTCTCGGTGGAAGATGGGCATCCCAGGAACTGCTCTCCAGTGGATCGAGTCTTATCTCTCAGGTAGGTCCTTCCAGGGGTGCCATGGAGGGAGGCAGCGTCTAAGTCACATCATCTAGCCACTGGAGTTCCCTAGAGCCCAGTGCTTGGACCACTTCTCTTCTCCATCCTACATGTCATCACTAGGATCTGTCATCCAAGAAACATGGCTTTTCCCATCACTGCTATGCTTATGAGCACCAATCTCTACTACTTCATTTCAACCAGATGATCCCACAGTTGGTGCTCCCCGATTGCCTGCCTGACAGATATTCTCACTGGATGAAGGAATATCACCTGACACACACTCGTGGTCTCCAGCCATCCCAGCACTTCGCACCATACTCTCCCCATCTCAGCCTGGTTCATCATCCATAACTGTTCAGGACAGCCAGGAACCTTGGAGTTAGGATTGATGATCATCTAAAATTCACTGACTACATCACTGCAAATAACCCTGGTCCTGCCGCATTTGCATTATACAACATTAGGAAGATTAGACCCTTCCTATTAGAGCCCAGGCCACACAACTCCTGGTATAAGTCTTGTTCTCTCCAGACTGGACACACTGTAATGCTCTTCTAGAGGGCCTTCCAGCATGCACTACTTCAAACCCGGCAACTGGATCCATGAATGCAGCGGCGAGAGTAGTCTTTAATGGTTTAAGAGATGGCATCCCGCTCTCTACTCTTCATCAGGTCTGCATTGGCTGCCAATAGCCGCTCTTAATCCAAATTCATGGCACTGGTGCCTGGCCTACAGGAAGCAACCACTGGCTCCACCAACATACTTAAACTCACTTCATTCAGACTTCCCATACACCTCCAGAAGCTTGGCGCTCTGGTGCTGAACAGGCGCCATCCCAAAGAGGCATTAAACCTCTCAAGGACCTTTTCTGGACCGTTCTTACCTGGTGGGAATGACCTGCCTGTCTCAATTTGAGCAGCCGAGTCGGTAGCCATTTTCAAAAAAATATCTTTAAAACCCATATTTTCAGCAGCACTCTCACCAATAAAGAATAGCACTTATCACTCCTATCTGTTTTCTGTTTGTGTATTTATAAAAAAAAAAATTTCTGTCCTGTTCTGTGTTAGATTAATTTGAGACTTGTTACAGCACTAGCATATTGTTGCCACTTGACTGTTTTTAGTTGCTCTCATTCTATTGCTCTACTTGTAAGTTGTTTTTGGATAAAAGCGTCTCCACTAAATGACTAAATGTAAATGTATAAGCTCCTTCAGTATCACACAATACACAGTAACTAAGTTTTGAAATGTTTTGGGTGAGTTACACTACTGGTGAGGTGAGCTGTGGGTCATGACCGAAAGGATAAGATCCCGGATACAGGCGGCCAAAATTAGTTTTCTCCGCAGGGTTGCAAGGCCTCAGAGATGGGGTGAGAAGCTCAGTTACTCGGGAGGAGCTCAGAGTAGAGCCGTTGCTCTCCACAACATCGCGAGAGGAGCCAGTTAGAGGTGGCTCTGGCATCTGTTTCTGATGCCTCCCTGGACGCCTCCCCGGATGTGTTCTGGCATGTCCCACCGGAGGGAGGCCCCAGGGAAGACCTAGGGACACGCTGGAGTGGATTAGTGTCTCCGGGCTGGCCTGGAACGCCTCGGGTTCCCCGAAATGCTGGAGAAGTAGCTAGGGAGAGGGAAGTCTGGGCTGCCCCTGCTTAGACTGTTGCCCCCCACGACCCAGCCCCGGATAAGCTGGAAGATAATGGATGGATGGATGGATGGGAAATAAACACACATGCAATCACTACTGAATCCCTTGGTAAATGCTTTTTTGAAAATTGAGGGACAAATTCACCGCATTGACTCCATCAGAGAAGTGTTTTCAATGGCAGAAACCAAAGCCATTATGAGCCCTAGCAGAAGTGTTTTCAAGTTAAATCCTTCATCACTGAAACTAGTAAACACTTTTTGTGTCTTCTATTAACATGTTAATGAAAGTGTTAATTACTGTCATTATTTACTGTTATTAAGCTAATATGCTGTTTGATTATTCTTCGCAAGTGTGCCTGCATTGTGAAAAGTCAGCTCTAGTGTTCACCATATTTGAACATGAATTAAGTTTTCACCAATATTATTACACATCATTTAACATTTGGACACATACATGTAGTAGTGAACTGTAAATCTTTAACAAGAAATGCCCATTTTCTTGTGTGGATACAGTCAGTATACTTTCACATTTATCACTACACTGGCGGCTGTCAATAATTATAATCAGAGGCAGAACATTATTAAAGCGAGTGCAGAATCAAACTAACTCAAAGTTTACTGACAGATCGTTGTGGTGCATCACAAACATCAGTGTCTGGAGTCAAACTGCAAATAAACATAGTGATTTTTATTCCTTTATTTTGCTCTACCCATAATCATAATCTGATAAACTTATAGTATGATCTCAGTGTTATATCACTGTATTTCTGTCTGTTTATATTTACCTTTCTATAACACTTGGCTCTTTCTTTAAAAGTGTTTTTCTGTTCTGATGTTTGGTTTTGTTTGGCTGATTGCTGATGTGGTTTGCGTGTTGCATTAAGTGTAAATGATGTTTAATGCATCTTTGCTTGATGTTTCTGGAGTTAATTCAGGCTATAAAGAGCGCTGGGCAGCTCTGTAAACACCATCATCTTCTGATGAGCAGCGTCTTCAGGTCTGATTTCGGTAAGATCATGTCGCTCTCTGTGTGAATTATTGTGTCATTGTGTTTAGCCTTTAGTCAAACGTCAGCACATGTTGTTCAGCTTGTTGACTCTCTAGTGCTTGTTCATGTGGAATAGTGGAGAAGAAATGAAAATGGAGTTGGTAAATGCAGCTTTGGAAGATTTCTTTCAGGTCCTTTCCATTTTATGTTCTTGAGATTCATTTGATAACGATATGATCAGCTCATAAACATCATCATCTGTCTTGTAGTTTGATGTTTATTATGATTCCAGGTAAGATCATGAGATCATCTCATCCGTGTGAGTTTATATTGTCACCTATCTTTGTATTTCAGCCTCTGGTATCGTGATCATTTGTACTTAAACTAGTTTTAGACATTTTGATGGGCAGTGGCCTAAACAAAAAGGGGCGGTGGGGTTTTGGGGCGAGAGATTGGGTGCTTGTCAATACCAAATATCCATCTTACTATTCCTTTACTGACAGCCTGTAACTGTCTGTCTGTTCTTCTTACTATATATGACACAAATCTCATCTCAGCACTTTTGATGAATGGCTATGCTATTTTAATGTGGTCATTTCATCTGAATATCAACATTTGTGAGATTTAGTCAGTCAAAACAAATTTTGTGTCTCTCGAAAATAATGTCATTTGACTTAGTCTAAAATATAGGTACATACAGATAACCAGAGTTAGAGCAATCTGGTGTGATGCTATCAAGAACACGGCTGTTCGGTTAGCAGAATCACCGCGACTTGTGTCCTCCACCTCGGGAGTTCCTTCTCCGAACTTGGCCAGTCTGAACTACCACGGACGCAAGTCACAAGTTGACATGGTATTGAGAAACGACCTGAGTTAAGCGTAAGTGCACACCATACGACCATGAAAAGCCGCGATCAATGGAGCTCTGAAATTATGATCACCATGGCAACAGCACCCGACAAAGACGCCCACATACTTCCCGGGTCGGTATGTGAGTTTAATTCTTAATTATTAAGTTTAACTTTCATGGTATTCCACAAAAAAAAAAAAAAAGAATAAGACAGAAGCTAAAAACTGCATAAAATATAAATGTAAATGACAAAGCATTAAAACATAATTCAATAAGGTAAAGCTAGTCCTCTAAAAGATGAATTTTGGTCCTAAATGTATTAATATGGTTAATATGTTTATAACCACCCAACAGCAGTCATTCGGACCAATAGTTGTAACATGTATGTTCTATGTTCCCCTCTTCATTGTGTTTTTCGTTCAGTCCTGTGACCTAGTATTCCTAGTTAGTTATGTCATCATTCACCTGTGTCTTATTAATCACCTTGTTATCATCTCATTTGCTCTGTGTATTTAGCCTTCAGTTATCACTCAGTGTTTATCTGTCTACATTAATGTAGTCCTGGTTTATGTGCTGTCTATGTTTCCTGAGTTTCTGTTATTAAAGTTCCTGTTTCCTCGCTTCACGTGAGTTTTCAGCATAACGTAACAGATAGGACGGACCAATACAGTTTTTTGCGTTTATTCGTTTATTTTTGTTTTTTCCTTCTCTGTGTACAGTCCACACAGTGCAGTTCGCAGTTCGGCCATCGCATCATGGGGTAAGCTCTGCCCCTGGTCGAGATCCTTCAGCAAGTCGGCCTGGTAGGCTTGCAACACCGCCATGGTGTGCAAAGCTGCCGCAGCCTGACCCGATGACATGTATGCCCTGCCATTCAGATGAGATGTAGTTTTCAAGGGCTTAGATGGCAGGGTTGGAGCGCTGAGTGTCGATGCACACCCAGACGCGAGATAGTTCGCGAACGCCTCGTCGATCGGGCGGCATCGACACATACCCAGATTCAGCCAATCCTCGACATCAGCTGCAAATTAGCCCGCTGATATCGGTGAATTCGAGCCGAATAATGGTTCTTCCATGCCCCGCAATCTGAGAATGTAGCTCTGGGAGGAATGGAGGCTCCTGGAGCTGGGAGGTCATGGCCGGAGAGAAACCGATCGTTGAGCCATCGCGAGCGGCCTCTCTCCTAACGCGCGCTGCAGTCTGTGGGTAGCGTGTTCCATTACCTCCAGTAGCTCACCATACATGGGGAAGGATGGCTGAGAGGGTTCGGCGTTAACCGGATCATCACAAGTCTCCTCAGCCATCTCTTGCTCATCTTAAGAAATCCAACTCCTCTTCCGCAGCTGCCTCTTGCCATCCGAGCTGATCATCTGCCTCAGCACGAGCGGACCAGTCCCAGATGCCAAGCCCTCTTCCTTCGAGAAGAGGAGCGTTCTGACAGGGAACTGCTCACAGTTTGCACAAGCAGCTCCCTTGAGATCCGCCTGTGCGTGCTCTTCCCCAGGCAGAAAACGACATGGTGTGTGTGTGTGTGTGTCCTCAGGCGTCAGAAACCTGGGACACGGGTCAGCACACTTCCAAAACTGTGAGTTTTCTCCATGCATTTCATCTTTGGATACCTTCCGAAATTAATAACAGTTCAGACAAACAGTCCCTGAAAACGAAAAAAGGTGAATGTCATGTTTATGCTCTTATATACTTCTGGTCGCACATTGAGGGCTGTTGCTGTTCAATAGGATTGCCGTGATTCGATAGTAATTTTCAGACACCTGCCACGCTAGTTGCATGCTCCCAATGCGTTCTAGGACGCAGTGAAATTTCCTTTTTGAAAGGGAACAAACATAATATGCGTTCTCCGTCTGTCTCCCTGTGATGTCCATTCTGAAAATGCGATCAGAAAATTAGCTGTAACTCAGTGAATACTTGATATCAGGTATACAGATATCTCTTTATAAAGCTTGTGTAAGACTAGGAAAACTTGTATAACGCCAGAATGTCTGGTTGAGGAACAAACTATCTGAGAAAATAAAGAAATTAGCATCTAAACTCACTCATGCATTTAATGTCCCCATCCAAGACGACGTCACGCTGGGAATCAACTAAGAATGACTTTTAATTTACATGCCTTTCTTTTCACTGTCTCTTCCCCCTCTCTACTCTAGTTCTCACCATCAAAATCTGTATGGTTTAATGTGAATCCTCATAATACAATATTATACATGTTTGATATCGTTTGAAATGTCTCACTGTGATTGGTACAAAGATCTCATCCCCACTGAAGTAAAACAAGAATATAATAAAGGTTTTAAGAAGTTTAAAGACATTTTGCTAAATACGTGTGGGGTGTGGCTGTCGGTCATTTGGTCTTCTAACAATACAGGCATATGGGAGAGTGACTCAATTTAAATTCCCATTGTTAACACATGTTTACATCTGAAAGAGTTTACATCTTGGTCTGATATTTAAGGAGATGTTTCAGAAAGGGTCAGGGCTTGAACTTTTATATCGGTCAGCCCGTAACGCTGAGTGTCTCTAGATGCTCAGCGTTATGTAATTAACAAATCAGGTATCCATATTTCATTCTTCACTTCAGAGTATTTGATGTTATGTATGGACTAGCTTTGAACTGATTACGTAATCGCCGTTATACATTTATCTGACTGTTAATAAATTGTTACATTTTGATCTATTCTAATTTACTCTGCAATTATTAACTATCTGTAGTAGATTATGAACGGATATAATTTCAACAAAGGATTAAACAGAATAATTAAATGGTAACTATTAAATATTAATGACCAAATAACCAATTAGCATTTTAACCTAAATTCAAAATTATGATAAAATGGAGTCAGATAAAGATAAATTGGAATTAAATCCTTTTGCCCATCTGAAAACACAGAACGGCCAGCGACCTTCGACCGTGGATCGTTAGCCTCATTGGAACGATTTTAGCGGGCCTTACACTTGGTATGTCTACTTTTAAATAAAGTCATTTATATAAAAAACAAATATTCTCTGTTTATGTAATCCATATGAAAACAGTGAGAGGTCCAGTTCCTCCAGCGGCGCCTCACTATCTGTAATGATACTGCGCACTTCTGAAGTGATTCACATGCAAATCTGTAAACGCCCCATCACCTCAAAACAAAAGCTATGTCCCAAAGTGAAGGCGCGTTCTTCAAAACGCATTTGAAGTGCGAAATATCGCCATAGCGCACTACGAAGGCTGTCCCAATGTGAAGGCTTCACCTCTGAAGGCCACATTTGAAGTGCGATTGCGTCGCAGTGGTGCGGCAAGCCTGCCACGATTTGAAAGCGACTTCAAAATCGCCCTCCGTTTCTCAGGCAAAGGAAGGGTACAGCAGATGGACCTGACAGACCCTTTGAAATCAAATCAAATCAAATCACCTTTATTTATATAGCGCTTTTAACAAGTCCAATTGTTTCAAAGCAGCTTCACATTGTTAACAGGAAAATAATGCAACAGAATTTGTACAGCCGTTCTGGTGAAATGGTGATGTTATCCAGCTAATTTCAGTATCATATAGTGTCAATGCGGGCAGATCGGTAATATAGATGAGATTTAGGAGTCCCCAACTGAGCAAGCCAAAAGGCAGAGGCAACGGTGACAAGGAACCAAAACTCCTTCAGGGTCAGAATGAATGAACCTGGCTCAGTCGAGTGCCAGTTCTCCTCTGGCCGACGAACAAACAGTGTATGATTATAATTCTGGCAGCATTGCAGGTCTTAATTCATATTGGCAAATAGATATTTGTAAGATTATTTGAAAGATTGGAGTCATCATGCCGAAGACGGGTTTAATGAGGATGTTGTGACGATGCAGCATTTACGGGGTGGGGGTTTATTTGACATGTTCTCTGCAGACATTTCAGGGATGCGTTGGTCATGTCCAGGCGCAGGTCCACCATCTGATCTGGATACGGCCCGGATCCGGCTGACTGCAGTAAACCTCAGGATAAACAGAGAGACTAACATTAGTGTAGATGCCATTCTTCTTATGATGTAACGAGTACATCAGGTGTTATGGGAAGTGTTCCCGGTTCCGGCTGACCTAGTTAATGCAGCCTAACAATCATTTCAAGATTCAAGATTCAAGATTCAAGAGTTTTATTTGTCACATACACAGTTATATACAGAATATACAACCGGCAGTGAAATGTAAACAGGTCCGCTCCATGGACAGTGAAAATTCACAGTTAAAAACACAAGGAGGAAATTATATAGAAATAGGATAAAAAAGTACTATATATATATATATATATATATATATATATATATATATATATATATATATATATATATATATATATATATATATATATCTGTAGAATTATAAATAATCAAGTCAAGAGAAAAAAAGTAAAAATAAGAATAAAGTGGAATAAAATAATTGAAGTAGACTGTGCAGTGAGTAAACTGTAGACTTATAAATATGTGGTTAACAAATGTATAAAGAGTATAATGTGCAAACAGGTTTATAACAGGTTGTTACACAGTAACAACGAGAACAATAAGTGCAGTGCAATGTCAGTATGTTTATCCTGAAGTGAAGTCACGTGGTGTTAAGTGACTGAGTTCAGGAGTCTGATGGCCTGGGGAAGAAGCTCCTCCTGAGTCTCTCAGTTTTGGCCATCAGGCTTGAAGCGCTACCAGATGGCAGCAGCGTGAAATGAGGGTTTGCAGGGTGATTAGAGTCCTTGATGATCTTAGTAGCTCTACCTTTGCAGCGTTTGGTGTAGGCGTCCTGCAGAGGCGGGAGAGCTGACCCTGAGATCGCTCGGATAAGCGCACAACTCTTTGCAGGGCTTTGCGGTCATGACTGGTGCTGTTCCCATACCACGCTGTGATGCACTGAGTTAATACACTTTCTATCGCCCTAAATAGAAAGTTTTCAGGATAGCTGGTGAAAACCTGAATTTCCTCAGCTACAGGCTACAGGTACAGTCTTTGCCTGGCTTTTTCACCTGTGTCTGAATGTGAGCAGTCCAGGTCAGGTCCTCGGAGATGTTTACACCCAGGTACTTGAAGCTGCTCCTCTCTCTACTGGTGACCCGCTGATCATGAGGGGGAGTATGTCCGTTGCTGTCTCTTCCTGAAGTCCACAATCATTTCTTTGGTCTTGCCAACATTCAGAGAGAGAGTTGTCCTGGCACCATGATGTTAGATGCTCCACCTCGTCCAAGTATGCTGTCTCATTGTTGTTGGAGATGAGGCCCAGGACAACAGTATCATCAGCAAATTTGATGATAGAGGTGGAGCTGTGTGTGGACAAACAGTCATGTGTGTAGAGTTTACTGATTTGAATAATAGAGATTGATAATGTTTTATGTGTAAGCCATAGTAAAGTAAAGATGCGTTTTTAGTCTAGATTTAAACTGACAGTGTGTCTGCTTCCCGAACAATGCTAGGAAGACTGTTCCAAAGTTTAGGCGCTAAATAGGAAAAGGATTGACCGCCTGCAGTTGATTTTGATATTCTAGGTATTATCAACTGGCCAGAGTTTTGAGACCGCAATAGACGTGATGGACTATAATGCGTTGAGTATAATGCATTAAGAGCAGTGTTGACAGAACCGGGCTAATATGGTCATACTTCCTTGTTCTTGTAAGAGCTCGAGCTGCTGCGTTTTGGACCAGCTGGAGTTTGTTTATTAAGCGAGCAGGGCAACCACCCAGTAAAGCATTACAGTAATCTAGCCTTGAGGTCATGAATGCATGAATTAACTGTTCAGCATTTTGCATCGAAAGGATATGCCGTAATTTAGATATATTTTTAAGATGGTAGAATGCAGTTTTTGTCCAATAATTAAAAATTCATTTTTTCTGAATTAAGTTGCAGGAAATTACTAGACATCCAATGTTTTATATCAGCTATGCATTCCGTTAATCTTGTGAATTGGTAAGTTTAGTCCAGGCGTGAAGAAATATAGAGCTGAGTATCGTCAGCATAACAGTGAAAACTAATGCCATGCTTCCTAATGATATCTCCCAGTGGTAGCATGTACAGGGTGAAGAGCAACGGTCCTAGCACTGAGCCCTGCGGTACTCCATACTGAACTTGTGATCGGTGTGACATCTCTTCATTTACTGCTACAAACTGATAACGGTCAGATAAGTATGATTTAAGCCATGCCAATGCAGTTCCACTAATCTCAACATAATTTTCGGAGTCTATTCAAAAGAATGTTGTGGTCGATAGTATCGAATGCAGCGCTAAGATCGAGTAACACTAATAGAGAGATACAACCACGATCGGATGATAAGAGTAAATCATTTGTAACTCTGATGAGAGCAGTCTCAGTACTATGATACTGGTCTAAATCCTGACTGGAAATCCTCACAGATACCATTTCTTTCTGAAAAGGAATATAATTGTGAAGACACTGCCTTTTCCAGTATTTTTGACAGGAAGGGTAGATTTGAGATCGGCCTATAATTGACTAATTCTGTAGGATCAAGTTGAGGTTTGCAGCCTACCTATCCCAGAATTCATAAACACACCGGTGACAACAGGATTTGTATAGACTGGTCTGCATCGCGGCACTCGATCAGATTTCTTAGGCGGCGCAGGATTAAATTTCCCAGTAAAAGCGGTAGCGGTTGGTACTCTGGTGTACTTTGTACAGGAGTGAGCGATCTGAAAATAGCCCGGCCGCTCGACACAACAGCGCAAAAGCGCTTGAACTTGAAGTGAACAAAAGCGTTCTGTAGTGGTGGCATTCACACAGTTCACAGTTCCTGCCCTGAGCAACCTGGCAATATAACGTTTAATTTCCCAATTTTAACTTGCATAAATGTATTTCTCAACATTATCTCAAGAAGAGGAATCAGTCTGTCAGTTCTCTCCCTGCTCTTTCTTTCTTTTTCTGCACTTTCTTTAAATACAAATTAGATCTGCGTGGGGCTATTTTTTCATCCCGCTCCCGCTATAGGATGATCCAGAGCCGCTCTAGGATGATCTATTCGCTCCCTCCCATTCGCACTTAAAATTCACTCCTTGTTCTCCTGCTAGAATGATTTTATTCCCATCGGATCCGCTTTCGAATATAGATTTAGTTTCCAGAATATCTAATTTATTTCCCCTATAGAAAGCGAGAGACTGGAGATAACACATGTAAAATGTTGGCTAAACAATCATCAATACTGAAAAATTATTTCATCAATACTGTCAACACTGTAAAAATGTCACAGAGAAAAATAAGCTAAATCAAATACGACATCTGTCACTCCAAACTAAGCCAAAATAAATAAATGAAAACCGTTGACTTACTATCTGTACTGCAAAATGTGGCTATAGGCCTAAGTTAAAAATGAAAATGTTCCATAGCCTATGTTTATTTTTGTAATATAGGCCTAAGTTATCTGTAAATTAACCAAAGTAATACTATACATTGTTTATTTTTGTTATGTAACTTTAAATTAAATAAAAGAGAAGTGATTATTTATTTTTGTAATGCAAGTTATAATTTGTTTTTAATTTGAAATCCGAGTTTACCTTGGATTTACCTCAGAAGAAACAGAGAATGTGATTTTAAGATGAGAATTTTAAGATAAAAATTTCTTCTCTCTTATATTAGTGTTATTGATGCATCATTTTACATTTTAGGCTACTAGTTGAACAATTGCCAGACTAAAATGTGTGAAATCAATGGAAACATGTTTGCAGTCTCAATGCTAAATAAAGATACACATACGAAATTAGGATATTTTTAGGCTCTATAATATTAAACGCAGCATGATATAAAAGTAGGGTTGCCAACTGTCCCAGATTAGCGAGACATCCCGTTTATTGGGCCTAAATGTCCCGTACATGACTGTCCCATTTATTGACTGGTACGCTGATGTAACCATGCTCGTTCACATATGTTACGTCTTTTGCACGCTCAATTGCATTATTTTAAATGTAGACGCGCAACAAGCGCTCAAATAGGCTATAGACTAATTATTTTTCGTTCATCCTGCACTGTCCCTGTTTGCCATGAATGTCTCTTTTGCACTGTAAACCCAAGTATACACTACCAGTCAAAAGTTTTAGATTTTCTAATGTTTTCAAAAAAGTTCTTCTGCTTATTACAAGGCTGCATTTATTTGAACCAAAATACAGCAAAAACTGTAATATTGTGAAGTATTTTTATCATTTAAAATAATTGTTTTCTATTTGGATATATTTTTAAAATGCAGTTTAATCCAGCCTTCAGTTTCACATGATCCTTCCAGAAATCACTGTAATATGCTGATTTACTGCTCAAGAAACATTTGTGTAAAAATTATTTCAGGATTCTTTGATAAATAGAAAGTTCAAAACAACAGCATTTATCTGAAATAGACATCTATTGAAATTAATACTTTTATTCACAAAGATGCCTTATATTGATCAAAAACACAGTAAAGACATTTATAATGTTACAAAAATATTTTTATTTCAGATAAATGTTATTCTTTTTTAACTTGCCATTAATCAAAGATTTATTCCTCTGGGTTAAATCTTTGATTCATCAAATAATTCTGAAAAACTACTACAACTATTTTCAACATGCATATTAATCATAAATGTTTCTTGAGCATATATATCTAAACCTCATATGAGGATGATTAGGATGAAGGATCATGTGACACTGAAGACTGGAGTAATGATGATAAATTCAGCTTTGACATCAGGAATAAATTACACTTTACTATATTTTCACATAGAAAACGTTTATTTTAAATTGTAAAACTATTTCACAATATTACTGTTTTACTATTTTGGATCAAATAAATCCAGCAACCAGTGAGCAGAAGAGACTTTTTTTCTAAAACTTTTGTACGGTACTCTAGCTCTAACATCTTTATGTAAAGACAATGTATAGTCAGATTACTTCTTTAAATTAAAAGTGATTCTGTGAATAAGCTACAAACAATACATTCAATCATTAAGACTCTCACATTCATTCTCTATAGTTCCCTCTTTCACATTCCTCATTGATATTCAGGGTGGAGTCGTTGACGCCTCAGCTGTGAAAATTCATGATGTTCCACACTCTCCTCGCATACAGCCATTCTGACAATAAGTGTCTTACTAAAGTTAAATTACTATATTGTTCTGTATGAATGAGTGATCAAAATGGTTTTCACATTGTTTTGAAGAAAAAACTCTGAGGCAACAACATCCCATTCTGAAAAGCCTTGTGAACAAATGTTTAAAGTGTGTTAGATGGCCTTATTTCAGTGATTTAACATTTTAGTTTTTTCAAAAACTATGTATAAACATTATTAGAGACAATTAGAGGAAGTACAAATACAGGATATAGCTCTTGCTACAATACCTTTTGTTCCTATAAATTGCCGGTATTCAGACTTTTGAAAAGCTTTTTGAGGGGACACACTCATGTCCTTCGAGCAGCCACAACAAAAATTTACCTCCTCTACATGTTTCTTTAAATACCTACAGGTCAGACATTACATTCAGACTCAGCAAGGTGGCCATTCATCAAGCCTCTCTCTTTCCCCTCTTGAGGTCATCTGATAAAAAGACCTAAGAGTCTTATCTCATTTATCCATGGCAAGTTGTCCCATTTGACAGCTAGTTATTTTTGCAATGTTAAATCTAAATGGAAAAAGACCTGGAGTGCTCATTTGGTGATGAGGAATGGGAAACCATATGTGAGAAAACGCTTTGTCTCTTTGTACTTTGTCTCTCAGTACTGTAGTTGTCATAAACTCATCCAATTTAATGTGATTCACAGAGTCTATTACACTCCAGTAAGACTTCACACATTTAAAAGCATGTACTCAGAGCTCTGTCCAGATGTAAAGAGGACAGAGGGACTCTTTTACACATGCTGTGGTCTTGTCCTGACCTAGAGGCATTCTGGGATGAGGTCTTAGAGATCATTGGTACAGTTGTTGGCACTAATATGTCCAGGAGCCCAGGCTTACCCTGTAGGGGACACTTCATTACTGGATGAGCGAAAGGGGTCAGATTAGCTCTTTTAGCAGCTATAAAATGTATAACATTGAGGTGGAATGATCCTAAACCTCTGATCCTAAATATATGTACAGACTAATTTGTATCTTGTACTGATATCTTATTTTAAAATCCAATAAATACAATGTTAAAAACAACAAAAAAAAGCAAAAAAAAACAACAACCAGGTGAAGCTGTAAAGATAAAAGGTTCATGGGTGTAGGTTTCATGGATTTACAAACATAATTAAATGAATAAACATCATTCAGTGTCTAATTCAGGGGGGAAATCTGCATTTTTCGTATTTTGCAAATGATCTGCCAGTGGGGTAGGAAAAATAATCTTACTTCTGTTTGCATTAAGATTATTTTTCTTACCTCACTGGCAGATCATTTTACTTGTTTAAAGTAAAATGTGCTTACTTTAGATTATATATTTAGATTTAATTTATAATTTTTAGATATTTGTACTTGAAATAAGACAAAAATACTAGAAGAAAAGCATTTGTGCAGCGTGAATTAAGTATTTAAACACAGCTGGCACTTTAAAAAGGGGGAGCACAATCGAAAGAAACAATGGGTTTATCAAGAAAACCTGCTCCTGACCAGGTTAGGTTCACAGAGTAACCATGGTAACTGACTCTGAGTATAAGTTACCTCTCTTTCAGAAGCGGGCGTGACTTACCCTGCTTTCTCAGGTTTAACATAACTCTAATTCTGAAATAGAAAACCCACACTGCAAAAAAGCTCTTCTTCTTTTTCTTTTTTCTTGTTTTCAGTCCAAATGTCTAAAAATTCTTAAATCAAGATGCATTTACTAGATAAGTAAAATTACATAAGATATTTTTCTTGTTTTCTGGGGGAAAAATCTATGACGTGAGTTTTTGCTTATAACAAGCAACATTATCTGCCAATGGGGTAAGAAAAATAATCTTATTTCTGTTTGGGACAGAAACAAGGAACAAGATTTCAATCAGAAATCTATTAGCCAGGACTTTAATATAACTGTTATTTTATTCATCTGAAAGAAGAATGTCATATACACCTTGGATGGCTTGAGGGTGAGTAAATCATGGTCTAACGAAGAGCTCTTCCAACACGTCAGTGTAAATGTGTGTTTTTACAGTGTGTGCAGCGAACGAAGAGCTCTTCCAACACATCAGTGTAAATGTGTGTTTTTACAGTGTATGCAGCGAACAAAGAGCTCTTCCAACACATCGGTGTAAATGTGTGTCTTTACAGTGTATGCAGTGAACGAAGAGCTCTTCCAACACATCAGTGTAAATGTGTGTTTTTACAGTGTGTGCAGCGAACGAAGAGCTCTTGCAACACGTCAGTGTAAATGTGTGTTTTACAGTGTGTGCAGTGAACGAAGAGCTCTTCCAACACGTCAGTGTAAATGTGTGTTTTTACAGTGTGTGCAGCGAACGAAGAGCTATTCCAACAGTGTGTGCAGTGAACGAAGAGCTCTTCCAACACATCAGTGTAAATGTGTGTTTTTACAGTGTGTGCAGTGACCGAAGAGCTCTTCCAAAACGTCAGTGTAAATGTGTGTTTTTACAGTGTGTGCAGTGAACGAAGAGCTCTTCCAACACGTCAGTGTAAATGTGTGTTTACAGTGTGTGCAGTGACGAAGAGCTCTTCCAAAACGTCAGTGTAAATGTGTGTTTTTACAGTGTGTGCAGTGAGCGAAGAGCTCTTCCAACATGTCAGTGTGAATGTGTGTTTTTACAGTGTGTGCAGTGAACGAAGAGCTCTTCCAACACGTCAGTGTGAATGTGTGTTTTTACAGTGTGTGCAGCGAACGAAGAGCTCTTCCAACACATCGGTGTAAATGTGTGTTTTTACAGTGTATGCAGCGAACAAAGAGCTCTTCCAACACATCGGTGTAAATGTGTGTCTTTACAGTGTATGCAGTGAACGAAGAGCTCTTCCAACACATCAGTGTAAATGTGTGTTTTACAGTGTGTGCAGTGAACGAAGAGCTCTTCCAACACGTCAGTGTAAATGTGTGTTTTTACAGTGTGTGCAGCGAACGAAGAGCTATTCCAACAGTGTGTGCAGTGAACGAAGAGCTCTTCCAACACATCAGTGTAAATGTGTGTTTTTACAGTGTGTGCAGTGAACGAAGAGCTCTTCCAACAGTGTGTGCAGTGAACGAAGAGCTCTTCCAACACGTCAGTGTAAATGTGTGTTTTTACAGTGTGTGCAGTGACCGAAGAGCTCTTCCAAAACGTCAGTGTAAATGTGTGTTTTACAGTGTGTGCAGTGAACGAAGAGCTCTTCCAACACGTCAGTGTAAATGTGTGTTTTTACAGTGTGTGCAGTGACCGAAGAGCTCTTCCAAAACGTCAGTGTAAATGTGTGTTTTTACAGTGTGTGCAGTGAACGAAGAGCTCTTCCAACATGTCAGTGTGAATGTGTGTTTTTACAGTGTGTGCAGTGAACGAAGAGCTCTTCCAACACGTCAGTGTGAATGTGTGTTTTTACAGTGTGTGCAGCGAACGAAGAGCTCTTCCAACACGTCAGTGTAAATGTGTGTTTTTACAGTGAACGAAGAGCTCTTCCAACACATCAGTGTAAATGTGTGTTTTTACAATGTGTACAGTGAACGAAGTGCTCTTCCAACACGTCAGTGTAAATGTGTGTTTTTACAATGTGTGCAGCGGATGAAGATCTCTTCCAACACGCCAGTGTGAATGTGTGTTTACAGTGTGAATGTGTGTTTTTTACAGTGTATGGAGTGAACGAAGAGCTCTTCCAACACGTCAGTGTAAATGTGTTTTTACAGTGTATGCAGCGAACAAAGATCTCTTCCAACACGTCAGTGTAAATGTGTTTTTACAGTGTATGCAGCGAACAAAGATCTCTTCCAACACGTCAGTGTGAATGTGTGCTTTTACAGTGTATGCAGCGAACAAAGATCTCTTCCAACACATCAGTGTAAATGTGTGTTTTTACAGTGTGTGCAGCGAACGAAGAGCTCTTGCAACACGTCAGTGTAAATGTGTGTTTTACAGTGTGTGCAGTGAACGAAGAGCTCTTCCAACACGTCAGTGTAAATGTGTGTTTTTACAGTGTGTGCAGCGAACGAAGAGCTATTCCAACAGTGTGTGCAGTGAACGAAGAGCTCTTCCAACACGCCAGTGTAAATGTGTGTGTTTTTACAGTGTGTGCAGTGACCGAAGAGCTCTTCCAAAACGTCAGTGTAAATGTGTGTTTTTACAGTGTGTGCAGTGAACGAAGAGCTCTTCCAACACGTCAGTGTAAATGTGTGTTTTTACAGTGTGTGCAGTGACCGAAGAGCTCTTCCAAAACGTCAGTGTAAATGTGTGTTTTTACAGTGTGTGCAGTGAACGAAGAGCTCTTCCAACATGTCAGTGTGAATGTGTGTTTTTACAGTGTGTGCAGTGAACGAAGAGCTCTTCCAACACGTCAGTGTGAATGTGTGTTTTTACAGTGTGTGCAGCGAACGAAGAGCTCTTCCAACACGTCAGTGTAAATGTGTGTTTTTACAGTGAACGAAGAGCTCTTCCAACACATCAGTGTAAATGTGTGTTTTTACAATGTGTACAGTGAACGAAGAGCTCTTCCAACACGTCAGTGTAAATGTGTGTTTTTACAATGTGTGCAGCGGATGAAGATCTCTTCCAACACGTCAGTGTGAATGTGTGTTTTTACAGTGTATGCAGCGAACAAAGATCTCTTCCAACACGTCAGTGTGAATGTGTGTTTTTACAGTGTGAATGTGTGTTTTTTACAGTGTATGGAGTGAACGAAGAGCTCTTCCAACACGTCAGTGTAAATGTGTTTTTACAGTGTATGCAGCGAACAAAGATCTCTTCCAACACGTCAGTGTAAATGTGTTTTTACAGTGTATGCAGCGAACAAAGATCTCTTCCAACACGTCAGTGTGAATGTGTGCTTTTACAGTGTATGCAGCGAACAAAGATCTCTTCCAACACGTCAGTGTGAATGTGTGTTTTTACAGTGAACGAAGAGCTCTTCCAACACGTCAGTGTAAATGTGTTTTTACAGTGTATGCAGTGAACGAAAAGCTCTTCCAACACGTCAGTGTAAATGTGTGTTTTTACAATGTGTGCAGCGGATGAAGAGCTCTTCCAACACGTCAGTGTGAATGTGTGAAACATCTGTCAGTCTCTGAGCCGTTCCACAAACCTTCTGCTTTGACTCGCTTTGACCTGCAGACGAAACACATAAACTACCACCAGTAAAGTAAGTTCTTCAATATTTATTCCTTGTTTAATAAACCACTGTACACTTGCAGTTATTCTGAATATTCAGAACAACCGCATCATTTTCAGACTTCAAACTAATCTTTTACATGTGTAGCGCCCCCTCATTTAAGATCTAACATTCACTCATTATTCACTTATTTTAATAAGAGCAAACAATAAACCCACAGAAGTAAAAGGGAATGAAATAATAACTGCAACAACTATTTAAACAAATGGCCAAGCCTTTTACTGAATATAAAATAGAATAATAAACACAAGAATATGAAAAAACACACAAGTAAATCCTGCCAGTGAGGAATTTGCAGCAAACACACATAGCCTATCAATCTGGTAAACTAGAGGTCCGTCGAAGTTCCCGGGATGAACAATGCGCACCACACTAGTTCCTACCGCATTATATACATATGAAATCATCAGTCATGAAGAAAATCACCAGACAAGAAAGTCAAGAAAAGTCAAGAAAACATCATAGCAACCAAACTTGATAAGCTTAAAGGTGCACTATGTAACATTTTTTCTGTAAAATATCCAAAAACCACTAGGCCAGTGTTATATATTGTGTTCGGTTGAGCCGGCAGGCTTGAATATCTTAAGAAATCACCAAGATTAAACATGTCACGTAATTATATGTCCAGCCTGCCTGCCATAGAGCATGAGATACATCCACACACTTAATTTGGTCAATTAAAAAAACACATCCCTTCATTCTTCCACCATCAAATTGGTGTAACAACCCCACCCAGTGGCCAGAGGACATTTACTCGTACCTCATCGAGTCACCAGGTAAGCCAGTGAATAATTTAACTTTGTATTTGAATCATGAAGTACGGATGATGCTATCGGAAGCTAAGTCAGGCTAGTTGTATGGCTGGACAGAAAAGTACACTCAGTACTCTAAATATAAATACATAATATATACATTTAAAAATGTTTACTTGCAAAAACATAAAATCATTCACTTGTTATACCAATTTGATGGTGAGAGAATGAAGGGACTTCTTAAGTGATTTCTTAAGTTAGTCAAGCCTGCCAGCTGTGTACGGACGTTGTTTTGTTCCGCTATTTTGTGGCATAATAAAATATTTACTGTGGCATAATAAAAGTCCCGCTTCTCGCGAGGCGTGTGTTGCGTTCATCTCATTAACAATCGCTCCAGCGGCCTCGCTCAGCTCCACAACACTCGGTCCTGCTCCGCTTCACACTACAGTAACGTTAATAATCACATCCATGAACAACAGCGTTATTGCTTGTGTTATATTGTTCAAATGCAGGATTTTCAAACTTCAAACTAATCTTTTACATGTGTAGCGCACCCTATGGGATCAAATTTCCGCCAAAAGTAATGGTCACAGATCAAAAAACAATAAGCATGATTTCAAAATGTAAAAGTACAAATATATTGCACAAAAATTAAAAATAAAGCAATTATAATTATTACAATCCTAAAAAAATAATGAGCAAGAATCCAAATTTTAAATATAAAAATTATATTGCCCTATAATAATTATATATTAAGCGTCACCATTGGTCCACTAGTTCTAGATTGACAGCTCTAGCCAATCAGTTGAAGAGGGTTAGTTACATCACTCTAGTGCGACTCAGGGCTACTTTACAGGCAAGCACTACTAACTAGACTGTACATTTCCTGAAGAAAATGTGTGGTGCTTGCACTGCCCCCTACACTGTTGGCAAGATAACATGATTAGCATGTTGCTAGCATAATGCAAACATGATTATAATCAGATGAATATCAAATATCACATCCTTTAAAGCTTTTCCTCAGGTAATGTTCTCAACAGTGACTTTAACTTCTACCAAAGTCATTTTCTGGCGAGATATCTAAACTTTTACTCAAGTGTGGCTTTCGAGTACTTTATCCACCACTGATTTTTATTATATTTATATTAACCCAACTGTTCCCCCGGGTTACACATGTAACATATCTGAATCATTTGAACATTACACAGATCTCCTCTGAAGAGAATGGAAAGCAAAATGAGGAAACTGTATTTCAGCAATCACACAGAAAACACATTATGCCATACATATTTTCCCTGTTGTGTTTAATAAAGACAAATCTCTTTTTACGATAGGAAATGTTTCTGTTCTTAACTAATGACTGGTTTGTTATTTAGTGCTGCCTGTCAAGATCTCGTGAAACAATGGCAGAACAAAACGCCAGCATCAACGGATCAACTGGAGGAGATAATCACAGTGGATCAACACCTGAGGATTGGGAGAGAATGGAATTTTTCAGGAAACTTGTGCTTGCACGACTAGTATTTGTCTGGATCATTTCAGTCGTTGAGATCCCGATCATGATCTTAACTCTGTTTGCGTTGTGTGTTCTTATCAAATCTCAACGCTCTGCTTCAGTTTTTGTTATTCATTTGATTCTTTCAGATCTCAGTCAGATCATTTGTACATTAATGATGACATCCGAACGATTTCAGTGGTTTGTATGGTCAGTTGAACTGTTTGATGCACATTGGTACAGTTTGATTGTGGGTCTGTATTTTATGGCATGTGTTGCTGTTGAACGATATCTTCTGGTTTCTCATCCTATCTGGTACAAAGCTCATCATTCACTGAAAGTGTGCTGTGTTATTTCTGTGATCATCTGGTTTGTTCCTCTGATCTTTGCAGATGTAGACTCTGATTTGCTGTATTTTGACTATCTGTACCAATCGATTGCCTGTTTTATCCCCTACCCGATAGTCATTCTGTGTTTTGTTGGCACTTGTCGCAGCCTTTCACACGCAATATCTCTTACTCCTCTAAAGCGCAAATTAATTTTGGGCAGTTTGTTCCTCGTGCTGCTGACTTACACCTTTATCATTCTCCCCAGTGTAGTCCTGAGTTTGTTTAGAGAGATTTTTCCTGAGCTCTGGGGCAGTTTATCATTTGTTAAATGTTTCCATTTTTCTTATATCCTCCTGTATCTGAACCCACTGGCTGACTGTATCTTGTACTTGTTCATGAGGCCTGATGTTGGTGATTTAATGGAGTCTGTTCACTGCTGTTGTAGAACTGACAGAGCGCTTTCAGCATCAACACTGCGTTCAGCATCAGTTGTGCTCACTACATCAATGCAGACGCACACATGCTCATAAAGAAGCTTTATTCTCACTTCAGCGCCTCCGCTAGACTGACAGATGCACAGCATCAATAGTTTAATGTCATATTCCTGCTGGTCAGCTGCTGTACCTAATGCATGTACATCTGATCAAATAATCACTATTCACACTATTAAAGAGATTTCACTCATTAGCTTGCCCTCATGTCGATCAAAAGCTGAATAACTTTATTCTGCGGAGCATGAAAGACAATATTTTGAGATGTTTTGTCCTTGCATTGGAGGTCAGTGGACGGTTTTGGGTGAACTATCCCTAAAAGACTTGATTTAAAGTGCTTGAAGTATATTAGAAGTGTGCTAAGTTTATATAAATATTATCCAGGAGTTGTGTGTAATATTGTTATGTCTTTATAGAAGTGTTTGGTATAGGTCACTGTAGCGTATAGAGTCAGAGACTGTCCTGTATTCTCTCTCTGTTCATCATTAATATCATTAAAGAGCTCCCAGTTCTCCTGTATCTGTTTCTGTCTGTGCTTATTTGACCAATAACAGCTGATCTGAACTGTGATCAGTGGAGAAGGTCAAAGGCAGAGCGAGGCCAGAGAGCAAAGATCTTCAGATGATCTTCCTGACCCATACAGAAGTCACATAGATTAAAATATATTAATAATAAATAGATTTTCATATATTTAAATGTCTTAAATCTAAATAGAATAAAATATGTTATACTTGTATGTAAAATAATTTTAAATATATTTAAAAATATAATTTAACCCCTCCTTGAACTGTCACCTTATCGTGGTGGAGGGGTTTGAGTACCTGAATGACGCTGGGAGCTATGTTGTCTGGGGCTATATGCCCCTGGTTGGGTCTCCCAAGGCAAACAGGTTCACAAACCCAATATGAGTCTAATTAAAACCAGGACCGAGACGTTGCCCGGCGTGGCGCAGCCGGGGCCCCACCCTGGAGCCAGGCCTGGGGTTGGGGCTCATATGCGAGCACCTGGTGGCTGGGCCTAGCCCCACGGGGCCCGGCCGGGCTCAGCCCGAATGAGTGATGTGGGGCCACCCTCCCGTGGACTCACCACCTGCAGGAGGGATCATATGGGGCTGGTGCGTAGTTGATCGGGCGACAGTCGAAGGCTAGGCCCCCGACGACCCAATCTCTGGACACGGAAACTGGCTTTAGGGGCATGGAATGTCACCTCGCTGGCGGGGAAGGAGCCTGAGCTTGTGCGGGAGGTTGAGAGGTACCGGCTAGAGATAGTCGGGCTCACTTCCCCGCACATCTTGGGAACCACTTCTTGAGAGAGGCTGGACTCTCTACCACTCTGGAGTTGCCCATGGTGAGAGGCGGGGGGCTGGAGTGGGTTTGCTTATAGCCCCCCAGCTCAGCTGCCATGTGCTGGAGTCCAACCCGGTGAATGAGAGGGTCGCTTTCCTGCGCCTTCGGGTAGGGGATAGGTCTCTCACTGTCGTATGTGCCTACGGGCCAAACGGCAGTGCAGAGTACCCGGCACTAATGGGGTCTCTGGGAGGGGTGCTGGAAAGTGCTCCAACTGGAGACTCCATCATTCTACTGGGGGACTTCAACGCACACGTGGGCAGTGACAGTGACATCTGGAGGGGCGTGATTGGGAGGAACCACCCCCCTGATCTGAACCCGAGCGGTGTTCTGTTATTGGATTTCTGTGCTAGTCACGGCTTATCCATAACAAACACCATGTTCAAGCATAAGGGTGTCCATCAGTGCACGTGGCACCAGGACACCCTAGACCGGAGGTCGATGATTGACTTTGTGGTCATCTCATCTGACCTCCAGCCGTATGTCTTGGACACTCGGGTGAAGAGAGGGGCAGAGCTGTCAACTGATCACCACCTGGTGGTGAATTTGATCCGATAGCAGGGGAGGAAGCTAGACAGACTCGGGAGACACAAACGTACTGTGAGGGTCTGTTGGGAACGTTTGGCCGAGCCCCCTGTCAGAGAGATCTTCAACTCCCACCTCCGACGGAGCTTCGACCGGATCCCGAGGGAGTCTGGAGATATTGAGTCCGAGTGGTCCATGTTCTCCACCTCCCTTGTCGACGCGGCTGCTCGGAGCTGTGGCCGTAAGGTCTCCGGTGCCTGTCGAGGCAGAAAACCCCGAACCCGGTGGTAGACACCAGAAGTAAGGGATGCCGTCAAGCTGTAGAAGGAGTCCTATCAGGTCTGGTTGGCTTGTGGGACTCCTGAGGCAGCTGACGGGTACAGGCAGACCAAGCGGACTGCAGCCCGGGTAGTTGTGGAGGCAAAAAATCGGGCCTGGGAGGAGTTCGGTGAGGCCATGGAGAAAGAGATTCTGGCAAACCATTCGCCGCCTCAGGAGGGGGAAGCAGTGCCCTACCAACACTGTTTACAGTGGAGATGGGCAGCTGTTGACCTCAACTGGGGATATTGTCGGACGGTGGAAGGAATACTTAGAGGATCTCCTCAATCCCACCAACACATCTTCCATTGAGGAAGCAGTGGCTGAGGGCTCAGAGATGGATTCATCCATCACCTGGGCTGAAGTCATCGAGGTAGTTAAAAAGCTCCTCGGTGGCAAGGCACCGGGGGTCAATGAGATCTGCCCTGAGTACCTCAAGTCTCTGGATGTTGTGGGGCTGTCTTGGCTGACACACCTCTGCAACATCGCGTGGCGGTTGGGGACAGTGCCTCTGGACTGGCAGACCAGGGTGGTGGTCCCTCTTTTCAAGAAGGGGGACCGGAGAGTGTGTTCCAACTACAGGGGGATCACACTTCTCAGCCTCCCCGGGAAAGTCTATGCCAGGGTAGTGGAGAGGAGAATTCCGCCAATAGTGGAACCTCGGATTCAGGAGGAACAGTGTGGTTTTCGTCCCGGTCGTGGAACACTGGACCAGCTCTATACCGTTTCCAGGGTGCTGGATGGTTCATGGGAGTTTGCCCAACCAATCCACATGTGTTTTGTGGATTTGGAGAAGGAATTAGACTGTGTCCCTCGTTGTGTCCTGTGGAGGGTGCTCTGGGAGTACGGGGTCCGGGGCCCCTTGCTTAGGGCTGTTTGGTCCCTGTACGACTGGAGCAGGAGCTTGGTCCGCATTGCCGGGCAGCAAGTCGGACTTGTTCCCAGTGCATGTTGGACTCCGGCAGGGCTGCCTTTTGTCACCGGTTCTGTTCATAATTTTTATTTATGTATTTTGGTATTCCAGGCCTTCATTCATGAGGTGCTCCGGGAGTATCTCCATAGATTCGTGCTAGTCTACATTGATGACATCCTGATCTACTCCTGGAGCCTGGCCGAACATTGTCACCACATTTCGGAGGTCCTGAAACGCCTGAGGAAGTTCCACCTGTTCCTGAAAGCCAAAAAAGTTCCTTCCATCAGTCCTCAGTGCAGTTCCTTGGTTACAACATTGACTGCAGTGGCAACCGGATGGACGGGGGGAAGGTGGAAGCCATCAGGTCCTGGCCCATTCCCACTTCCATCTAAGAGCACCAAAGGTTTTTAGGCTTCGCCAACTTCTATCGCTGATTCATCCAAGGTTACAGTTCCTCTCCAGTCCACTCACAACTCTCCTATGTCATAAGCCCAAGTCTCTGTCCTGGTCACCAGCTGCCACTGAAGCTTTTGAGGCCCTCAAGACCACCTTCACCACCGCTCCCCTCCTGGTCCATCCCAATTCGGATCTGCCCTTCATCATGGAGGTGGATGCCTCGACCACCTGAGTGGGAGTGGTCTTTTCACAATAGCAGGGGAACCCCAGTAGACTCCACCCATGTGCCATCTTCTCCCGCAAGCTCAGCCCGGCGGAAGTCAACTATGACATCGGGAACAGGGGGCTCCTGGCTATCAAGCTAGCCCTGGAAGAATGGAGGCATTGGTTAGAGGGTGCTCAACATCCTTTCCTCGTCATAACAGACCACAAAAACCTAGAATATCTTCAAGATGCTAAGAGGTTGAACCCACGCCAGGCTCAATGGGCACTGTTCTTCGCCCGGTTCCATTTCACGATTTCCTATCGACCAGGTCCCAAGAACTTCAAAGTGGATGCCCTTTCCCGCATTTACAGCCCCAAGGAAAAGGTTGAGGAATCTGAGCCCATCTTGCCTGATAAACTGCTCGTTAGCCCCATCATCTGGTCCGAAGAGACTCTGCCCTCCTCCAATGCCTCCACCAACTGGGCTGGGCTCCCCACCAGACTTGCAGGGGGGGCACACCAGGCTCCACCCGCTCCCAAGCACAATGCACTCCCTCACTAGAATACTGATCACACACACCTGCAAGTCATCATCACCAGCAATTACCACCAGTGCTTAATCTTGTGAATTGGTAAGTTTCGTCAGGGCGTAAAGAAATATAGAGCTGAGTATCGTCCGCATAACAATGAAAACTAATGCCATGCTTCCTAATGATATCTCTCAGTGGTAGCATGTACAGGGTGAAGAGCAACGGTCTTAGCACTGAGCCTTGTGGTACTCCATACTGAACTTATGATCGATGTGACATCTCTTCATTTACTGCTACAAACTGATAATGGTCAGATAAGCATGATTTAAACCATGCCAATGCAGTTCCACTAATGTCAACATAATTTTCGAGTCTATTCAACAAAATGTTGTGGTCGATAATAATGCAGTGCTAAGATCGAGTAACACTAATAGAGAGATACAACCACGAGTAAATCATTTTTAACTTTGATGAGAGCAGTCTCAGTACTATGATACAGTCTAAATCCTGACTGGAAATCCTCACAGATACCATTTCTTTCTAAAAAAGGAACATAATTGTGAAGACACTGCCTTTTCCAGTATTTTTGACAGAAAGGGTAGATTTGAGATCGGCCTGTAATTGACTAATTCTGTAGGATCAAGTTGTGTTTTTTTAATAAGTGGTTTGATAATAGCCAACTTAAATGTTTTCGGTACATATCCTAATGATAAGGATGAATTAATAATATTAAGAAAAGGATCTATGACCTCTGGAAGCATCTCTTTAATAGCCTAGTCGGTATAAGGTCGAGCATACATGTTGTTGATTTAGATGATTTAACGAGTTTAGCCAGTTCTTCCTCTCCTATAGCAGTGAATGAATGTATTTTTTTCCTCAGTGACACAGCAATGCTCTGTCTGATGTGACACTGTAGTAGACTGTTGCATGGTTATAATTTTCTTCCTAATATTATCAATCTTGCACGTAAAGAAGTTCATAAAGTCATTACTGCTGTGCTGTTTACAAACTTCAGAAGCTTTATTTTTGGTTAATTTAGCCACTGTATCGAATAAATACCTAGGATTGTGTTTGTTTTCTTCTAAGAGAGTCGAGAAATAAGCAGATCTAGCAGTTTTCTGGCCTTTCTGCATGCGATCATGCTCTCTTTCCACGAATTGCGAAAAACCTCTAGTTTTGTTTTCTTCCAGCTGCACTCCATTTTTCTGGCTGCTGTTTTAAGGGCCCGGGTGTGCTTGTTGTACCACGGCGTTGGACTATTTTCTTTAATCTTCTTTAAGTACAGGGGAGCAACTGTGTCTAAAGTGCTGGAAAAAAGAGAGTTAATAGTTTCTGTTGCAAAATCGAGTTCCTCTAGGCTACCTGGGATGCTGAGGAGATGAAACTGATGAGGAAGATTATTTACAAAGCAATCTTTAGTGGCGGCAGTGATAGTCCTGCCATATTTGAAGGGATAGCTTTGCAGCCTTAGCTAAAGTAGTATAAGTATACATGATACTAGGAAATTATCTGAAATGTCGTCGCTCTGCTGCAGAATTTCAACGGTATCAACATTTATTCCATGTGACAATATTAGGTCTAAAGTATGATTACTGCGATGAGTAGGTCCTGACACATGTTGCCTTACTCCAACAGAGTTTAGACTGTCTCTAAATGCCAATCCCAATGCGTCTTTTCATTATCTACATGGATATTAAAATCACCAACAATTAGTACTTTATCTGCAACCAGTACTAACTCTGATAGAAAGTCAGCAAATTCTTTGATAAAGTCTGCATTGTGCCCTGGTGGCCTGTATACAGTAGCCAGCAAAAATGTCAAATGGGATTTATCAATTACACTACATTCAAGATTCAAGATTCAAGAGTTTTATTTGTCACATACACAGTTATATACAGAATATACAACCGGCAGTGAAATGTAAACAGGTCCGCTCCATGGACAGTGCTGTAGAATTATAAATAATCAAGTCAAGTAGAAGCGAAGAAAAAAAGTAAAAAATAAGAATAAAGAAGTGGAATAAAATAATTGAAGTAGGCTGTGCAGTGAGTAAACTGTAGACTTATAAATATGTGGTTAACAAATGTATAAAGAGTATAATGTGCAAACAGGTTTATAACAGGTTGTTACACAGTAACAACGAGAACAGAAAGTGCAGTGCAATGTCAGTATGTTTATCCTGAAGTGAAGTCACGTGGTGTTAAGTGACTGAGTTCAGGAGTCTGATGGCCTGGGGGAAGAAGCTCCTCCTGAGTCTCTCAGTTTTGGCCATCAGGCTTGGGAAGCGCTACCAGATGGCAGCAGCGTGAAATGAGGGTTTGCAGGGTGATTAGAGTCCTTGATGATCTTAGTAGCTCTACCTTTGCAGCGTTTGGTGTAGGCGTCCTGCAGAGACGGAGAGCTGACCCTGAGATACGCTCGGATAAGCGCACAACTCTTTGCAGGGCTTTGCGGTCATGACTGGTGCTGTTCCCATACCACACTGTGATGCACTGAGTTAATACACTTTCTATCGCCCCTAAATAGAAAGTTTTCAGGATAGCTGGTGAAACCCTGAATTACCTCAGCTGACGCAGGTGGTACAGTCTTTGTCTGGCTTTTTTCACCTGTGTCTGAATGTGAGCAGTCCAGGTCAGGTCCTCGGAGATGTTTACACCCAGGTACTTGAAGCTGCTCACTCTCTCTACTGGTGACCCGCTGATCATGAGTCAAGTCAAGTCAAGTCAGTTTTATTGTCACATCACCAAAGCACATGTGCCTTGGAGAGTGAAATTCTTGGGAGCGTGCTCCAGACAATTGCAGTAACAGTTAACATAACCATACAACCTTAAGCAGGTAAAAACAGAAAAAAGTGCAATGTGCACATACATATAGTTAGTACACACAGTGTACTATTGGACATACTTACAGTCAGTACTACATTACACATTATACTCTGAAAGTACATGCATACAGTTAGCACCACGTTAAACACTATACACATTAAACACTATACACATTAAACACTAAGCACTATACACATTAAGCACTATACACAGAATATACACATTAGACACTATACACATTAGACACTATACACAGATATATACACATTAGACCCTATACACAAACACAATACACAGAATATACACATTAAGCACTATACGCATTAAGCACTGTACACAGAATATACACATTAAGCACTATACGCATTAAGCACTGTACACAGAATATACACATTAAGCACTATACACATTAAGCACTGCACACAAAATGTACACATTAAACACTATACACAAGAAACACTATACACAGAATGTACACGTTCTACATTATTGACATTTATACGTATAAAATGATGATGATTGTATGTGAACTGGATACAGAATGTCATGAGTGTGCATCGGATGTATCCAGTGGTAACCGGTAGATAGTGCGGTGATAAATGAAGTGTGTGTATATAATCCAGTGTTGACTGTTATAGTTGAGTGCGGTGTGTGGCATGCCATATTGTGGGAGTATGCTGTAGAGAGTATTAGTTTTGAGCGTTCAATAGTCTGATAGCCTGAGGGAAAAAGCTATCCCTAAGTCGGCTAGTGCGGGATCGGATGCTGCGGAGACGTCTTCCTGAGGGCAGCAGAGAGAGCAGTCTGTGGGACGGGTGGCTGGAGTCACTGATGATCCTCCAGGCCTTCCTTGCACACCGCCTGGTGTAGATGTCCTGGAGGGAGGGAAGCTCACCTCCAGCAATGTGGCTGGCAGCTCGCACGACCCTCTTCAGAGCTTTGCGGTTGCCAGCGGTGCTGTTTCCAAACCAGGCCATGATGCAGCCCATCAGGATGCTCTATGTGCACCTATGGTGCACGTGTAGAAGGATCTGAGGATGCTGGGGCTCATTCCAAACTTCCTCAGCCGTCTCAGGAAGAAGAGGCGTTGATGTGCCTTCTTCAGCACTGCGTCGGTGTGTGTGGACCAGGTGAGATCCTCACTGATGTTGACACCGAGGAACTTAAAGCTGTTAACCCACTCCACTGGTGTCTTGTCGATGGTGATGGGTTTGTGTTTTCTGCTCTGTCTCCTGAAATCCACCACCAGCTCCTTGGTCTTGTCGGTGTTGAGTGAGAGGTGGTTCTCCTGACACCATTTAGTCAGAGTGCTCACCTCCTCTCTGTAGGCCGTCTCATCGTTGTCGGTGATCAGGCCTATCACCGTTGTGTCATCGGCGAATTTGACAATGACGTTGGAGCTGTGTGTGGCTGTACAGTCATGTGTGTACAGGGAGTACAGGAGTGGGCTGAGGACACAGCCCTGAGGAGCACCAGTGTTGAGGGTCAGAGGGGATGATGTGTTGTTGCCCATTCTGACCACCTGACTTCTGCCTGTCAGGAAGTCCAGAAGTCATGAGGGGGGAGTATGTCCATTGCTGTCTCTTCCTGAAGTCCACAATCATTTCTTTGGTCTTGCCAACATTCAGAGAGAGACAGTTGTCCTGGCACCATGATGTTAGATGCTCCACCTGCGTCCAAGTATGCCGTCTCATTGTTGTTGGAAATGAGGCCCAGGACAACAGTATCATCAGCAAATTTGATGATAGAGGTGGAGCTGTGTGTGGACAAACAGTCATGCGTGTAGCGCGAGTAGAGCAGGGGACTCAGGACACAGCCCTGTGGAGCTCCCACACTCAGGGAGATGGAGGTGGAGGTGGACTGGCCTATTCTCACCACCTGAGACCTGCCAGTGAGGAAGTCCTCAATCCAGTGGCAGAGAGAGGGATTCAGGCCGAGATCCAGGAGTTTGGAGGTTAGCTTGATGGGAACTATGGTGTTAAAGGCTGAGCTATAGTCAATAAATAGCAGCCTTACGTAGTTCCCACTTTTGCTGTCGATGTGAGTGAGAGAGGAGTGGAGGACATGAGAGATGGCATCTTCAGTCGATCTATTGGGACGATAGGCAAACTATCCAAAGAGGGTCCAAAGTGTCAGGAATGAAGGCGCAAATGGTGTTTTTAATGAGTCTCTCAAAGACCTTCATGACTATAGACGTGAGAGCCACTGGACGATAGTCATTTAGGCAAGAGGGTTTACTGTTCTTAGGGACAGGGATGATGGTGGATTTTTTGAAGGAGGTGGGGACCACAGATGTAGCGAGGGACTCATTAAAGATAGATGTAAACAACCCGGCGAGCTGATCAGCACAGGACCGCAGAACACGACCTGAAATACCATCCGGCCCAGCAGCTTTCCTGACGTCCACACGCTTGAGTGCTCTCCGAACTTCATCCTCCGAGACAGAGATCACGTGATTGTTGCTGCTCTGAGTAATTTCCTCTAACGCGCCACTTGGCGGAGTCGCGTTGCCGCGGTTACAGTCAAAGTGTGCGCAGAAGGAGTTTAACTCATTCACAAGCGACGGATCAGCGCTCACCTCTGCAGAGGATTTAGATCCAAACGAGCAGATGGACCTCAGACCTTGCCACATGCGCCGCGAGTCGTTGAGTTGGAAATGAGACTCCATTCGGGTCTTTGTAACGGAGTTTTGCGGCTTTAACTGCTCGTCTGAGAGCATAACAGGACGATCTGTATTCAGTCATATTCCCTGAAAGGAGACCGGCGTTGTAAGCGGCAGTGCGCGGTGTTCACTGCAGCCGGATTGAATTGTCCTCCCACGGTTTCTGATTTGAGAAGGACATTATTGTTATTGTTTGCGTGGCTTGCTCTGTAAGCGTGTTGATGAAGCAAAGTGCCACTTCTGTGAACTCGCTTACGTCGGCTGAACTCGCTCGGAACATGTCCCAATCCACATCGCCCAGAGCTGCCTGTAGCGCGGTCTCTGAGTTGGGTGACCAGCGCTTAACTTCCCGCTCACCGGGGTTCCTTAACAAGCTTTTGTTTGTATTCGGGAGTGAGGAAAATGGCGGCATGATCCGATTTGCCAAACGCTGGAAGTGACCGCGCTTTATAGGCGTTCTTGAACGGAGAGTAGCAATGATCCAGCGTGTTTGCTCCTCGTGTAGGACAGGAGACGTGCTGGTGAAAGTTTGGCAGGACTTTCTTTAGGTTTGCTTTGTTGAAATCGCCCGCGACAATGAATGCCGCTGGCCGGGATGTTTGTTTATGATGCCGCTGGCAAACCTCATGAAGGCCAGATAAAGCCAGTGCTGTGTCTGCCTGTGGAGGAATGTAATCAGCGGTCGCGGCAACCGCAGAAAACTCCCTCGGCAGATTGAATGGGCGGCAAATAATTGTTAAATGTTCCAGATGAGGCGAGCAGGACCGCGAGAGAATGGTGATGTTCCTGGGGTCGCACCATTTCTTGTTGATCATGAAGCATTTCTCCGATGGCGTCACAGCTGTGTCTGGGACCGCGGGCGTGAGCCATGTTTCGGACAAACAAAAGATGTTACAGTCTCTCATGTCCCGTTGAAAACTTATCCTGGCTCTAAGATCGTCCATCTTATTCTCCAAGGATTGAACATTTGCTAGAAGAATGCCCGGGAGAGGAGGACTGAATGCCCTTTTCCTCAGTCTGTTTCGAATTCCAGCGCGTTTATGACAGCAAAAGAGTTTTGCTGTCATAGTAGATCAATGCAGATGATAAGTTTGTAAAATTGAGAGTAAAATAAAATAAAATAGTAAATAAAAGCACAGTCTTCGCGGAGCGACCTGAACGGCGACCGAACACGGCGGCACCATTTTTTTCCACATAATGCTACATAAAGCACCAAAATGTCAAAAGAATTATATTTGAAACTAGACTTCTGAGTAATACTGAAGATATTATTATAAATTACAGCAACCCCTCCCCTTTACCTTTCAGATGTGGCTCGTGTTTATAACAATAATCTTGTGGGGTGGACTCATTTAAAGTAATGTAGTCGTCAGGTTTTAGCCAGGTTTCTGTCAAACACAGCACATCTAGATTATTATCTGTAATCATATCATTAACAATAAGTACTTTTGGGGAAAGGGATCGAATATTCAGCAACCCGAGCTTTATCATTTGTTCATCTGTATTATATCTGTTGTTTATTTGTTGTACATCAATTAAGTTTTTACTGTTGAATGGTCTTGATGGTTTTTTGTATTTACTAATTCGGGAACAGACACAGTCTCTATGTGATAATATCTAGGTGAAAGAGTCTCTATGTGTTGGGATTTATCTGATTCTGGTGACGTGAGACAGCTAGCAGACGGTCGGTTCATCATCTACAGTGCATAATATCATCCAAAGATTCAGAGAATCTGGAACAATATCTGTGCATAAGGATCAAGGATCTTTCACCCATAGAAAACATTTGGCGCATCGCTGCGTCGCTTTGCCATACTCCTGGCATGCCTGTGACCGACTTATCATAGCGACCTATCTGAAGCTGACACTGTCTGGTTCAGGGGTGCTTTATAGTTTCCTGGTCAATGAAGTCACCCGCCTATGACGTCCCGTCATGCCATTGGACTGATTCCACGAGTGCTTCATGACGCAATCACGCAGAGGTGTTCCCGCAGCACTTGATGCAGCGTCTCGTTCACTCTCAGGGAACCATGGTTACATACGTAACCTGAGACGTTCTTCAGAGGTGGAAACTGGATATTGTTCCAACATTTGATGTGCTGCTGAGTGAGCTAGTGAGCATTATTCATATTGCGAAGTTACGATTTATTAATAATGACAAGCTAGATATATTTTGAAAAATATGGAACCCTGTATTAGATCACTTGGGAATGTGATAATTATATACTGGGTCTTATACTGCATTACATATTTGTAACTTAATTTACCCATCTGATGTTACCACTGTGATCTGTTTGGAACCCCTCTATTTTATGTATCAGGAATACTTTTCTGTAACTAGAGTTGCTTCACTTTTATGTATGCGGTATACCGTGCTATTATTTACTTTTTGGACCTTTGTTCAGTTAAAAAAATAAAATAAATAAAATAAAAAAATAAATAAAAAAAAACAGGCTTGGCGAACCAGCGGCGAAAATGGAAAAAAAAAAAGATGTTATGCAGAAACAAGGCTTTAAAGAGAGACTTCAGGCATTCCGACACGGGGACAACTCTGTATGAGCGCCTTTTCTCTTATTGATGACGTTCGTATTACTAAATATACGATACATACATCCTAGTTAAGTTACACTGAGTCAAGGTTCTAAAAAACATGGGCATGTTGTTGCATCAGTAGTCGTGGCATATTTGCACCAGACAATATAGATCCCACAGATTTACGTTATTGGAAGGAAGTGACAGGAAGAAGATGGAGTGTTCTATCCCCTACCCATTGCCAATAGTAGGGCCGACTGTTTGGAAGCCATTACGTTCTATTTTTATTCATTCACACTATGTTCTTATGTTAGATAGTAGTTGTTCTTATGGATGTGCGGCTTGTTATGCTAAGTATACAGGAGGATATTATACACTGGAGAATCTATGCAAACGATTAAAGTTATAACTTTTAATGTCAAAGGCTTGGGCAACCCCATTAAAAGAAGTAAAATCATGACTAAATTGAAAAAAGAGGAAATAGAAATGGCTCTACTTCAAGAAACCCACTTACCACAATCTGAACATGACAAACTTAAGAAATTGAGATTTAAGCAATTCTCATCTTCCTGCTCCCAAAGTTCTAAAAAAACGGGTGTGGTAACATGAATTTCTAATAAGCTACATTTTGAGTGTATTCAGGAAATAAGAGATCGAGAGGGTAGATTTGTTTTGATTAAAGGATTTCTACAGGGAACTCTGGTAATGATTATTAATGTTTACACTCCATCAGAGTGGAAATTGTACAAACATATCTTCGAATTGATTACAGTGGAGGCTGAAGGCACTCTGATCCTGGGGGGAGATTTAAACATTAGATTCATAGATTCATCTAATCCTTGCATCTTTGGGCAAAATAGAACAACAAAAAGTGAAATTAAGTGTGGGGGTGTGGGGTGGGGTGTCGGGGGTGGGGGTGGAGGTGTAAATGTCATAGACACATACAATCACAGCGCATTGAAGGTGCTGGAAGATAGACACAAAATTACCTTGAATACAACCTTGAAAACAGAAATTAATAAAAAAAAAGTGAAATAAAGAAGAAAATGACATTTTTAAGGCTACATTCTACAAAATAAGAGACCCCAAACAAATAATATAGTTTGTAAATTGTAAAATATTCAACAGGCCTTTTGTTATTTTGTAGTCAATTATATGCTCAATCCAAAGTTGATGAAAAATGTATGTCAGATTTTCTTGATAAAACAAATTTGCCCAAAGTACATGAAGACCTGAACAAATTCTTGACCTCAGAAATAACAGAATTTGAAATTAAAAAGTGATTTAAAACTTAATAAAGCACCAGGCCAGATGGCTTCCCCTCTGAATGGTATAAGGAGATGAAAGACCTCTTGATTCCGATTTTGAAAACCTCATTTAATAATGTCTTGGCAACAGGAGTAGTACCTCCTCATGGAATGAAGCATCTATTTCCGTGATGGCTAAAGATGGAAGGGAGAGTTTGGTGTGTGGAAGTTACCGCCCTATTCGTGTGCTTAATCAAGATTATAAAATATTTACATTATTTCCAAAAGACTTGAAAATATTCTCCTCAGATAGTAAGCTTGGACCAAACTGGTTTTATTAAACAGCGACAGACACAGGATAATATTCGTTTAACATTGCATATAATTGATCATGTAGTTAAAAATCAAAATAAGATGTTATTGATAAGTCTCAACACAGAAAAGACATTTGACCGGGTTAAATAGACATTTTTGTACAAAGTTTTAGAAAAATTTGGATTTCACCAATCATTCATAAAAACAATTCATAAAATCTTGCTCTTTGCAGACGACGTTCTAATATAAAATTAATATTCCTAAAACTCAGATACTTCGTTTTAATTACAAGCCTAGTCAGACAGTATCCTCTAAATTTCAGTTCAATTGGGACTTGGATTATATAAAATATCTAGGTGTCAATATACCAAAAGATTGATCAAAACTTTATGATGTAAGCCTGAAGCCCCTATGCTAGAAAATAAATAAGGATATTAGGAGATGGGATTTACTTCCAATTTTGAACTTTGAATCACACATTGATACGGTTAAAATTAATATTTTGCCAAGGTTGTTATATTTGTTTCAAACACTTCCAATTGTTATAACTGATAAGCAATTCAAAGACTGGAACAAATTAATCTCAAAGTTTGTTTGGCAGGGGAAACGAACAAGGTTAAAACTCCAAACTCTTCAATTAGCAAAGGATTAGCCAAGAGAGAAAATGTCTTGTACTTAGCTATCCTTAAGATACTTACCAAGGCTTATGAATCTGATCTTGGTCTAAAATTGATTTTGAGGCTCTATAAGGGCCTCCAAAAGGTTCAAAATAAAATTACGGTTTGTATTAAACAAAAATGGGAAAGGGAATCAAATCTTTTAATATCTGATGATATTTGGTTAAAACACAGTGAATTCCAATGGAAAATCACCAGCTCTAATTCATGGAGGTGTTTTGGCTTGAAGAGCCTGTGCAGATATTTTATTACATCTGCACAAAGTTTCATTACTTGGGCCCCCAAGTTGTTGGAGGAACTGTGGGGCCCAGGGGTGAGCCGTTTTCACTTGTTTTGGTCATGCCCTCTGATAAAGAATTTCTGGGCTACAATCCAGGCTGAGTTGTGCTCAATCTTCAATGTGCACATTTCTCATAGTAGACACGCATATAGACACACATATAGACACGCATAAAGCAGCACGGAAAGCTATTACAAAGAAATGGTTCATTCCTAATCCTCCAACACTAGATGACTGCCATCATATTGTATATGCAATGTTCATCATGGAGTGTATTACTTACCATAAAAGGCTCCAAAAAGTCTATTTTGACAATATGTGGGAGAAATGGAGGGTTTATATTTTATGAGAAGATCAGATTTTGTGTGATCCATTGTTTTACCTGTAACAGTATTAGTGTTATCTTGTATTCTGTACACCCTTTGTTTATTGTTCACTATGTTTGTCATATACACATGTAAAATTCTTGTAAAAAAACAAAACAAAACAAAGATTTTTAATAAAAAACATAAGAAAACAGTAAATAAATAAATAAAAAGAGTTCCTTTCACTGGAACTAAGGGGCCAAGCCCAACCCCTGAAAAACAACCCCACCCCATAATCCCCTCCACCAAACTCCTTACACTTGGCACAATGCAGTCAGGCCAGTCCCATTCTCCTGGCAACCGCCAAACCCAGACTCATCCATGGGATTGTCAGACAGAGAAGCGTGATTGGTCACTCCAGAGAACACGTCTCCACTGCTCTAGAGTCCAGTGGCGGCGTGCTTTACACCACTACATCCCACGCTTTGCATTGCACTTGGTGATGTAAGGCTTGGATGAGCTGCTCGGCCATGGAAACCCATTCCATGAAGCTCTCTATGCACTGTTCTTGAGCTCATCTGAAGGCCACAGAAGTTTGGAGCTCTGGAGCTATTGACTCTGCAGAAAGTTGGTGACTTCTGCGCACTGTGACCCTCAGCATGCGCTGACCCCGCTCTGTGATTTTTACGTGGCCTACCACTTCATGGCTGAGTTGCTGTTGTTCCCAATCGCTTCCACTTTGTTATAATCCCACTAACAGTTGAGCGTGGAATATTTAGTAGTGAGCAAATGTCACTTATTGCACAGGTGGCAACCTATCACGGTACCACGCTTGAGTTCACTGAGCTCCTGAGAGCGAGCCATTCTTTCACAAATGTGTGTAGAAGCGTCTGCATGCCTAGTGCTTGATTTATACACC
Source organism: Paracanthobrama guichenoti (assembly GCA_018749465.1). NCBI lineage: Eukaryota > Metazoa > Chordata > Actinopteri > Cypriniformes > Gobionidae > Paracanthobrama > Paracanthobrama guichenoti. The sequence goes on from JAGHMJ010001546.1 coordinate 47,728, forward strand.
TGTGGCCATGAAGGGATTGAACACCTGAACTCAGGGATTCGGAGGGGCGGCACATTACTTTTGTCAATATACTGTATATAACAATGTTAACATAAACATTTCATATACAATATAATTGAACACATTTGATGGTCTATATTGTATCAATTATCATTGTAGCCTTATTTAAATAGATTTTCTGTACATTGTATATTTTTGGACTGACAGTGGTTAATAAAGTCAACTAATGGTATGTGAGAGAGTCAGTGGTAATATTATTGTTCCTGTCGGTCAGTGTTACAGGACTGTGTAACAACTCAAGCTTAGCCTGACAGTTAGCCTGCCCTGGGCCAGGTTAGTTTCACAGCATACGAGCTTAAGCTATGTTAAATTACATGAAACTAAATAATTTGACAATGAGTCAGACTAACAGAAATAAGCCTGGTTTATTTCAAATCAAATCAAATCACCTTTATTTATATAGCGCTTTTAACAAGTCCAATTGTTTCAAAGCAGCTTCACATTGTTAACAGGAAAATAATGCAACAGAATTTGTACAGCCGTTCTGGTGAAACGGTGATGTTATCCAGCTAATTTCAGTATCATATAGTGTCAATGCGGGCAGATCGGGAATATAGATGAGATTTAGGTGTCCCCAACTGAGCAAGCCAAAAGCCAGAGGCAACGGTGGCAAGGAACCAAAACTCCTTCAGGGTCAGAATGGAGAAAAAAACCTTGGGAGAAACCAGGCTCAGTCGGGTGCCAGTTCTCCTCTGGCCGCATTTAACAAACAGTGTATGATTATAATTCTGGCAACATAGCAGGTCTTAATTCATATTAGGCAAATAGATATTTGTTAGATTATTCGAGAGATTGAGTCACACGCCAAGACGGGTTTAATGAGGATGTCGTGGTCGATGCAGCATTTACGGGGAGTTTATTTGACATGTTCTCTGCAGACACTTCAGGGATGAGTTGGTCATGTTCAGGCGCTGGTCCACCATCTGATCTGGATACGCCCGGATCCGCTGACTGCAGTAAACCTCGGATAAACAGAGAGACTAACATTAGCGTAGATGCTATTCTTCTTATGATGTAACGAGTACATCAGGTGTTATGGGAAGTGTTCCCGGTTCCGCTGACCTAGTTAATGCAGCCTAACAATCATTTACTGATTTGAATAATAGAAATTGATAATGTTTTCTGTGTAAACCATAGTAAAGAGATGCGTTTTTAGTCTAGATTTAAACTGACAGAGTGTGTCTGCTTCCTAACAATGCTAGGAAGACTGTTCCAGAGTTTAGGCGCTAAATAGGAAAAGGATCGATCGCCTGCAGTTGATTTTGATATTCTAGGTATTATCAACTGGCCAGAGTTTTGAGACCGCAATAGACGTGATGGAGTATAATGCGCTAAGAGTTCTCGCCAAGTACTGGGAGCTAAACCATTTAGTGCTTTGTAAGTAATAAGCAAGATTTTAAAATTTATTCGATGTTTAATAGGAGCCAGTGCAGTGTTGACAGAACCGGGCTAATATGGTCATACTTCCTGGTTCTAGTAAGAGCTCGAGCTGCTGCGTTTTGGACCAGCTGGAGTTTGTTTATTAAGCGAGCAGGGGAACCACCCAGTAAAGCATTACAGTAATCTAGCCTTGAGGTCATGAACGCATGAATTAACTGTTCAGCATTTTGCATCGAAAGGATGTGCCGTAATTTAGATATATTTTTAAGATGGTAGAATGCAGTTTTACAGATGTTAGAAACATGGCTTTCAAATGAAAGATTGGTATCAAAGAGCACACCCAGGTTCTTCACTGACGACGAGGACTTGACAGAGCAGCCATTGAGTGTTAGACAGTATTCGGTATATTTGGTAAACTTGTTTTATGAAACAAGCCTCCGATCAAAAACAAACTGTAAACATGACCAAATAAATTCAAAATGTGACACCCGTTAGTTATGCATGCAGTTTCAGTGATGAAAAGGGCAGGTGTCAGCAAGGAAGTTTGTTAATGAGTAACCTTTTGTTAATGTGTAACAAATGAGTTGTTAGTGTTCAGCTCAGCCTATAAGTACGTTGTGTCAACATTAAGTCATTGTAGAAGGAGGATGTTTCTGGGGCTTTGCAGAAGAGCAAGAGATTCACTGTAACCTGTTGAAGTGTATGGAGGATGGCAAAGTGTAAAACAGACTGCATTGAAAGACCTCTGTCTCTGGCCTTTGAAAAGCTTGGTTGTGTTGTTGGTAGATATCCACATGTGTTTCTTTTTATTAGCTTTATACGTGGCTGCTGCCCTCGGAGCTGGTTTTATCTTTCTTCAGGAGAGGGAGGCAAATGATATTGAAGACCAGTTTACACCTGTCAATGGACCTGCTAAGTTGGAAAGGGCGATTGTGGTGGAAAATTTCCCACAATCTGAAGAGTTTTCTCAGTTACGGCTTTCATCTGACGGCACTTATGCCTCTTTGATCATCACAGGCTTGCAAGGAGAAAATATATTAACCGAAGCAGCTTTTAAAGACATTATAGAGCTAGACAGACGAGTGAAGAGTATAACAACAGGAAACACTTTTGAAAACCTCTGTGCCAAAACAAAGGGAAAGTGCAGGTGTCAAATGCAATTTTAGACATTATAAATTACAATGCTACTAAAATAAGTTCTTTAAACATAACATATCCAATGAATAATGGCACGTTTTGGGGAACAACCATCAGCGGTGTAGAGCTAAAGCCAGATAGCTCAGAGTTGACCAGTGCCAAAGCGGTCAGGCTTTTTTATTTCTTAGACGAGAAGGACGAGAAGACAAAGGCAAACTCTGACTGGCTTGATGGCTTTCTAAAACTCCTCTCAAACTATACAGAAGAGAAAATGGTAAGTAAAAATGATTATAAGTTCTGAGTTATATCTATATGCGTATATATACCTAGCGACCTAGTGAGTATGTGTAAATGTACATCATATGACATTAATCTAATCATCTCCAATAACTGTAACTCAAGCACCAAAAGAAATTTGGACAACAAATACAATATTTTGATAAAATTAACCAAATCTATGTACATTTGCTTGATTTTTTTTCTCTTCTGCTGGCTATTCATGTTTTAACTATTTCTTCACTGTGCTTGAACACAATGCATCACATTCATGTATACAGTAACTATACTGAAGAGTGTTTTGTGTTGAATTTCTACAGGTCCATGTGTCTTACTTACATCAATATCAAGACAGAATGAGTTTGAGACCAATTCAGACTCTGTGATCCCCCCTTCTCTGTTACGTATTTCCTGGCCATTACCGCTTTCAATTCTGTCTTGTTTAAGGTATCATGAATAATTAAAAAAAAATTAATCAAATAAGCACATTTCTGTCACTAGCTATGTCATTTATCTCTATTGCATGTGTCTTTGCACAGGTTAGACTGTGTCAGGACGTAAGGTGTGGGTGGTTGTCAGCGTCGTCTCCGCTGGGATGGCCGTGTTGGCCAGCTTTGGACTGCTGCTGTTCTGTGGGATGCCGCTTGCCATGACCGTGGCCACAGCCCCTTCTGATTCTCGGTAAGTTCATTCATTTCATCACGCAGTAGGTGTCTCACAGCTGATGCTCACAGCCTCACGGCCTCTGCTGTCCTCCAGGTGTGGGTGTGGATGACATGTTCATTATGATCTCCAGCTGGCAGAAGACTGAAGTTAATAAAGCTGTTGAGATTCGTTTAGCAGAAACCTATAAAGAGGCCGGGCGTGTCCATCACTATCACCACGCTGACAGATGTGCTGGCTTTCTACATCGGTCTCATGACGCCCTTCCGCTCAGTTCAGTCTTTCTGCATGTACACCAGCACAGCTCTTCTGTTCTGCTACATCTTCAACATCACCTTCTTTGATGCGTGTCTCGCACTCAACGGACGGAGAGAGAAAGGCAACAGACACTGGCTGACCTGCATGAAAGTCCCAGAATCCACTGGTGATGGTGGAGGTTGTTGTGTTGGTGGGGCGTATGATAAAACACAGATAAGGAATTTGAAATGCCAGTGGATTCATTCTCTTAAAAAAATATTACGGCCCTTTTCTGACGAGAGTGTGGGTTAAGATACTCGTGTGTCTGATCTATGCCGGGTATTTGGCAGTCAGTATCTATGGATGCTTCCAAATGCAGGAAGGTCTAGATCTGAAACATTTAGCAGCAGACGGCTCATATGTTGGCAGTTACTATGACAAAGAAGATGAATTCTTCTCTGCCTTTGGTCCCAATGTCATGTTAGTTATAAGGATGAAAACTTTCAGTACTGGAACTCAACCGCCGGGGAAAGTCTTGACTTGTGTTTGAAGATTTTCAAAATCTGACAGTGGCAGATTCAGGCATTTCACCTATTTCTTGGCTGAGTGCATACACGCAGTTTGGACTAAAGGCTGATTTAAATTTAAACAATGAAACGCAATTCAAAAGCCATTTAACTGCATTTCTTAACCGGTCTGGTTTCAGTCAAGACGTTAATTTCACTTAACAGTCAAATTCATGCATCACGTATGTTCATTCAGACTGTGAACATCAGCACAGCGATCATTGAGAAGAACATGCTGGATGTATTTAGAAAAACCGCAGAAAATGTGGGAAGTTGAAGACTTCATTGATCTGATAGTGTACCATCCTGCATTCATCTATTTCACCAATATGCCGTCATTGTTGATAATACAATCCAAAATATAGTAGTTGCTACATGTGCAATGCTAGTCATTTCACTCCTGTTGATCCCAAACCCTCTCTGCTCTTCTGGGCGACATTTGCCATCGCATCTGTCATTGTGGGAGTGGCTGGTTTCATGGCATTATGGGGATGTTAGTTTAGACTCCGTGTCTATGATTAATCTTGTTATCTGTATCGGTTTTCTGTCGACTTCTCTGCTCACATATCCTATGCTTTTGTGTCAAGTGAAAAATCCTCAGCGAATGAGAAAGCCATGGATGCCATCAATAAACTGGGCTATCCGATCATTCAGGGTGCCGTGTCCACTATCGCCGTGTGGTGGTGCTCGCGGCTGCTAAAAGCTACATCTTCAGGACCTTCTTCAAAATCATGTTCTTAGTCATTCTGTTCGGGCCAGCCCATGGCATCATGTTTATACCGGTGTTCCTGACTTCCTCGGCACTTGCAGTAACAGAAAAGAAAAAAACATACAAAATCTTCCAGAGCCCAGTAACACAAGCCAACAGCGCAGTTAAAGCATTCGTGATTCAGAATGTATATTCTAATGATCTTGACTGTCCATAGGCACCGTGACCCTACATAGGACAAGTGGTTTAGAAAATGGATGGATTAACTTTATTCTGTGTGTATGAGCTTAGCTCTGTATGACTTTTGATTTGACCATGCAAGTGATAGCAATTATTCTGTTCTGTTCTTATGTATACACTGCATCTTACATGTTTTGTGTATTTATATTTTAATCAAGGTTTTCATTTTGCTTTTCTTTTTATCCTTTGTCATCAATATGATTTTCAATGCAGTTCTGTTTAATATGCACATCTATTAATTTTAACATGTCAATGCAAACACAACTTTGCATTTGTAATCCAGTTACTATTCAAGTAACTACATTACTGAACATTGGGAATTTGATCTCTGCATTAAAAGAACTTGATCTCAGCTGATCTCAGATCTCAGCAATTGTCACTAAAGTGAATGAGTTCACTTAATTACATGAGTCATTTATGACACAGTATATGCAGGAATGCATAAACACCTGTTCTGTTATGTCAAAACAACAAACACAACCAAAACCAAGGCCAATGTAACCAATGCTAATGTAACTGCTAGAAGACATGCTCGGTCTTGTCAGAAAGCAACGCAAAACTACATTTCAAAATCACCGATCTCAAATATTGTGCAGCTGCCTGAACAACATTAGAATAGTCGGCTTACCACAGGTGATCAAAGGGCCTCGTCTTCTTCAGACGTGTTTGGTGAGGATATTTTTTCGACTCCTTGAGAAATCGACCGAGGCCATAGAACTCTTGCAGCCAAACCAGTGACAGGAGAGAAACCAAGAGTGGATCATCAGCCTTCATTGATGCCAACAGAAAAGGCTGAACTGATCCTACGCAAAGCCTGAGCTAAGAGAAGCAACCTAAAGTACCAGGGTAATCCGATCGTAATATTTGAAGTCTACGCGCTGGAAGCAGGGCCGGCCCAAGCCTTAATGGGGCCCTAAGCAGAATTTTATTTGGGGTTGCCAATACGATGGACTATTGTCAATGCTTGATTATTCACACACTATAAATCTAACACACCTATTATCAATTTTACTAGTTGTAGCTGTGTTGCTTGCATCATACCAATGTCTGCCTGGCATGACAGCTGGAATGAGGCGAGGTGCTGTTTCGGCAGAGGACGATCATGGACCAGAAGCATCTGTCAAAACCAGTCCGCTCGCTCTGGTCCTGGGGGGAGATCACCTCTCACCTGCAGCTCACTGATTTAGCCTGGGTTGTAAGCAGATTTTGCGGATGTGTTTTCACCCCTGCCTGGTCACACAGACCTCAAACAGCACCATATTCAAACAATCACATAGCGACTGGACGAGCCCGATAGTTTTAGTACCTAAACTGGACGGCTTTGTCCGTTTCTGTGTTGATTACAGGAAAATGATTCCAGTGTTAAAATTTGCCTTTAT
>JAGHMJ010001547.1:0-125685 GCA_018749465.1 Paracanthobrama guichenoti
GATAAAAGGCAAATTTTTAACACTGGAATCATTTTCCTGTAATCAACATACAGAAACGGACAAAGCCGCCCAGCTTAGGTACTAAAACTATCGGGCCTCGCTCCAGTCGCTATGTGATTGTTTGAATATGGTGCTGTTTGAGGTCTGTGTGACCAGGCAGGGGTGAAAACACATCCGCAAAATCTGCTTACAACTTGGCTAAATCAGTGAGCTGCAGTGGCGAGAGGTGATCTCCCCCCAGGACCAGAGCGAGCGGACTGGTTTTGACAGATGCTTCTGGTCCATGATCGTCCTCTGCCGAAACAGCACTCGCCTCATTCCAGCTGTCATGCCAGGCAGACATTGGTATGATGCAAGCAACACAGCTACAACTAGTAAAATTGATAATAGGTGTGTTAGATTTATAGTGTGTGAATAATCAAGCATTGACAATAGTCCATCGTATTGGCAACCCCAAATAAAATTCTGCTTAGGGCCCCATTAAGGCTTGGGCCGGCCCTGCTTCCAGCGCGTAGACTTCAAATATTACGATCGGATTACCCTGGTACTTTAGGTTGCTTCTCTTAGCTCAGGCTTTGGCGTGAGGATCAGTTCAGCCTTTCTGTTGGCATCAATGAAGGCTGATGATCCACTCTTGGTTTCTCTCCTGTCACTGGTTTGGCTTGCAAGAGTTCTATGGCCTCGGCCGATTTCTCAAGGAGTCGAAAAATATCCTCACCAAACACGCCTGAAGAAGACGAGGCCCTTTGATCACCTGTGGTGTTTCGACTATTCTAATGTTGTTCAGGCAGCTGCACAATATTTGAGATCGTGATTTTGAAATGTAGTTTTATGCGTTGCTTTCTGACAAGACCGAGCATGTCTTCTAGCAGTTACATTAGCATTGGTTACATTGGCCTTGGTTTTGCTGTGTTTGTTGTTTTGACATAACAGAACAGGTGTTTATGCATTCCTGCATATACTGTGTCATAAATGACTCATGTAATTAAGTGAACTCATTCACTTTAGTGACAATTGCTGAGATCTGAGATCAGCTGAGATCAAGTTCTTTTAATGCCAGAGATCAAATTCCCAATGTTCAGTAATGTGGTTACTTGAATGTAACTGGATTACAAATGCAAAGTTGTGTTTGCATTGACATGTTAAAATTAATAGATGTGCATATTAAACAGAACTGCATTGAAAATCATATTGATGACAAGGATAAAAGAAGAAAGCAAAATGAAAACCTTGATTAAAATATAAATACACAAAACATGTAAGATGCAGTGTATACATAAGAACAGAACAGAATAATTGCTATCACTTGCATGGTCAAATCAAAGAGTCATACAGAGCTAAGTTCATACACACAGAATAAAGTTAATCCATCCATTTTCTAAACCACTTGTCCTATGTAGGGTCACGGTGCCTATGGACAGTCAAGATCATTAGAATATACATTCTGAATCACGCAATGCTTTAACTCGCTGTTGTTGGCTTGTGTTACTGGGCTCTGGAAGATTTTGTATGTTTTTTTTTCTTTCTGTTACTGCAAGTGCCGAGGAAGGTCAGGAACACCGGTATAAACATGATGCCATGGACGGCCCCAACAGAATGACTAAGAACATGATTTTGAAGAAGGTCCTGAAGATGTAGCTTTAGCAGCCGCGAGCACCACCACACCGGCGATAGTGGACACGGCACCCTGAATGATCGGATAGCCCAGTTTATTGATGGCATCCATGGCTTTTCTCATTCGCTGAGGATTTTTCACTTGACACAAAAGCATAGGATATGTGAGCAGAGAAGTTTACAGAAAACCCGATACAGATAACAAGATTAATCATAGACACGGAGTCTAAAACTAACATCCCATAATGCCATGAAACCAGCCACTCCCACAATGACAGATGCGATGGCAAATGTCACCCAGAGAGAGCAGAGAGGGTTTGGGATCAACAGGAGTGAAATGACTAGCATTGCACATGTAGCAACTACTATATTTTTGGATTGTATTATCAACAATGACGGCATATTGGTCGTAAATAGATGAATGCAGGATGGTACACTATCAGATCAATGGGAGTCTTCAACTTCCCACATTTTTCTGCTGTTTTTCTAAATACATCCAGCATGTTCTTTTCTCAATGATCGCTGTGCTGATGTTCACAGTCTGAATGAACATACGCGATGCATGAATTTGACTGTTCGTGAAATTAACGCCTTGACTGAAACCAGACCGTTAAGAAATGCAGTTAAATGGCTTTTGAATTGCGTGTTCATTGTTTAAATTTAAATCAGCCTTAGTCCAAACTGCGTATGCACTCAGCCAAGAAATAGGTGAAATGCCTGAATCTGCCACTGTCAGATTTTGAAAATCTTCCAAACACAAGTCAAGACTTTCACGAAGCGCGTTGAGTTCCAGTACTGAAAGTTTTCATCCTTTATAACTAACATGACATTGGGACCAAAGGCAGAGAAGAATTCATCTTCTTTGTCATAGTAACTGCCAACATATGAGCCGTCTGTTGCTAAATGTTTCAGATCTAGACCTTCCTGCATTTGGAAGCATCCATAGATACTGACTGCCAAATACCCGCATAGATCAGACACACGAGCATCTTAACCCACACTCACAGAAAAGGGTCGTAATATTTTTTAAAGAATGAATCCACTGGCATTTCAAATTCCTTATCTGTGTTTTTATCATACGCCCCACCAACACAACAACCTCCACCATCACCAGTGGCTTCTGGGACTTTCATGCAGGTCAGCCAGTGTCTGTTGCCTTCTCTCTCCGTCCGCTGAGTGCGAGACACGCGCCAAAGAAGGTGATGTTGAAGATGTAGCAGAACAGAAGAGCTGTGCTGGTGTACATGCAGAAAGACTGAACTGAGCGAAGGGCGCCATGAGACCGATGTAGAAAGCCAGCACATCTGTCAGCGTGGTGATAGTGATGGACACGCCGCCTCTTTATAGGTTTCTGCTAAACGAATCTCAACAGCTTTATTAATCCAGTCTTCTGCCAGCTGGAGATCATAATGAACATGTCATCCACACCCACACCTGGAGGACAGCAGAGACCGTGAGGCTGTGGAGCATCAGCTGTGAGACACCTACTCGTGATGAAATGAATGAACTTACCGAGAATCAGAAAGGGGGCTGTGCCAGCCACGGTCATGGCAAACGGCATCCCACAGAACAGCAGCAGTCCAGCTGGCCAACACGGCCATCCCAGCGGAGACGACGCTTCGAACGCGCCACCCACACCTCGGCCCTGACACAGTCTAACCTGTGCAAAGACACATGCAATAGAGATAAATGACATAGCTAGTGACAGAAATGTGCTTATTTGATTAATTTTTTAATTATTCATGATACCTCAAACAAGACAGAATTGAAACGGTGTAATGGCCAGGAAATACGTAATAGAGAAGAGGGGATCACAGAGTCTGAATTGGTCTCAAACTCATTCTGTCTTGATATTGATGTAAAGTAAGACACATGGACTCTGTAGAAATTCAACACAAAACACTCTTCTCAGTATAGTTACTGTATACATGAATGTGATGCATTGTGTTCAAGCACAGTGAAGAAATAGTTAAAACATGAATAGCTAGCAGAAATAGAAAAAAATCAAGCAAATGTACATAGATTTGGTTAATTTTATCAAAATATTGTATTTGTTGTCCAAATTTCTTTTGGTGCTTGAGTTACAGTTATTGGAGATGATTAGATTAATGTCATATGATGTACATTTACACATACTCACTAGGTCGCTAGGTATATATACGCATATAGATATAACTCAGAACTTATAATCATTTTTACTTACCATTTTCTCTTCTGTATAGTTTGAGAGGAGTTTTAGAAAGCCATCAAGCCAGTCAGAGTTTGCCTTTGTCTTCTCGCCCTTCTGCCTAAGAAATAAAAAGCCTGACCGCTTTGGCACTGGTCAACTCTGAGCTATCTGGCTTTAGCTCTACACCGCTGATGGTTGTTCCCCAAAACGTGCCATTATTCATTGGATATGTTATGTTTAAAGAACTTATTTTAGTAGCATTGTAATTTATAATGTCTAAAATTGCATTTGACACGCACTTTCCTTTTTTTTTGGCACAGAGGTTTTCAAAAGTGTTTCCTGTTGTTATACTCTTCACTCTGCCTGTCTAGCTCTATAATGTCTTTAAAAGCTGCTTCGGTTAATATATTTTCTCCTTGCAAGCCTGTGATGATCAAAGAGGCATAAGTGCCACCAGATGAAAGCCGTAACTGAGAAAACTCTTCAGATTGTGGGAAATTTTCCACCACAATCGCCCTTTTCCAGCTTGGCAGGTCCATTGACAGGTGTAAACTGGTCTTCAATATCATTTGCCTCCCTCTCCTGAAGAAAGATAAAACCAGCTCCGAGGGCAGCAGCCACATATAAAGCTAATAAAAGAAACACATGTGGATATCTACCAACAACACAACCAAGCTTTTCAAAGGCCAGAGACAGAGGTCTTTCAATGCAGTCTGTTTTACACTTTGCCATCCTCCATACACTTCAACAGGTTACAGTGAATCTCTTGCTCTTCTGCAAAGCCCCAGAAACATCCTCCTTCTACAATGACTTAATGTTGACACAACGTACTTATAGGCTGAGCTGAACACTAACAACTCATTTGTTACACATTAACAAAAGGTTACTCATTAACAAACTTCCTTGCTGACACCTGCCCTTTTCATCACTGAAACTGCATGCATAACTAACGGGTGTCACATTTTGAATTTATTTGGTCATGTTTACAGTTTGTTTTTGATCGGAGGCTTGTTTCATAAAACAAGTTTACCAAATATACCGAATACTGTCTAACACCAATGGCTGCTCTGTCAAGTCCTCGCCGCCAGTGAAGAACCTGGGTGTGCTCTTTTGATACCAATCTTTCATTTGAAAGCCATGTTTCTAACATCTGTAAAACTGCATTCTACCATCTTAAAAATATATCTAAATTACGGCACATCCTTTCGATGCAAAATGCTGAACAGTTAATTCATGCGCTTCATGACCTCAAGGCTAGATTACTGTAATGCTTTACTGGGTGGTTGCCCTGCTCGCTTAATAAACAAACTCCAGCTGGTCCAAAACGCAGCAGCTCGAGCCTTACTAGAACAAGGAAGTATGACCATATTAGCCCGGTTCTGTCAACACTGCACTGGCTCCCATTAAACATCGAATAAATTTTAAAATCTTGCTTACTTACAAAGCACTAAATGGTTTAGCTCCCCAGTACTTGAGCGAACTCTTAGCGCATTATACTCCATCACGCCTATTGCGGTCTCAAAACTCTGGCCAGTTGATAATACCTAGAATATCAAAATCAACTGCAGGCGGTCGATCCTTTCCTATTTAGCGCCTAAACTTGGAACAGTCTTCCTAGCATTGTTCGGGAAGCAGACACACTCTGTCAGTTTAAATCTAGACTAAAAACGATCTCTCTTTACTATGGTTTACACAGAAAATATTATCAATTTCTATTATTCAAATCAGTAAATGATTGTTAGGCTGCATTAACTAGGTCAGCCGGAACCGGGAACACTTCCCATAACACCTGATGTACTCGTTACATCATAAGAAGAATGGCATCTACGCTTAATGTTAGTCTCTCTGTTTATCCCGAGGTTTACTGCAGTCAGCCGGATCCGGGCCAGATCCAGATCAGATGGTGGACCAGCGCCTGAACATGACCAACTCATCCCCTGAAGTGTCTGCAGAGAACATGTCAAATAAACTCCCGTAGAAATGCTGCATCGACACGACATCCTCATTAAACCCGCCTTCGCGTGATTTACTCCAATCTCTCTAATAATCTAACAAATATCTATTTGCCTAATATGAATTAAGACCTGCTATGTTGCCAGAATTATAATCATACACTGTTTGTTCGTCGGCCAGAGGAGAACTGGCACCCCGACTGAGCCTGGTTTCTCCCAAGGTTTTTTCTCCATTCTGACCCTGAAGGAGTTTTGGTCCTTGCCACCGTTGCCTCTGGCTTTGGCTTGCTCAGTTGGGGACACCTAAATCTCATCTATATTCCCGATCTGCCCGCATTGACACTATATGATACTGAAATTAGCTGATAACATCACCGCTTTCACCAGAACGGCTGTACAAATTCTGCTGCATTATTTTCCTGTTAACAATGTGAAGCTGCTTTGAAACAATTGGACTTGTTAAAAGCGCTTATATAAATAAAGGTGATTTGATTTGATTTGAAATAAACCAGGCTTATTTCTGTTAGTCTGACTCATTGTCAAATTATTTAGTTTCATGTAATTTAACATAGCTTAAGCTCAGATGCTGTGAAACTAACCTGGCCCAGGGCAGGCTAACTGTCAGGCTAAGCTTGAGTTGTTACACAGTCCTGTAACACTGACCGACAGGAACAATAATATTACCACTGACTCTCTCACATACCATTAGTTGACTTTATTAACCACTGTCAGTCCAAAAATATACAATGTACAGAAAATCTATTTAAATAAGGCTACAATGATAATTGATACAATATAGACTATCAAATGTGTTCAATTATATTGTATATGAAATGTTTATGTTAACATTGTTATATACAGTATATTGACAAAAGTAATGTGCCGCCTCCGAATCCCTGAGTTCAGGTGTTCAATCCTTCATGGCCACAGGTGTATAAATCAAGCACTAGGCATGCAGACGCTTTCTACACACATTTGTGAAAGAATGGCTCGCTCTCAGGAGCTCAGTGAACTCAAGCGTGGTACCGTGATAGGTTGCCACCTGTGCAATAAGTGACATTTGCTCACTACTAAATATTCCACGCTCAACTGTTAGTGGGATTATAACAAAGTGGAAGCGATTGGGAACAACAGCAACTCAGCCATGAAGTGGTAGGCCACGTAAAAATCACAGAGCGGGGTCAGCGCATGCTGAGGGGTCACAGTGCGCAGAAGTCACCAACTTTCTGCAGAGTCAATAGCTCCAGAGCTCCAAACTTCTGTGGCCTTCAGATGAGCTCAAGAACAGTGCATAGAGAGCTTCATGGAATGGGTTTCCATGGCCGAGCAGCTCATCCAAGCCTTACATCACCAAGTGCAATGCAAAGCGTGGGATGTAGTGGTGTAAACACGCCACTGGACTCTAGAGCAGTGGAGACGTGTTCTCTGAGTGACCAATCACGCTTTCTGTCTGACAATCCCATGGATGAGTCTGGGTTTGATGGTTGCCAGGAGAATGGGACTGGCCTGACTGCATTGTGCCAAGTGTAAAGTTTGGTGGAGGGGGATTATGGGGTGGTTGTTTTTCAGGGGTTGGGCTTGGCCCCTTAGTTCCAGTGAAAGGAACTCTTTTATTTATTTATTTACTGTTTTCTTATGTTTTTATTAAAAATCTTTGTTTTGTTTTGTTTTTACACAAGAATTTTACATGTGTATATGACAAACATAGTGAACAATAAACAAAGGGTGTACAGAATACAAGATAACACTAATACTGTTACAGGTAAAACAATGGATCACACAAAATCTGATCTTCTACGCAAAATATAAACCCTCCATTTCTCCCACATATTGTCAAAATAGACTTTTTGAGCCTTTTATGGTAAGTAATACACTCCATGATGAACATTGCATATACAATATGATGGCAGTCATCTAGTGTTGGAGGATTAGGAATGAACCATTTCTTTGTAATAGCTTTCCGTGCTGCTTTATGCGTGTCTATATGTGTGTCTATATGCGTGTCTACTATGAGAAATGTGCACATTGAAGATTGAGCACAACTCAGCCTGGATTGTAGCCCAGAAATTCTTTATCAGAGGGCATGACCAAAACAAGTGAAAACGGCTCACCCCTGGGCCCCACAGTTCCTCCAACAACTTGAGGGGCCCAAGTAATGAGAACTTTGTGCAGATGTAATAAAATATCTGCACAGGCTCTTCAAGCCAAAACACCTCCATGAATTAGAGCTGGTGATTTTCCATTGGAATTCACTGTGTTTTAACCAAATATCATCAGATATTAAAAGATTTGATTCCCTTTCCCATTTTTGTTTAATACAAACCGTAATTTTATTTTGAACCTTTGGAGGCCCTTATAGAGCCTCAAAATCAATTTTAGACCAAGATCAGATTCATAAGCCTTGGTAAGTATCTTAAGGATAGCTAAGTACAAGACATTTTCTCTCTGGCTAATCCTCTTGCTAATTGAAGAGTTTGGAGTTTTAACCTTGTTCGTTTCCCCTGCCAAACAAACTTTGAGATTAATTTGTTCCAGTCTTTGAATTGCTTATCAGTTATAACAATTGGAAGTGTTTGAAACAAATATAACAACCTTGGCAAAATATTAATTTTAACCGTATCAATGTGTGATTCAAAGTTCAAAATTGGAAGTAAATCCCATCTCCTAATATCCTTATTTATTTTCTAGCATAGGGGCTTCAGGCTTACATCATAAAGTTTTGATCAATCTTTTGGTATATTGACACCTAGATATTTTATATAATCCAAGTCCCAATTGAACTGAAATTTAGAGGATACTGTCTGACTAGGCTTGTAATTAAAACGAAGTATCTGAGTTTTAGGAATATTAATTTTATATTAGAACGCTGCCTGCAAAGAGCAAGATTTTATGAATTGTTTTTATGAATGATTGGTGAAATCCAAATTTTTCTAAAACTTTGTACAAAAATGTCTATTTAACCCGGTCAAATGTCTTTTCTGTGTTGAGACTTATCAATAACATCTTATTTTGATTTTTAACTACATGATCAATTATATGCAATGTTCGACTTAATATTATCCTGTGTCTGTCGCTGTTTAATAAAACCAGTTTGGTCCAAGCTTACTATCTGAGGGAGAATATTTTCAAGTCTTTTGGAAATAATGTAAATATTTTATAATCTTGATTAAGCACACGAATAGGGCGGTAACTTCCACACACCAAACTCTCCTTCCATCTTTAGCCATCACGGAAATAGATGCTTCATTCCATGAGGGAGGTACTACTCCTGTTGCCAAGACATTATTAAATGAGGTTTTCAAAATCGGAATCAAGAGGTCTTTCATCTCCTTATACCATTCAGAGGGGAAGCCATCTGGCCCTGGTGCTTTATTAAGTTTTAAATCACTTTTTTAATTTCAAATTCTGTTATTTCTGAGGTCAAGAATTTGTTCAGGTCTTCATGTACTTTGGGCAAATTTGTTTTATCAAGAAAATCTGACATACATTTTTCATCAACTTTGGATTGAGCATATAATTGACTACAAAATAACAAAAAGGCCTGTTGAATATTTTACAATTTACAAACTATATTATTTGTTTGGGGTCTCTTATTTTGTAGAATGTAGCCTTAAAATGTCATTTTTCTTCTTTATTTCACTTTTTTTTATTAATTTCTGTTTTCAAGGTTGTATTCAAGGTAATTTTGTGTCTATCTTCCAGCACCTTCAATGCGCTGTGATTGTATGTGTCTATGACATTTACACCCTCCACCCCCCACCCCGACACCCCCACCCCCACACCCCCACACTTAATTTCACTTTTTTGTTGTTCTATTTTGCCCAAAGATGCAAGGATTAGATGAATCTATGAATCTAATGTTTAAATCTCCCCAGGATCAGAGTGCCTTCAGCCTCCACTGTAATCAATTCAAGATATGTTTGTACAATTTCCACTCTGATGGAGTGTAAACATTAATAATCATTACCAGAGTTCCCTGTAGAAATCCTTTAATCAAAACAAATCTACCCTCTCGATCTCTTATTTCCTGAATACACTCAAAATGTAGCTTATTAGAAATTCATGTTACCACACCCGCTTTTTTAGAACTTTGGGAGCAGGAAGATGAGAATTGCTTAAATCTCAATTTCTTAAGTTTGTCATGTTCAGATTGTGGTAAGTGGGTTTTGAAGTAGAGCCATTTCTATTTCCTCTTTTTCAATTTAGTCATGATTTTACTTCTTTTAATGGGGTTGCCCAAGCCTTTGACATTAAAAGTTATAACTTTAATCGGTTTGCATAGATTCTCCAGTGTATAATATCCTCCTGTATACTTAGCATAACAAGTCGCACATCCATAAGAACAACTACTATCTAACATAAGAACATAGTGTGAATGAATAAAAATAGAACGTAATGGCTTCCAAACAGTCGGCCCTACTATTGGCAATGGGTAGGGGATAGAACACTCCATCTTCTTCCTGTCACTTCCTTCCAATAACGTAAATCTGTGGGATCTATATTGTCTGGTGCAAATATGCCACGACTACTGATGCAACAACATGCCCATGTTTTTTAGAACCTTGACTCAGTGTAACTTAACTAGGATGTATGTATCGTATATTTAGTAATACGAACGCCATCAATAAGAGAAAAGGCGCCATACAGAGTTGTCCCCGTGTCGGAATGCCTGAAGTCTCTCTTTAAAGCCTTGTTTCTGCATAACATCATCTTTTTTCCATTTTCGCCGCTGGTTCGCCAAGCCTGTTTTTTTATTTTTTTTTTTTTTATTTTATTTATTTTATTTTTTTAACTGAACAAAGGTCCAAAAAAAGTAAATAATAGCACGGTATACCGCATACATAAAAGTGAAGCAACTCTAGTTACAGAAAAGTATTCCTGATACATAAAATAGAGGGTTCCAAACAGATCACAGTGGTAACATCAGATGGGTAAATTAAGTTACAAATATGTAATGCAGTATAAGACCCAGTATATAATTATCACATTCCCAAGTGATCTAATACAGGGTTCCATATTTTTCAAAATATATCTAGCTTGTCATTATTAATAAATCGTAACTTCGCAATATGAATAATGCTCACTAGCTCACTCAGCAGCACATCAAATGTTGGAACAATATCCAGTTTCCACCTCTGAAGAACGCCTCAGGTTACGTATGTAACCATGGTTCCCTGAGAGTGAACGAGACGCTGCATCAAGTGCTGCGGGAACACCTCTGCGTGATTGCGCTTGCGAAGCACTCGTGGAATCAGTCCAATGGCATGACGGGGACGTCATAGGCGGGTGACTTCATTGACCAGGAACTATAAAGCACCCCTGAACCAGACAGTGTCAGCTTCAGATAGGTCGCTATGATAAGTCGGTCACAGGCATGCCAGGAGTATGGCAAAGCGACGCAGCGATGCGCCAAATGTTTTCTATGGGTGAAAGATCCTTGATCCTTATGCACAGATATTGTTCCAGATTCTCTGAATCTTTGGATGATATTATGCACTGTAGATGATGAACCGACTGTCTGCTAGCTGTCTCACGTCACCAGAATCAGATAAATCCCAACACATAGAGACTCTTTCACCTAGATATTATCACATAGAGACTGTGTCTGTTCCCCGAATTAGTAAATACAAAAAACCATCAAGACCATTCAACAGTAAAAACTTAATTGATGTACAACAAATAAACAACAGATATAATACAGATGAACAAATGATAAAGCTCGGGTTGCTGAATATTCGATCCCTTTCCCCAAAAGTACTTATTGTTAATGATATGATTACAGATAATAATCTAGATGTGCTGTGTTTGACAGAAACCTGGCTAAAACCTGACGACTACATTACTTTAAATGAGTCCACCCCACAAGATTATTGTTATAAACACGAGCCACATCTGAAAGGTAAAGGGGGAGGGGTTGCTGTAATTTATAATAATATCTTCAGTATTACTCAGAAGTCTAGTTTCAAATATAATTCTTTTGACATTTTGGTGCTTTATGTAGCATTATGTGGAAAAAATGGTGCCGCCGTGTTGGTCGCCTGTCAGGTCGCTCATGAAGACTGTGCTTTTATTTACTATTTTATTTTATTTTACTCTCAATTTTTACAAACTTATCATCTGCATTGATCTACTATGACAGCAAAACTCTTTTGCTGTCATAAACGCGCTTGGAATTCGAAACAGACTGAGGAAAAGGGCATTCAGTCCTCCTCTCCGAGCATTCTTCTAGCAAATGTTCAATCCTTGGAGAATAAGATGGACGATCTTAGAGCCAGGATAAGTTTTCAACGGGACATGAGAGACTGTAACATCTTTTGTTTGTCCGAACATGGCTCACGCCATGGTCCCAGACACAGCTGTGGCGCCATCGAGAAATGCTTCATGATCAACAAGAAATGGTGCGACCCAGGAACATCACCATTCTCTCGCGGTCCTGCTCGCCTCATCTGGAACATTTAACAATTATTTGCCGCCCATTCAATCTGCCGAGGGAGTTTTCTGCGGTTGCCGCGACCGCTGATTACATTCCTCCACAGGCAGACACAGCACTGGCTTTATCTGGCCTTCATGAGGTTTGCCAGCGGCATCATAAACAAACATCCCGACGCGGCATTCATTGTCGCGGGCGATTTCAACAAAAGCAAACCTAAAGAAAGTCCTGCCAAACTTTCACCAGCACGTCTCCTGTCCTACACGAGGAGCAAACACGCTGGATCATTGCTACTCTCCGTTCAAGAACGCCTATAAAGCGCGGTCACTTCCAGCGTTTGGCAAATCGGATCATGCCGCCATTTTCCTCACTCCCGAATACAAACAAAAGCTTGTTAAGGAACCCCCGGTGAGGCGGGAAGTTAAGCGCTGGTCACCCAACTCAGAGACCGCGCTACAGGCAGCTCTGGACGATGTGGATTGGGACATGTTCCGAGCGAGTTCAGCCGACGTGGCGAAGTTCACAGAAGTGGCACTTTGCTTCATCAACACGCTTACAGAGCAAGCCACGCAAACAATAACAATAATGTCCTTCTCAAATCAGAAACCGTGGGTGGACAATTCAATCCGCGCTGCAGTGAACACACGCACTGCCGCTTACAACGCCGGTCTCCTTTCAGGGAATATGACTGAATACAGATCGTCCTGTTATGCTCTCAGACGAGCAGTTAAAGCCGCAAAACTCCGTTACAAAGACCGAATGGAGTCTCATTTCCAACTCAACGACTCACGCGCGCATGTGGCAAGGTCTGAGGTCCATCTGCTCGTTTGGATCTAAATCCTCTGCAGAGGTGAGCGCTGATCCGTCGCTTGTGATGAGTTAAACTCCTTCTGCGCACACTTTGACTGTAACCGCGTAACGCGACTCCGCCAAGTGGCGCGTTAGAGAAATTACTCAGAGCAGCAACAATCACGTGATCTCTGTCTCGGAGGATGAAGTTCGGAGAGCACTCAAGCGTGTGGACGCCAGGAAAGCTGCCGGGCGGATGGTATTTCAGGTCGTGTTCTGCGGTCCTGTGCTGATCAGCTCGCCGGGTTGTTTACATCTATCTTTAATGAGTCCCTCGCTACATCTGTGGTCCCCACCTCCTTCAAAAAATCCACCATCATCCCTGTCCCTAAGAACAGTAAACCCTCTTGCCTAAATGACTATCGTCCAGTGGCTCTCACGTCTATAGTCATGAAGGTCTTTGAGAGACTCATTAAAAACACCATTTGCGCCTTCATTCCTGACACTTTGGACCCTCTTTGGATAGTTTGCCTATCGTCCCAATAGATCGACTGAAGATGCCATCTCTCATGTCCTCCACTCCTCTCTCACTCACATCGACAGCAAAAGTGGGAACTACGTAAGGCTGCTATTTATTGACTATAGCTCAGCCTTTAACACCATAGTTCCCATCAAGCTAACCTCCAAACTCCTGGATCTCGGCCTGAATCCTCTCTCTGCCACTGGATTGAGGACTTCCTCACTGGCAGGTCTCAGGTGGTGAGAATAGGCCAGTCCACCTCCACCTCCATCTCCCTGAGTGTGGGAGCTCCACAGGAGGCTGTGTCCTGAGTCCCCTGCTCTACTCGCGCTACACGCATGACTGTTTGTCCACACACAGCTCCACCTCTATCATCAAATTTGCTGATGATACTGTTGTCCTGGGCCTCATTTCCAACAACAATGAGACGGCATACTTGGACGAGGTGGAGCATCTAACATCATGGTGCCAGGACAACTGTCTCTCTCTGAATGTTGGCAAGACCAAAGAAATGATTGTGGACTTCAGGAAGAGACAGCAATGGACATACTCCCTCATGACTTCTGGACTTCCTGACAGGCAGAAGTCAGGTGGTCAGAATGGGCAACAACACATCATCCCCTCTGACCCTCAACACTGGTGCTCCTCAGGGCTGTGTCCTCAGCCCACTCCTGTACTCCCTGTACACACATGACTGTACAGCCACACACAGCTCCAACGTCATTGTCAAATTCGCCGATGACACAACGGTGATAGGCCTGATCACCGACAACGATGAGACGGCCTACAGAGAGGAGGTGAGCACTCTGACTAAATGGTGTCAGGAGAACCACCTCTCACTCAACACCGACAAGACCAAGGAGCTGGTGGTGGATTTCAGGAGACAGAGCAGAAAACACAAACCCATCACCATCGACAAGACACCAGTGGAGTGGGTTAACAGCTTTAAGTTCCTCGGTGTCAACATCAGTGAGGATCTCACCTGGTCCACACACACCGACGCAGTGCTGAAGAAGGCACATCAACGCCTCTTCTTCCTGAGACGGCTGAGGAAGTTTGGAATGAGCCCCAGCATCCTCAGATCCTTCTACACGTGCACCATAGGTGCACATAGAGCATCCTGATGGGCTGCATCATGGCCTGGTTTGGAAACAGCACCGCTGGCAACCGCAAAGCTCTGAAGAGGGTCGTGCGAGCTGCCAGCCACATTGCTGGAGGTGAGCTTCCTCCCTCCAGGACATCTACACCAGGCGGTGTGCAAGGAAGGCCTGGAGGATCATCAGTGACTCCAGCCACCCGTCCCCACAGACTGCTCTCTCTGCTGCCCTCAGGAAGACGCGTCTCCGCAGCATCCGATCCCGCACTAGCCGACTTAGGGATAGCTTTTTCCCTCAGGCTATCAGACTATTGAACGCTCAAAACTAATACTCTCTACAGCATACTCCCACAATATGGCATGCCACACACCGCACTCAACTATAACAGTCAACACTGGATTATATACACACACTTCATTTATCACCGCACTATCTACCGGTTACCACTGGATACATCCGATGCACACTCATGACATTCTGTATCCAGTTCACATACAATCATCATCATTTTATACGTATAAATGTCAATAATGTAGAACGTGTACATTCTGTGTATAGTGTTTCTTGTGTATAGTGTTTAATGTGTACATTTTGTGTGCAGTGCTTAATGTGTATAGTGCTTAATGTGTATATTCTGTGTACAGTGCTTAATGCGTATAGTGCTTAATGTGTATATTCTGTGTACAGTGCTTAATGCGTATAGTGCTTAATGTGTATATTCTGTGTATAGTGTCTAATGTGTATAGTGTCTAATGTGTATATTCTGTGTATAGTGCTTAATGTGTATAGTGCTTAGTGTTTAATGTGTATAGTGTTTAATGTGTATAGTGTTTAACGTGGTGCTAACTGTATGCATGTACTTTCAGAGTATAATGTGTAATGTAGTACTGACTGTAAGTATGTCCAATAGTACACTGTGTGTACTAACTATATGTATGTGCACATTGCACTTTTTCTGTTTTTACCTGCTTAAGGTTGTATGGTTATGTTAACTGTTACTGCAATTGTCTGGAGCACGCTCCCAAGAATTTCACTCTCCAAGGCACATGTGCTTTGGTGATGTGACAATAAAACTGACTTGACTTGACTTGACTCATGATCAGCGGGTCACCAGTAGAGAGAGTGAGCAGCTTCAAGTACCTGGGTGTAAACATCTCCGAGGACCTGACCTGGACTGCTCACATTCAGACACAGGTGAAAAAGCCAGACAAAGACTGTACCACCTGCGTCAGCTGAGGTAATTCAGGGTTTCACCAGCTATCCTGAAAACTTTCTATTTAGGGGCGATAGAAAGTGTATTAACTCAGTGCATCACAGTGTGGTATGGGAACAGCACCAGTCATGACCGCAAAGCCCTGCAAAGAGTTGTGCGCTTATCCGAGCGTATCTCAGGGTCAGCTCTCCCGTCTCTGCAGGACGTCTACACCAAACGCTGCAAAGGTAGAGCTACTAAGATCATCAAGGACTCTAATCACCCTGCAAACCCTCATTTCACGCTGCTGCCATCTGGTAAGCGCTTCAAGCCTGATGGCCAAAACTGAGAGACTCAGGAGGAGCTTCTTCCCCAGGCCATCAGACTCCTGAACTCAGTCACTTAACACCACGTGACTTCACTTCAGGATAAACATACTGACATTGCACTGCACTTTCTGTTCTCGTTGTTACTGTGTAACAACCTGTTATAAACCTGTTTGCACATTATACTCTTTATACATTTGTTAACCACATATTTATAAGTCTACAGTTTACTCACTGCACAGCCTACTTCAATTATTTTATTCCACTTCTTTATTCTTATTTTTACTTTTTTCTTCTACTTGACTTGATTATTTATAATTCTACAGCACTGTCCATGGAGCGGACCTGTTTACATTTCACTGCCGGTTGTATATTCTGTATATAACTGTGTATGTGACAAATAAAACTCTTGAATCTTGAATCTTGAATGTAGTGTAATTGATAAATCCCATTTGACATTTTTGCTGGCTACTGTATACAGGCCACCAGGGCACAATGCAGACTTTATCAAAGAATTTGCTGACTTTCTATCAGAGTTAGTACTGGTTGCAGATAAAGTACTAATTGTTGGTGATTTTAATATCCATGTAGATAATGAAAAAGACGCATTGGGATTGGCATTTAGAGACAGTCTAAACTCTGTTGGAGTAAGGCAACATGTGTCAGGACCTACTCATCGCCGTAATCATACTTTAGACCTAATATTGTCACATGGAATAAATGTTGATACCGTTGAAATTCTGCAGCAGAGCGACGACATTTCAGATAATTTCCTAGTATCATGTATACTTATACTACTTTAGCTAAGGCTGCAAAGCTATCCCTTCAAATATGGCAGGACTATCACTGCCGCCACTAAAGATTGCTTTGTAAATAATCTTCCTCATCAGTTTCATCTCCTCAGCATCCCAGGTAGCCTAGAGGAACTCGATTTTGCAACAGAAACTATTAACTCTCTTTTTCCAGCACTTTAGACACAGTTGCTCCCCTGTACTTAAAGAAGATTAAAGAAAATAGTCCAACGCTGTGGTACAACAAGCACACCGGGCCCTTAAAACAGCAGCCAGAAAAATGGAGCGCAGCTGGAAGAAAACAAAACTAGAGGTTTTTCGCAATTCGTGGAAAGAGAGCATGATCGCATGCAGAAAGGCCGTAAAAACTGCTAGATCTGCTTATTTCTCGACTCTCTTAGAAGAAAACAAACACAATCCTAGGTATTTATTCGATACAGTGGCTAAATTAACCAAAAATAAAGCTTCTGAAGTTTGTAAACAGCACAGCAGTAATGACTTTATGAACTTCTTTACGTGCAAGATTGATAATATTAGGAAGAAAATTATAACCATGCAACAGTCTACTACAGTGTCACATCAGACAGAGCATTGCTGTGTCACTGAGGAAAAAATACATTCATTCACTGCTATAGGAGAGGAAGAACTGGCTAAACTCGTTAAATCATCTAAATCAACAACATGTATGCTCGACCTTATACCGACTAGGCTATTAAAAGAGATGCTTCCAGAGGTCATAGATCCTTTTCTTAATATTATTAATTCATCCTTATCATTAGGATATGTACGAAAACATTTAAGTTGGCTATTATCAAACCACTTATTAAAAAAACACAACTTGATCCTACAGAATTAGTCAATTACAGGCCGATCTCAAATCTACCCTTCCTGTCAAAATACTGGAAAAGGCAGTGTCTTCACAATTATGTTCCTTTTTAGAAAGAAATGGTATCTGTGAGGATTTCCAGTCAGGATTTAGACTGTATCATAGTACTGAGACTGCTCTCATCAAAGTTAAAAATGATTTACTCGTGGTTGTATCTCTCTATTAGTGTTACTCGATCTTAGCACTGCATTATTATCGACCACAACATTTTGTTGAATAGACTCGAAAATTATGTTGACATTAGTGGAACTGCATTGGCATGGTTTAAATCATGCTTATCTGACCATTATCAGTTTGTAGCAGTAAATGAAGAGATGTCACATCGATCATAAGTTCAGTATGGAGTACCACAAGGCTCAGTGCTAAGACCGTTGCTCTTCACCCTGTACATGCTACCACTGAGAGATATCATTAGGAAGCATGGCATTAGTTTTCATTGTTATGCGGACGATACTCAGCTCTATATTTCTTTACGCCTGACGAAACTTACCAATTCACAAGATTAAGCACTGGTGGTAATTGCTGGTGATGATGACTTGCAGGTGTGTGTGATCAGTATTCTAGTGAGGAGTGCATTGTGCTTGGGAGCGGGTGGAGCCTGGTGTGCCCCCTGCAAGTCTGGTGGGAGCCCAGCCCAGTTGGTGGAGGCATTGGAGGAGGGCAGAGTCTCTTCGGACCAGATGATGGGGCTAACGAGCAGTTTATCAGGCAAGATGGGCTCAGATTCCTCAACCTTTTCCTTGGGGCGGTAAATGCGGGAAAGGGCATCCACTTTGAAGTTCTTGGGACCTGGTCGATAGGAAATCGTGAAATGGAACCGGGCGAAGAACAGTGCCCATTGAGCCTGGCGTGGGTTCAACCTCTTAGCATCTTGAAGATATTCTAGGTTTTTGTGGTCTGTTATGACGAGGAAAGGATGTTGAGCACCCTCTAACCAATGCCTCCATTCTTCCAGGGCTAGCTTGATAGCCAGGAGCCCCCTGTTCCCGATGTCATAGTTGACTTCCGCCGGGCTGAGCTTGCGGAGAAGATGGCACATGGGTGGAGTCTACTGGGGTTCCCCTGCTATTGTGAAAAGACCACTCCCACTCAGGTGGTCGAGGCATCCACCTCCATGATGAAGGGCAGATCCGAATTGGGATGGACCAGGAGGGGAGGGCATTTTCTACACGCCAGAAATGACTTTGGTAGAAGTTAAAGTCACTGTTGAGAACATTACCTGAGGAAAAGCTTTAAAGGATGTGATATTTGATATTCATCTGATTATAATCATGTTTGCATTATGCTAGCAACATGCTAATCATGTTATCTTGCCAACAGTGTAGGGGCAGTGCAAGCACCACACATTTTCTTCAGGAAATGTACAGTCTAGTTAGTAGTGCTTGCCTGTAAAGTAGCCCTGAGTCGCACTAGAGTGATGTAACTAACCCTCTTCAACTGATTGGCTAGAGCTGTCAATCTAGAACTAGTGGACCAATGGTGACGCTTAATATATAATTATTATAGGGCAATATAATTTTTATATTTAAAATTTGGATTCTTGCTCATTATTTTTTTAGGATTGTAATAATTATAATTGCTTTATTTTTTTAATTTTGTGCAATATATTTGTACTTTTACATTTTGAAATCATGCTTATTGTTTTTTGATCTGTGACCATTACTTTTGGCGGAAATTTGATCCCATAGGGTGCGCTACACATGTAAAAGATTAGTTTGAAGTTTGAAAATCCTGCATTTGAACAATATAACACAAGCAATAACGCTGTTGTTCATGGATGTGATTATTAACGTTACTGTAGTGTGAAGCGGAGCAGGACCGAGTGTTGTGGAGCTGAGCGAGGCGCTGGAGCGATTGTTAATGAGATGAGCGCAACACACGCCTCGCGGCGGGACTTTTATTATGCCACAGTAAATATTTTATTATGCCACAAAATAGCGGAACAAAACAACGTCCGTATTACACAGCTGGCAGGCTTGACTAACTTAAGAAATCACTTAAGAAGTCCCTTCATTCTCTCACCATCAAATTGGTATAACAAGTGAATGATTTTATGTTTTTGCAAGTAAACATTTTTAAATGTATATATTATGTATTTATATTTAGAGTACTGAGTGTACTTTTCTGTCCAGCCATACAACTAGCCTGACTTAGCTTCCGATAGCATCATCCGTACTTCATGATTCAAATACAAAGTTAAATTATTCACTGGCTTACCTGGTGACTCGATGAGGTACGAGTAAATGTCCTCTGGCCACTGGGTGGGGTTGTTACACCAATTTGATGGTGGAAGAATGAAGGGATGTGTTTTTAATTGACCAAATTAAGTGTGTGGATGTATCTCATGCTCTATGGCAGGCAGGCTGGACATATAATTACGTGACATGTTTAATCTTGGTGATTTCTTAAGATATTCAAGCCTGCCGGCTCAACCGAACACAATATATAACACTGGCCTAGTGGTTTTTGGATATTTTACAGAAAAAATGTTACATAGTGCACCTTTAAACATCAAGTTTGGTTGCTATGATGTTTTCTTGACTTTTCTTGACTTTCTTGTCTGGTGATTTTCTTCATGACTGATGATTTCATATGTATATAATCTGGTAGGAACTAGTGTGGTGCGCATTGTTCATCCCGGAACTTCGACGGACCTCTAGTTTACCAGATTGATAGGCTATGTGTGTTTGCTGCAAATTCCTCACTGGCAGGATTTACTTGTGTGTTTTTTTCATATTCTTGTGTTTATTATTCTATTTTATATTCAGTAAAAGGCTTGGCCATTTGTTTAAATAGTTGTTGCAGTTATTATTTCATTCCCTTTTTACTTCTGTGGGTTTATTGTTTGCTCTTATTAAAATAAGTGAATAATGAGTGAATGTTAGATCTTAAATGAGGGGCTACACATGTAAAAGATTAGTTTGAAGTCTGAAAATGCTGCGGTTGTTCTGAATATTCAGAATAACTGCAAGTGTACAGTGGTTTATTAAACAAGGAATAAATATTGAAGAACTTACTTTACTGGTGGTAGTTTATGTGTTTCGTCTGCAGGTCAAAGCGAGTCAAAGCAGAAGGTTTGTGGAACGGCTCAGAGACTGACAGATGTTTCACACATTCACACTGACGTGTTGGAAGAGCTCTTCATCCGCTGCACACATTGTAAAAACACACATTTACACTGGCGTGTTGGAAGAGCTTTTCGTTCACTGCATACACTGTAAAACACATTTACACTGGCGTGTTGGAAGAGCTCTTCGTTCACTGTAAAACACACATTCACACTGACGTGTTGGAAGAGATCTTTGTTCGCTGCATACACTGTAAAAGCACACATTCACACTGGCGTGTTGGAAGAGATCTTTGTTCGCTGCATACACTGTAAAACACATTTACACTGACGTGTTGGAAGAGATCTTTGTTCGCTGCATACACTGTAAAAACACATTTACACTGGCGTGTTGGAAGAGCTCTTCGTTCACTCCATACACTGTAAAAACACACATTCACACTGTAAAAACACACATTCACACTGACGTGTTGGAAGAGATCTTTGTTCGCTGCATACACTGTAAAAACACACATTCACACTGACGTGTTGGAAGAGATCTTCATCCGCTGCACACATTGTAAAAACACACATTTACACTGGCGTGTTGGAAGAGCTCTTCGTTCACTGTACACATTGTAAAAACACACATTTACACTGATGTGTTGGAAGAGCTCTTCGTTCACTGTAAAAACACACATTTACACTGACGTGTTGGAAGAGCTCTTCGTTCACTGCACACACTGTAAAAACACACATTCACACTGACGTGTTGGAAGAGCTCTTCGTTCACTGCACACACTGTAAAAACACACATTCACACTGACATGTTGGAAGAGCTCTTCGTTCACTGCACACACTGTAAAAACACACATTTACACTGGCGTTTTGGAAGAGCTCTTCGTCACTGCACACACTGTAAAACACACATTTACACTGGCGTGTTGGAAGAGCTCTTCGTTCACTGCACACACTGTTGGAAGAGCTCTTCGTTCACTGCACACACTGTAAAAACACACATTTACACTGATGTGTTGGAAGAGCTCTTCGTTCACTGCACACACTGTTGGAATAGCTCTTTGTTAGCTGCATACACTGTAAAAACACACATTTACACTGATGTGTTGGAAGAGCTCTTCGTTCGCTGCACACACTGTAAAAACACACATTCACACTGACGTGTTGGAAGAGCTCTTCGTTCACTGCACACACTGTAAAAACACACATTCACACTGACATGTTGGAAGAGCTCTTCGTTCACTGCACACACTGTAAAAACACACATTTACACTGACGTTTTGGAAGAGCTCTTCGGTCACTGCACACACTGTAAAAACACACATTTACACTGGCGTGTTGGAAGAGCTCTTCGTTCACTGCACACACTGTAAAAACACACATTTACACTGACGTTTTGGAAGAGCTCTTCGGTCACTGCACACACTGTAAAAACACACATTTACACTGGACGTGTTGGAAGAGCTCTTCGTTCACTGCACACACTGTTGGAAGAGCTCTTCGTTCACTGCACACACTGTAAAAACACACATTTACACTGATGTGTTGGAAGAGCTCTTCGTTCACTGCACACACTGTTGGAATAGCTCTTCGTTCGCTGCACACACTGTAAAAACACACATTTACACTGACGTGTTGGAAGAGCTCTTCGTTCACTGCACACACTGTAAAACACACATTTACACTGACGTGTTGCAAGAGCTCTTCGTTCGCTGCACACACTGTAAAAACACACATTTACACTGATGTGTTGGAAGAGCTCTTCGTTCACTGCATACACTGTAAAGACACACATTTACACCGATGTGTTGGAAGAGCTCTTTGTTAAGCTGCATACACTGTAAAAACACACATTTACACTGATGTGTTGGAAGAGCTCTTCGTTACGCTGCACACACTGTAAAACACACATTTACACTGACGTGTTGGAAGAGACGTGTTGGAAGAGCTCTTCGTTAGACCATGATTTACTCACCCTCAAGCCATCCAAGGTGTATATGACATTCTTCTTTCAGATGAATAAAATAACAGTTATATTAAAGTCCTGGCTAATAGATTTCTGATTGAAATCTTGTTCCTTGTTTCTGTCCCAAACAGAAATAAGATTATTTTTCTTACCCCATTGGCAGATAATGTTGCTTGTTATAAGCAAAAACTCACGTCATAGATTTTTTCCCCAGAAAACAAGAAAAAATATCTTATGTAATTTTACTTATCTAGTAAATGCATCTTGATTTAAGAATTTTTAGACATTTGGACTGAAAACAAGAAAAAAAAAAGAAAAAGAAGAAGAGCTTTTTTTGCAGTGTGGGTTTTCTATTTCAGAATTAGAGTTATGTTAAACCTGAGAAAGCAGGGTAAGTCACGCCCGTTTCTGAAAGAGAGGTAACTTATACTCAGAGTCAGTTACCATGGTTACTCTGTGAACCTAACCTGGTCAGGAGCAGGTTTTCTTCTGTAAACCCATTGTTTCTTTCGGTGTGCTCCCCCTTTTTAAAGTGCCAGCTGTGTTTAAATACTTAATTCACGCTGCACAAATGCTTTTCTTCTAGTATTTTTGTCTTATTTCAAGTACAAATATCTAAAAATTATAAATTAAATCTAAATATATAATCTAAAGTAAGCACATTTTACTTTAAACAAGTAAAATGATCTGCCAGTGGGGTAAGAAAATAATCTTAATGCAAACAGAAGTAAGATTATTTTTCCTACCCCACTGGCAGATCATTTGCAAAATACTAAAAATGCAGATTTCCCCTGAATTAGACACTGAATGATGTTTATTCATTTAATTATGTTTGTAAATCCATGAAACCTACACCCATGAACCTTTTATCTTTACAGCTTCACCTGGTTGTTGTTTTTTTTGCTTTTTTTTGTTTGTTTTTAACATTGTATTTATTGGATTTTAAAATAAGATATCAGTACAAGATACAAATTAGTCTGTACATATATTTAGGATCAGAGGTTTAGGATCATTCCACCTCAATGTTATACATTTTATAGCTGCTAAAGAGCAAATCTGACCCCCTTTCGCTCATCCAGTAATGAAGTGTCCCCTACAGGGTAAGCCTGGGCTCCCTGGACATATTAGTGCCAACAACTGTACCAATGATCTCTAAGACCTCATCCCAGAATGCCTCTAGGTCAGGACAAGACCACAGCATGTGTAAAAAGAGTCCCTCTGTCCTCTTTACATCTGGACAGAGCTCTGAGTACATGCTTTTAAATGTGTGAAGTCTTACTGGAGTGTAATAGACTCTGTGAATCACATTAAATTGGATGAGTTTATGACAACTACAGTACTGAGAGACAAAGTACAAAGAGACAAAGTGTTTTCTCACATATGGTTTCCCATTCCTCATCACCAAATGAGCACTCCAGGTCTTTTTCCCATTTAGATTTAACATTGCAAAAATAACTAGCTGTCAAATGGGACAACTTGCCATGGATAAATGAGATAAGACTCTTAGGGTCTTTTTATCAGATGACCTCAAGAGGGGAAAGAGAGAGGCTTGATGAATGGCCACCTTGCTGAGTCTGAATGTAATGTCTGACCTGTAGGTATTTAAAGAAACATGTAGAGGGGAGGTAAAATTTTTGTTGTGGCTGCTCGAAGGACATGAGTGTGTCCCCCTCAAAAAGCTTTTCAAAAGTCTGAATACCGGCAATTTATAGGAACAAAAGGTATTGTAGCAAGAGCTATATCCTGTATTTGTACTTCCTCTAATTGTCTCTAATAATGTTTATACATAGTTTTTGAAAAAACTAAAATGTTAAATCACTGAAATAAGGCCATCTAACACACTTTAAACATTTGTTCACAAGGCTTTTCAGAATGGGATGTTGTTGCCTAGAGTTTTTTCTTCAAAACAATGTGAAAACCATTTTGATCACTCATTCATACAGAACAATATAGTCATTTAACTTTAGTAAGACACTTATTGTCAGAATGGCTGTATGCGGGGGAGAGTGTGGAACATCATGAATTTTCACAGCTGAGGCGTCAACGACTCCACCCTGAATATCAATGAGGAATGTGAAAGAGGGAACTATAGAGAATGAATGTGAGGAGTCTTAATGATTGAATGTATTGTTTGTAGCTTATTCACAGAATCACTTTTAATTTAAAGAAGTAATCTGACTATACATTGTCTTTACATAAAGATGTTAGAGCTAGAGTACCGTACAAAAGTTTTAGAAAAAAAGTCTCTTCTGCTCACCAAGGCTGGATTTATTTGATCCAAAATAGTAAAAACAGTAATATTGTGAAATAGTTTTACAATTTAAAATAAACGTTTTCTATGTGAAAATATAGTAAAGTGTAATTTATTCCTGATGTCAAAGCTGAATTTATCATCATTACTCCAGTCTTCAGTGTCACATGATCCTTCATCCTAATCATCCTCATATGAGGTTTAGATATATATGCTCAAGAAACATTTATGATTAATATGCATGTTGAAAATAGTTGTGTAGTTTTTTCAGAATTATTTGATGAATCAAAGATTTAACCCAGAGGAATAAATCTTTGATTAATGGCAAGTTAAAAAGAATAACATTTATCTGAAATAAAAATATTTTGTAACATTATAAATGTCTTTACTGTGTTTTTTGATCAATATAAGGCATCTTTGTGAATAAAAGTATTAATTTCAATAGATGTCTATTTCAGATAAATGCTGTTGTTTTGAACTTTCTATTTATCAAAGAATCCTGAAATAATTTTTACACAAATGTTTCTTGAGCAGTAAATCAGCATATTACAGTGATTTCTGAAGGATCATGTGAAACTGAAGGCTGGATTAAACTGCATTTTAAAAATATATCCAAATAGAAAACAATTATTTTAAATGATAAAAATACTTCACAATATTACAGTTTTGCTGTATTTTGGTTCAAATAAATGCAGCCTTGGTAAGCAGAAGAACTTTTTTGAAAACATTAGAAAATCTAAAACTTTTGACTGGTAGTGTATACTTGGGTTTACAGTGCAAAAGAGACATTCATGGCAAACAGGGACAGTGCAGGATGAACGAAAATAATTAGTCTATAGCCTATTTGAGCGCCGCTTGTTGCGCGTCTACATTTAAAATAATGCAATTGAGCGTGCAAAAGACGTAACATATGTGAACGAGCATGGTTACATCAGCGTACCAGTCAATAAATGGGACAGTCATGTACGGGACATTTAGGCCCAATAAACGGGATGTCTCGGCTAATACGGGACAGTTGGCAACCCTACTTTTATATCATGCTGCGTTTAATATTATAGAGCCTAAAAATATCCTAATTTCGTATGTGTATCTTTATTTAGCATTGAGACTGCAAACATGTTTCCATTGATTTCACACATTTTAGTCTGGCAATTGTTCAACTAGTAGCCTAAAATGTAAAATGATGCATCAATAACACTAATATAAGAGAGAAGAAATTTTTATCTTAAAAATTCTCATCTTAAAATCACATTCTGTTTCTTCTGAGGTAAATCCAAGGTAAACTCGGATTTCAAATTAAAAACAAATTATAACTTGCATTACAAAAATAAATAATCACTTCTCTTTTATTTAATTTAAAGTTACATAACAAAAATAAACAATGTATAGTATTACTTTGGTTAATTTACAGATAACTTAGGCCTATATTACAAAAATAAACATAGGCTATGGAACATTTTCATTTTTAACTTAGGCCTATAGCCACATTTTGCAGTACAGATAGTAAGTCAACGGTTTTCATTTATTTATTTTGGCTTAGTTTGGAGTGACAGATGTCGTATTTGATTTAGCTTATTTTTCTCTGTGACATTTTTACAGTGTTGACAGTATTGATGAAATAATTTTTCAGTATTGATGATTGTTTAGCCAACATTTTACATGTGTTATCTCCAGTCTCTCGCTTTCTATAGGGGAAATAAATTAGATATTCTGGAAACTAAATCTATATTCGAAAGCGGGATCCGATGGGAATAAAATCATTCTAGCAGGAGAACAAGGAGTGAATTTTAAGTGCGAATGGGAGGGAGCGGAATAGATCATCCTAGAGCGGCTCTGGATCATCCTATAGCGGGAGCGGGATGAAAAAATAGCCCCACGCAGATCTAATTTGTATTTAAAGAAAGTGCAGAAAAAGAAAGAAAGAGCAGGAGAGAACTGACAGACTGATTCCTCTTCTTGAGATAATGTTGAGAAATACATTTATGCAAGTTAAAATTGGGAAATTAAACGTTATATTGCCAGGTTGCTCAGGGCAGGGAACTGTGAACTGTGTGAATGCCACCACTACAGAACGTTTTGTTCACTTCAAGTTCAAGCGCGGTTGCGCTGTTGTGTCGGGAGCGGCCGGGCTATTTTCAGATCGCTCACTCCTGTACAAAGTACACCAGAGTACCAACCGCTACCGTCTTTTACTGGGAAATTTAATCCTGCGCCGCAAGAAATCTGATCGAGTGCCGCGGGGATGCAGACCAGTCTATACAAATCCTGTTGTCACCGGTGTGTTTATGAATTCTGGGATAGGTAGGCTGCAAACCTCAACTTGATCCTACAGAATTAGTCAATTATAGGCCGATCTCAAATCTACCCTTCCTGTCAAAAATACTGGAAAAGGCAGTGTCTTCACAATTATATTCCTTTTCAGAAAGAAATGGTATCTGTGAGGATTTCCAGTCAGGATTTAGACCGTATCATAGTACTGAGACTGCTCTCATCAGAGTTACAAATGATTTACTCTTATCATCCGATCGTGGTTGTATCTCTCTATTAGTGTTACTCGATCTTAGCGCTGCATTCGATACTATCGACCACAACATTCTTTTGAATAGACTCGAAAATTATGTTGAGATTAGTGGAACTGCATTGGCATGGCTTAAATCATACTTATCTGACCGTTATCAGTTTGTAGCAGTAAATGAAGAGATGTCACACCGATCACAAGTTCAGTATGGAGTACCGCAGGGCTCAGTGCTAGGACCGTTGCTCTTCACCCTGTACATGCTACCACTGGGAGATATCATTAGGAAGCATGGCATTAGTTTTCACTGTTATGCTGACGATACTCAGCTCTATATTTCTTCACGCCTGACGAAACTTACCAATTCACAAGATTAACGGAATGCATAGCTGATATAAAACATTGGATGTCTAGTAATTTCCTGCAACTTAATTCAGAAAAAAATGAATTTTTAATTATTGGACAAAAAAAACTGCATTCTACCATCTTAAAAATATATCTAAATTACGGCATATCCTTTCGATGCAAAATGCTGAACAGTTAATTCATGCATTCATGACCTCAAGGCTAGATTACTGTAATGCTTTACTGGGTGGTTGCCCTGCTCGCTTAATAAACAAACTCCAGCTGGTCCAAAACGCAGCAGCTCGAGCTCTTACAAGAACAAGGAAGTATGACCATATTAGCCCGGTTCTGTCAACACTGCTCTTAATGCATTATACTCAACGATTATAGTCCATCACGCCTATTGCGGTCTCAAAACTCTGGCCAGTTGATAATACCTAGAATATCAAAATCAACTGCAGGCGGTCAATCCTTTTCCTATTTAGCGCCTAAACTTTGGAACAGTCTTCCTAGCATTGTTCGGGAAGCAGACACACTGTCAGTTTAAATCTAGACTAAAAACGCATCTCTTTACTATGGCTTACACATAAAACATTATCAATCTCTATTATTCAAATCAGTAAACTCTACACACATGACTGTTTGTCCACACACAGCTCCACCTCTATCATCAAATTTGCTGATGATACTGTTGTCCTGGGCCTCATCTCCAACAACAATGAGACAGCATACTTGGACGAGGTGGAGCATCTAACATCATGGTGCCAGGACAACTGTCTCTCTCTGAATGTTGGCAAGACCAAAGAAATGATTGTGGACTTCAGGAAGAGACAGCAACGGACATACTCCCCCTCATGATCAGCGGGTCACCAGTAGAGAGTGAGCAGCTTCAAGTACCTGGGTGTAAACATCTCCGAGGACCTGACCTGGACTGCTCACATTCAGACACAGGTGAAAAAGCCAGGCAAAGACTGTACCTGTAGCCTGTAGCTGAGGAAATTCAGGGTTTCACCAGCTATCCTGAAAACTTTCTATTTAGGGGCGATAGAAAGTGTATTAACTCAGTGCATCACAGCGTGGTATGGGAACAGCACCAGTCATGACCGCAAAGCCCTGCAAAGAGTTGTGCGCTTATCCGGCGTATCTCAGGTCAGCTCTCCGTCTCTGCAGGACGTCTACACCAAACGCTGCAAAGGTAGAGCTACTAAGATCATCAAGGACTCTAATCACCCTGCAAACCCTCATTTCACGCTGCTGCCATCTGGTAGCGCTTCCGAGCCTGATGGCCAAAACTGAGAGACTCAGGAGGAGCTTCTTCCCCAGGCCATCAGACTCCTGAACTCAGTCACTTAACACCACGTGACTTCACTTCAGGATAAACATACTGACATTGCACTGCACTTATTGTTCTCGTTGTTACTGTGTAACAACCTGTTATAAACCTGTTTGCACATTATACTCTTTATACATTTGTTAACCACATATTTATAAGTCTACAGTTTACTCACTGCACAGTCTACTTCAATTATTTTATTCCACTTTATTCTTATTTTTTACTTTTTTTTCTCTTGACTTGATTATTTATAATTCTACAGATATATATATATATATATATATATATATATATATATATATATATATATATATATATATATATATATATATATATATAGTACTTTTTTATCCTATTTCTATATAATTTCCTCCTTGTGTTTTTAACTGTGAATTTTCACTGTCCATGGAGCGGACCTGTTTACATTTCACTGCGGTTGTATATTCTGTATATAACTGTGTATGTGACAAATAAAACTCTTGAATCTTGAATCTTGAATCTTGAAATGATTGTTAGGCTGCATTAACTAGGTCAGCCGGAACCGGGAACACTTCCCATAACACCTGATGTACTCGTTACATCATAAGAAGAATGGCATCTACACTAATGTTAGTCTCTCTGTTTATCCTGAGGTTTACTGCAGTCAGCCGGATCCGGGCCGTATCCAGATCAGATGGTGGACCTGCGCCTGGACATGACCAACGCATCCCTGAAATGTCTGCAGAGAACATGTCAAATAAACCCCCCACCCCGTAAATGCTGCATCGTCACAACATCCTCATTAAACCCGTCTTCGGCATGATGACTCCAATCTTTCAAATAATCTTACAAATATCTATTTGCCTAATATGAATTAAGACCTGCAATGCTGCCAGAATTATAATCATACACTGTTTGTTCGTCGGCCAGAGGAGAACTGGCACCCGACTGAGCCAGGTTCATTCATTCTGACCCTGAAGGAGTTTTGGTTCCTTGTCACCGTTGCCTCTGCCTTTTGGCTTGCTCAGTTGGGGACACCTAAATCTCATCTATATTACCGATCTGCCCGCATTGACACTATATGATACTGAAATTAGCTGGATAACATCACCATTTCACCAGAACGGCTGTACAAATTCTGTTGCATTATTTTCCTGTTAACAATGTGAAGCTGCTTTGAAACAATTGGACTTGTTAAAAGCGCTATATAAATAAAGGTGATTTGATTTGATTTGATTTCAAAGGGTCTGTCAGGTCCATCTGCTGTACCCTTCCTTTGCCTGAGAAACGGAGGGCGCATTTTGAAGTCGTTTTCAAATCGTGGCAGGCTTCGTCGCACCACTGCGACGCAATCGCACTTCAAATGTGGCCTTCAGAGGTGAAGCCTTCACATTGGGACAGCCTTCGTAGTGCCGCTATGACGTATTCGCACTTCAAATGCGGCCTTTGAAGAACGCGCCCTTCACTTTGGGACATAGCTTTTGTTTTGAGGTGATGGGGGCGTTTACAGATTTGCATGTGAATCACTTTGCACGCGCGTGGGTATCATTACAGATAGTGAGGCGCCGCTGGAGGAACTGGACCTCTCACTGTTTTCATATGGATTACATAAACAGAGAATATTTGTTTTTTTATATAAATGACTTTATTTAAAAGTAGACATACCAAGTGTAAGGCCCGCTAAAATCGTTCCAATGAGGCTAACGATCCACGGTCGAAAGGTCGCTGGCCGTTCTGTGTTTTCAGATGGGCAAAAGGATTTAATTCCAATTTATCTTTATCTGACTCCATTTTATCATAATTTTGAATTTAGGTTAAAATGCTAATTGGTTATTTGGTCATTAATATTTAATAGTTACCATTTAATTATTCTGTTTAATCCTTTGTTGAAATTATATCCGTTCATAATCTACTACAGATAGTTAATAATTGCAGAGTAAATTAGAATAGATCAAAATGTAACAATTTATTAACAGTCAGATAAATGTATAACGGCGATTACGTAATCAGTTCAAAGCTAGTCCATACATAACATCAAATACTCTGAAGTGAAGAATGAAATATGGATACCTGATTTGTTAATTACATAACGCTGAGCATCTAGAGACACTCAGCGTTACGGGCTGACCGATATAAAAGTTCAAGCCCTGACCCTTTCTGAAACATCTCCTTAAATATCAGACCAAGATGTAAAACTCTTTCAGATGTAAACGTGTTAACAATGGGAATTTAAATTGAGTCACTCTCCCATATGCCTGTATTGTTAGAAGACCAAATGACCGACAGCCACACCCACCGTATTTAGCAAAATGTCTCTAAACTTCTTAAAACCTTTATTATATTCTTGTTTACTTCAGTGGGGATGAGATCTTTGTACCAATCACAGTGAGACATTTCAAACGATATCAAACATGTATAATATTGTATTATGAGGATTCACATTAAACCATACAGATTTTGATGGTGAGAACTAGAGTAGGAAAGGGGAAGAGACAGTGAAAAGAAAGGCATGTAAATTAAAGTCATTCTTAGTTGATTCCCTCAGCGTGACGTCGTCTTGGATGGGTACATTAAATGCATGAGTGAGTTTAGATGCTAATTTCCTTTATTTTCTCAGATAGTTTGTTCCTCAACCAGACATTCTGGCGTTATACAAGTTTTCCTAGTCTTACACAAGCTTTATAAAGAGATATCTGTATACCTGATATCAAGTATTCACTGAGTTACAGCTAATTTTCTGACGCATTTCAGAATGGACATCACAGGGAGACAGACGGGAGAACGCATATTATGTTTGTTCCCTTCGAAAAGGAAATTTCACTGCGTCCTAGAACGCATTGGGGAACGCCTTTAGCGTGGCAGGTGTCTGAAATTACTATCGAATCACGGCAATCCTATTGAACAGCAACAGCCCTCAATGTGCGACCAGGAAGTATATAAGAGCATAAACATGACATTCACCTTTTTTTCGTTTTCAGGGACTGTTTGTCTGAACTGTTATTAATTTCGGAAGGTATCCAAAGATGAAATGCATGGAGAAAACTCACAGTTTTTGGAAGTGTGCTGACCCGTGTCCCAGGTTTCTGACGCCTGAGGACACACACACACACACACTATGCGTTTTCTGCCTGGGGGAAGAGCACGCACAGGCGGATCTCAAGGGAGCTGCTTGTGCAAACTGTGAGCAGTTCCCTGTCAGAACGCTCCTCTTCTCGAAGGAAGAGGGCTTGGCATCTGGGACTGGTCCCGCTCGTGCTGAGGCAGATGATCAGCTCGGATGGCAAGAGGCAGCTGCGGAAGGAGGAGTTGGATTTCTTAAGATGAGCAAGAGATGGCTGAGGAGACTTGTGATGATCCGGTTAACGCCGAACCCTCTCAGCCATCCTTCCCCATGTATGGTGAGCTACTGGAGGTAATGGAACACGCTACCCACAGACTGCAGCGCGTTAGGAGAGAGGCCGCTCGCGGATGGCTCAACGATCGGTTTCTCTCCGGCCATGACCTCCCAGCTCCAGGGAGCCTCCCATTCCTCCCAGAGCTACATTCTCAGATTGCGGGGGCATGGAAGAACCCGTATTCGGCTCGAATTCACCGATATCAGTGGGCTAATTTCGCTGATGTCGAGGGATTGGCTGAATCTGGGTATGTGTCGATGCCGCCGATCGACGAGACGTTCGCGAACTATCTCGCGTCTGGGTGTGCATCGACACTCAGCGCTCCAACCCTGCCATCTAAGCCCTTGAAAACTACATCTCATCTGAATGGCAGGGCATACATGTCATCGGGTCAGGCTGCGGCAGCTTTGCACACCATGGCGGTGTTGCAAGCCTACCAGGCCGACTTGCTGAAGGATCTCGACCAGGGGCAGAGCTTACCCCATGATGCGATGGCCGAACTGCGAACTGCACTGTGTGGACTGTACACAGAGAAGGAAAAACCAAAAATAAACGAATAAACGCAAAAAACTGTATTGGTCCGTCTATCTGTTACGTGCTGAAAACTCACGTGAGACGAGGAAACAGGAACTTTAATAACAGAAACTCAGGAAACATAGACAGCACATAAACCAGGACTACATTAATGTAGACAGATAAACACTGAGTGATAACTGAAGGCTAAATACACAGAGCAAATGAGATGATAACAAGGTGATTAATAAGACACAGGTGAATGACATAACTAACTAGGAATACTAGGTCACAGGACTGAACGAAAAACACAATGAAGAGGGAACATAGAACATACATGTTACAACTATTGGTCCGAATGACTGCTGTTGGGTGGTTATAAACATATTAACCATATTAATACATTTAGGACCAAAATTCATCTTTTAGAGGACTAGCTTTACCTTATTGAATTATGTTTTAATACTTTGTCATTTACATTTATATTTTATGCAGTTTTTAGCTTCTGTCTTATTCTTTTTTTTTTTTTTTTCTTGTGGAATACCATGAAAGTTAAACTTAATAATTAAGAATTAAACTCACATACTGACCCGGAAGTATGTGGACGCGTCTTTGTCGGGTGCTGTTGCCATGGTGATCATAATTTCAGAGCTCCATTGATCATGGCTTTTCATGGTCGTGGTGTACGCCGCTTAACTCAGGCCGTTTCTCAATACCATGTCAACTTGTGACTTGCGTCCGTGGTAGTTCAGACTGGCCAAGTTCGAGAAGGAACTCCCGAGGTGGGAGGACACAAGTGCGGTGATTCTGCTAACCGAACAGCCGTGTTCTTGATAGCATCACACCAGATTGCTCTAACTCTGGTTATCTGTATGTACCTATATTTTAGACTAAGTCAAATGACATTATTTTCGAGAGACACAAAATTTGTTTTGACTGACTAAATCTCACAAATGTTGATATTCAGATGAAATGACCACATTAAAAATAGCATAGCCATTCATCAAAAGTGCTGAGATGAGATTTTGTGTCATATATGGTAAGAAGAACAGACAGACAGTTACAGGCTGTCAGTAAAGGAATAGTAAGATGGATATTTGGTATTGACAAGCACCCAATCCTCGCCCCAAACCCCACCGCCCCTTTTTTTTGTTTAGGCCACTGCCCATCAAAATGTCTAAAACTAGTTTAAGTACAAATGATCACGATACCAGAGGCTGAAATACAAAGATAGGTGACAATATAAACTCACGGATGAGATGATCTCATGATCTTACCTGGAATCATAATAAACATCAAACTACAAGACAGATGATGATGTTTATGAGCTGATCATATCGTTATCAAATGAATCTCAAGAACATAAAATGGAAAGGACCTGAAAGAAATCTTCCAAAGCTGCATTTACCAACTCCATTTTCATTTCTTCTCCACTGTTCCACATGAACAAGCACTAGAGAGTCAACAAGCTGAACAACATGTGCTGACGCTTTGACTAAAGGCTAAACACAATGACACAATAATTCACACAGAGACGACATGATCTTACCGGGAATCAGACTGAAGACGCTGCTCATCAGAAGATGATGGTGTTTATGAGCTGCCCAGCGCTCTTTTATAGCCTGAATTAACTCCAGAAACATCAAGCAAAGATGCATTAAACATCATTTACACTTAATGCAACCGCAACCACATCAGCAATCAGCAAACAAAACCAAACATCAGAACAGAAAAACACTTAAAGAAAGAGCCAAGTGTTATAGAAAGGAAATGTAAACAGACAGAAATACAGTGATATAACACTGAGATCATACTGTAAGTTTATCAGATTATGATTATGGAGTGAGAGCAAAATAAAGACAAAATCACTACATGTTTATTTGCAGTTTGACTCCAGACACTGATGTTTGTGATGCACCACATCGATCTGTCAGTAAACTTTGAGTTAGTTTGATTCTGCACTCGCTTTAATAATGTTCTGCCTCTGATTATAATTATTGACACTTGATGTAGTGATAAATGTAAAGTATACTGACTGTATCCACACAAGAAATGGGCATTTCTGTTAAAGATTTACAGTTCACTACTACATGTGTGTTCCAAATGTTAAATGATGTGTGTTAATATTGGTGAAAACCTAATTCATGTTCAAATATGGTGAACACTAGAGCTGACTTTCACAGTACGGCACACTTGAAGAATAATCAAACAGCATATTAGCTTAATAACAGTAAATAATGACAGTAATTAACACTTTCATTAACATGTTAATAGAGAACACAAAAGTGTTTACTAGTTTCAGTGATGAAGGATTTAACTTGAAGCACTTCTACTGAGGCTCATAATGGCTTTGGTTTCTGCCATTAGAAAACACTTCTCTGATGGAGTCAATGTGGGTGAATTTGTCCTCAATTTTCAAAAAGCTTGTTACCAAGAGATTCAGTAGTGATTGCACATGTCCTTATTTCCCATCCATCCATCCATCCATTATCTTCCGCTTATCCGGGGCTGGGTCGTGGGGGCAACAGTCTAAGCAGAGACGCCCAGACTTCCCTCTCCCTAGCTACTTCCTCCAGCATTTCCGGGGGAACCCCGAGGCGTTCCCAGGCCAGCCGGAAGACATAATCCCTCCAGCGTGTCCTAGGTCTTCCCCGGGGGCCTCCTCCCGGTGGGACATGCCCGGAACACATCCCCGGGAAGGCGTCCAGGAGGCATCCGAAACAGATGCCCGAGCCACCTCAACTGGCTCCTCGCGATGTGGAGGAGCAACGGCTCTACTCTGAGCTCCTCCCGAGTAACTGAGCTTCTCACCCCATCTCTAAGGGAGCGCCCAGCAACCCTGCGGAGAAAACTAATTTTGGCCGCCTGTATCCGGGATCTTGTCCTTTCGGTCATGACCCACAGCTCACCTCACCAGTAGTAACTCACCCAAAACATTCAAAACTTAGTTACTGTGTATTGTGTGATACTGAAGGAGCTTATACATTTACATTTAGTCATTTAGCAGACGCTTTTATCCAAAGCAACTTACAAATGAGAGCAATAGAATAGAGAGCAACTAAAAACAGTCAAGGGCAACAATATGCTAGTGCTGTAACAAGTCTCAGTTAATCTAACACAGAACAGGACAGAAATTTTTTTTTTATAAATACACAAACAGAAAACGAATAGAGTGATAAGTGCTATTCTTTATTGGTGAG
This sequence comes from Paracanthobrama guichenoti, assembly GCA_018749465.1. Lineage (NCBI taxonomy): Eukaryota > Metazoa > Chordata > Actinopteri > Cypriniformes > Gobionidae > Paracanthobrama > Paracanthobrama guichenoti. The sequence continues at coordinate 36,329 of JAGHMJ010001547.1, forward strand.
GTGCTGCTGGAAAATATGGGTTTTAAGATATTTTTTGAAAATGGCTACCGACTCGGCTGCTCAAATTGAGACAGGCAGGTCATTCCACCAGGTGGGAACGGTCCAGGAAAAGGTCCTTGTGAGGGATTTAATGCCTCTTTGGGATGGCGCCATTCACTTTCAGAACGCAAGCTTCTGGAGGGTGTGTAAGTCTGAATAAGTGAGTTTAAGTATGTTGGTGCAGAGCCAGTGGTTGCCTTGTAGGCGAGCACCAGTGCCTTGAATTTGATTAGAGCGGCTATTGGCAGCCAGTGCAGACTGATGAAGAGAGGCGGGATGTGTGCTCTCTTCGGCTCATTAAAGACTACTCTCGCCGCTGCATTCTGGATCAGTTGCAAGGGTTTGATAGTGCATGCTGGAAGGCCCTCTAGAAGAGCATTACAGTAGTCCAGTCTGGAGAGAACAAGACTTATACCAGGAGTTGTGTGGCCTGCTCTAATAGGAAGGGTCTAATCTTCCTAATGTTGTATAATGCAAATCGGCAGGACCGGGTTGTTGCAGTGATGTGGTCAGTGAATTTTAGATGATCATCAATCATAACTCCAAGGTTCCTGGCTGTCCTGGACGAAGTTATGGATGATGAACCGAGCTGAATGGGGAGAGTATGGTGAAGTGCTGGGTTGGCTGAGACCACGAGGAGTGGTCTCAGGTGTTGTTCCTTCATCCAGGCAGAAATATCTGTCAGGCAGGCAGCAATACGAACACCAACTGTGGGATCATCTGGTTGAAATGAGAAGTAGAATTGAGTGTCATAAGCATAGCAGTGATAGGAAAAGCCATGTTTCTGGATGACAGATCCCAGTGATGACATGTAGATGGAGAAGAGAAGTGGTCCAAGCACTGAGCTCTGGGGAACTCCAGTAGCTAGATGATGTGACTTAGACACTTCACCTCTCCATGACACCCTGAAGGACCTACCTGAGAGATAAGACTCGATCCACTGGAGAGCAGTTCCTGAGATGCCCATCTTCACGAGAGTTGACAGGAGGATCTGGTGGTTAACTGTGTCAAAAGCTGCAGACAAATCCAGTAGGATGAGTACTGTGGATTTGGAAGCTGCCCTTGCCTGTCTCAGTGCTTCAGTAACCGAGAGCAGGGCAGTCTCAGTCGAGTGGCCGCTTTTGAAGCCAGATTGGTTGTTATCCAGGAGGTTGTTCTGTTCAAGAAACATAGAGAGTTAGTTGAACACAACTTGCTCAAGTGTTTTTGCAATAAAAGCAAGAAGGAATACCGGTCTGTAGTTTTCTATAAGTGCTGGATTCAGAGAGGGTTTCTTAAGCAGTGGGGTTACCCAAGCCTGCTTTAATGCTGGTCCCAGTGTGAAGAGAGGTATTGACAATGTGAGTGAGTGCTGGAGTAACTGAAGAAGAAATGGCCTGAAGCAGGTGAGTGGGGATAGGATCAAGCGCACAGGTAGTGGGGTGGTTGGAAAGGATGAGTTGGGAGATTTCTGCTTCAGAGAGCATAGAGGGGAGCATGTGTGTGTTGGTTGTTGAGATGTGTGTGTCAGTTTGTGGTGTGGAGAATTGGCTGCTGATGGATGAGGTTTTGTTTGTGAAGAATGATGCAAAGTCATCAGCTGTAAAAGTTGATGACGGAGAGTGGGGGGAGGAGGACAAAGAAGAGAGGAGAATGTTTTGAAAAGTGTGTGAGAGTCAGAGCAGTTATTGATTTTGTTGTGATAGTATGTAGCTTTGGCAGTGGAGACATTTGCAGAGAAAGAAGCGAGAAGAGACTGATATAAGATAAGGTCAGTAGAGTTCTTTGATTTGCACCAGTTCCTCTTTGCCGCCCTGAGTCCAGAGCGATGTTCACAGAGAACATCAGACAGCCCGGTGGCAGAGGGGGTGGTGCGGGCTGGTCTGGATGAAAGGGGGCAAAAGCTGTCTAAGCAAGATGTTAGAGTGGAGCAAAGAGTGTCAGTAGCACTGTTAGTGGCCAGTGCTGAGAATTGAGACAGTGGAGGAAGTGAGGATGAAACCATAGTGGATAGGCGAGAGGGGAGTGCGAACGTAGATTATGCCAAAAGGTGATCTGCGGATTAGTGTGTGTTGTGTCTGGGGTCAGTATGAGGTTAAGAGTGATTCAAGATTCAAGATTCAAGAGTTTTATTTGTCACATACACAGTTATATACAGAGTATACAATCGGCAGTGAAATGTAAACAGGTCCGCTCCATGGACAGTGCAAATTCACAGTTAAAAACACAAGGAGGAAATTAAAATAGAAACAGGATAAAAAGTACTATATATATATATATATATATATATATATATATATATATATATATATATATATATATATATATATATATATATAGTATATATATATATATATATAGTAATTATATAATATATATCTGTAGAATTATAAATAATCAAGTCAAAAGTAAAAAAAAAAAAAAAAAAAAAATAAGAATAAAGAAGTGGAATAAAATAATTGAAGTAAACTGTGCAGTGAGTAAACTGTAGACTTATAAATATGTGGTTAACAAATGTATAAGAGTATAATGTGCAAACAGGTTTATAACAGGTTGTTACATAGTAACAACGAGAACAGAATGTCACGGTTCGCTAATTCATTGTCTCCTAGTACTGCCTGTGTATGCATGCAAGGTGAATGTGGGGCGCGGTCACTGATCACCGCCACCGCCATCATCACCCACACCTGATCCATATCTCATCTGCCTATTTAGTCACCTCTCTTCCCACCGTTGTTTGTCGAGTCGTTGTCTTCCATGTGCTCCTCGTCAGCGATCTACGCTCCTGTTTCCCGGTGTCAGCGCTCCTGTGTCTGCGCTCCTGTGTCCAAGTGTCAGCTCGTCAGCGTGTCTCTGTGTTCCTGGTTCCCGTGTTCCGTGTCCACTTCCACGCCGCGCACTCTGGATATCACCGCATCACGCCGTCACCAGCAGCCCATTGAGTCTCTGCGCCGCCAGCTTTCCGGACATTTAGTTTCACTTTCACTTTCAATAAACATTCATTCGCAGCTGAATCCAGTCTCTCTCGTTTCCTGACAGAACGACTCGACCAGATTTCATGGATTCAGCGAATGCTCCCGAATGGCAAGAATTTGTTTCCAACAACATGGCGCGCCTGGACAGACAGGAAGAGCAGATGCTGGCCACCGGGCGCGCCGTTCAAACACTGGCGGCGCAGATGTCCAAGCTCACCAGCAGATTCCAACAGCTGCCTGTTCCCGCTGCGCCAGCCCCGCCGCCGGTTCCCCCCACCATCAGCCGTCCTGCAGGACAGTCCGAACCCCATCTACCACCACCTGAACGGTATGCCGGAGAACCGGACTTTTGCAGAGCCTTCATCACGAAGTGCTCTGTCTTTTTCTCACTACAACCACAAACCTATGCCACCGAACAAGCCAAGGTGGCCCTTTGTCATCACGCTGCTCTCGGACGTGCAGCGAAATGGGGAACGGCGGTGTGGGGAGAATCAAGACCCATGCTGCTCCTCGCTCCAGGCCTTCTCGGAGGAAATGAAGAGGGTGTTCGATCGGTCTGCGGTCGGGCCGCGAGGCAGCCTGGAGGTTATCCGACCTCAAGCAGGAGACCGGTCGGTTCCGAGTACTCCATTGAGTTTCGCGACGCCGCGTCGACTGCAAATGGAACGAGGAGGCGCAGTGGGACAGGTTCCTGCATGGGTTGGCTGACCGTGTCCAACGTGAAATATACACCCTGGATCTACCCCACGCCTCAACGGCCTCATTGAGCTGGCGCTCACGTGAGACTCCCGACTAGAGCGCAGCAAGTTTCGCCCCACTCCAGCAGTAGGTCCAGGGTCCCCCACAGTATTCTCTACGCAACATCCTGGCACGGTCAGCCCCACCATCGATCATGAACCCATGCAGGTTGGTCGAGCTTGGCTTTCCGGGAGGAGAGAGAACGTCGCAGAGTCCTGGGACTGTGTATCTACTGCGCCGGAGAGGGCCATTTCATTCTCCAGTGTCCGGTAAAAGCACGCGCCCGCCAGTAAGGAGGGGGCTACTGACGGGCGCAGTCACTGTTAACCGGACCTCCTCATCAACTCTCCTTCCGGTAAGACTTCAATGGGCCAACACCTCCCATCACTGTCGTGCACTACTGGATTCTGGGGCTGAGGGCAACTTTATGGATTACTCACTTGCACTCAGACTCAAGATCACCACCGAGCACCTCACCCACCCCATCGCAGTCAACACTTTGGGCGGACAAAGCCTACCGGACATTTCACTCAAAACCATTCCCCTCAAAACCATTCCCCTCAGTCTCATCACTGCAGGTAACCACAGAGAAACCATAGACTTTTTTATCACGGACTCTCCCTCGGTTCCCATCGTCCTCGGTCATCCCTGGTTGATCAAGCACAACCCCAGGGTTGACTGGGACACAATAACATATTGAATTGGAGTGATCAGTGCCATGCCTCTTGTCTTGTGTCTGCACGTTTGTGTCTAGTTCTGTGTTGCAGGAGGAGCCAATGAATTTGCTTAACGTGCCCCCGGAGTACCTCGACCTGAAGGAAGTGTTCAGTAAGTCTCGAGCTGCTTCTCTTCCTCCGCACCGTCCCTATGACTGTGCTATAGATATCCTGCCAGGTATGTCTCCGCCCAAGGGCAAGTTATACTTGCTTTCCATTCCTGAAAGGGAGGCCATGGAGAAATATATTTCTGATTCTTTGGCCACCGGGTTCATCCGCCCCTCTTCTTCTCCAGCGGGGTCGGGATTCTTTTTTGTGGGGAAGAAGGATGGGTCTCTGCGACCTTGTATTGACTACCGAGGGTTGAACAACATCACGGTAAAGAATACCTATCCTCTGCCGTTGATGTCTTCAGCCTTCAAGAGGTTGCAGGGAGCATCTATCTTCACGAAATTGGATTTAAGGAATGCTTATCATTTGGTCCGCATAAGAGAGGGGGATGAATGGAAGACAGCATTTAATACCCCAGGGGCCACTTTGAATACTTGGTCATGCCTTTTGGGCTGTCCAACTCCCCAGCTGTCTTCCAAGCACTCACAATGACGTGTTGGCAGACATGACCAGTTCACGATATGTTTACCTGGATGACATACTGATATTTTCCTCGTCTCTCCAGGAACATGTCCAACACGTCTGCCGAGTGCTCCAACGGTTACTACAGAATGCTTTTTGTCAAGGCTTTTTGTCAAGGCGGAGAAATGCGTTTTTCATGCACAGTCTGTTCCTTTCCTAGGGTATATCATCTCGCCGGAGGGAGTGCATGGATCCCGACAAGGTTAAGGCTGTGATAGAGTGGCCAACCCCGGACTCTCGCAAGGCCCTGTTGAGATTCCTGGGGTTTGCCAACTTCTATCGACGTTTCATCCGCAACTTCAGCCAACTATGGTTCCTGTGTCCAAGTGTCAGCTCGTCAGCGTGTCTCTGTGTTCCTGGTTCCTGTGTTCCGTGTCCACTTCCACGCCGCGCACTCTGGATATCACCGCATCACGCCGTCACCAGCAGCCCATTGAGTCTATGCGCTGCCAGCTTTCCTGGACATTTAGTTTCACTTTCACTTTCAATAAACATTCATTCGCAACTGAATCCAGTCTCTCTCGTTTCCTGACAGAGAAAGTGCAGTGCAATGTCAGTGTTTATCCTGAAGTGAAGTCACGTGATGTTAGGTGACTGAGTTCAGGAGTCTGATGGCCTGGGGGAAGAAGCTCCTCCTGAGTCTCTCAGTTTTGGCCATCAGGCTTCGGAAGCGCTTACCTGATGGCAGCAGCGTGAAATGAGGGTTTGCAGGGTGATTAGAGTCCTTCATGATTTTAGTAGCTCTACCTTTGCAGCGTTTGGTGTAGACGTCCTGCAGAGACGGGAGAGCTGACCCTGAGATACGCTCGGATAAGCACACGACTCTTTGCAGGGCTTTGCGGTCATGACTGGTGCTGTTCCCATACCACGCTGTGATGCACTTTAATTAATACAGTTAATACACTTTCTATCGCCCCTAAATAGAAAGTTTTCAGGATAGCTGGTGAAACCCTGAATTTCCTCAGCTGGCGCAGGTGGTACAGTCTTTGCCTGGCTTTTTTCACCTGTGTCTGAATGTGAGCAGTCCAGGTCAGGTCCTCGGAGATGTTTACACCTATGTTCTCCAAGGATTGAACATTTGCTAGAAGAATGCTCGGGAGAGGAGGGTTGAATGCCCTTTTCCTCAGTCTGTTATGGATACCAGCGCGTTTCCCACGGTGTTTCTTGGTTCTTCGCCGCGGGCTCTGTCCATTGTTCAACTCGGCGTTGCGAAGGATTCAAGAGTTTTATTTGTCACATACACAGTTATATACAGAATATACAACCGGCAATGAAATGTAAACAGATGGCCACAGAGGATCGGTGAAAGTGTCCTGAAACAGTCCAGTGTAGAGGTAACCAATGTCCAAAAGAGTTTTGCTGTCATAGCAGATCAATGCAGTTGATAAGTTTGTAAAAATTGAGAGTAAAAGAAAGTAAAATAGTAAATAAAAGCACAGTCTTCGCAGAGCGACCTGAACGGCGACCGAACACGGCGGCGCCATTTTGTTTATACTGATGATGAAGTGGTCAGAGGTGTGCAATGGAGTAACTAAAGTGTTGTCTGTGGAGCTGTAGCGTGTGTAGATAAGGTCCAAATGGTTACCTGATTTGTGAGTAGCTGTAGTAGATACTTGCTTAAGGTCAAATGAGGTGAGTAGAGAGGTGAAATCTGCAGCCTGGTGTTTCTCAAGGTGGATGATGAAGTCACCAAGTAGTGAAGAGTGCCATCTTCAGGAAAGTTGGAGAGTAACATATCCAACTCCTCCAGGAAGTTGCCCAGTTGACCTGGCGGGCGATAAACAACTACAACATGGATTTTAGCAGGGTGAGTGATAGTGATTGAGTGTGATTCAAATGAACTGTTGCCAGATAGAGATGGTATGGACTCAAATTTCCAATCATTTGAGATGAGCAAACTAGTACCTGCACCCCTCCCAATCGGACAAGGGGTGTGAAAAAGTTAAATTATTTGAGAGGGCCGCAGGAGTGGCCGTGTCCTCTGGTTTGATCCAGGTCTCAGTTAGGGCCATGAGACTGAGATTTGAATGAGCGGAGATAGATGAAATAAAGTCTGCTTTGTTTACAGCAGACTGGCCAACACCAAATGGAATGGACAGTAAAGTGGCAGAGGAAATCGGTACCATAAGCAGATTATTAGGATTACGGTGTCTTGAATACACAGAACGTGATTTACAGGTGGTAGTAGTAATAGTAGAGATTTGAAAGCACATGGTGAATACAGGTCAGAGAAATAAACAGATGAAAACAAGCTAAACACAAAAGGGGTTAAAGTGAAAGGAAAGCTATACTCAAGGGCCTTGCTCGAGTGGAGTCGCACAGAGTAGAGTCGCTGGTCTTTACACTCTTTCGGTCTTCACATGATGAGGACTTCACACCAGGGCTGCCGCGGAGTACCACTCTATTTATATACACTCGTTATTGAATACAGCAGGCCATGCCACGTCAAAACTGTTCCCTTGCGTGAGCCCACATGACCAACATGTGAACAAACGCTACTTCACCACACAGCACAGCACACTACACTACACAGACAAACGTTCTAAATAACAGCTGATCTAGAAAACAATGAGAAAAATTATATAGTACTCACACAGTCGTTGCCTTTCCTTATATATGTGTGTGCCGTGATACTGAAGGAGCTTATATATGTGTGTGCCGTGATACTGAAGGAGCTTATATATGTGCGTGCCGTGATACTGAAGGAGCTTATATATGTGTGTGCTGTGATACTGAAGGAGCTTATATATGTGTGTGCCGTGATACTGAAGGAGCTTATATGTGTGTGCCGTGATACTGAAGGAGCTTATATCGTGATACTGAAGGAGCTTATATATGTGTGTGCCGTGATACTGAAGGAGCTTATATACGTGTGTGCCGTGATACTGAAGGAGCTTATATACGTGTGTGCTGTGATACTAAAGGAGCTTATGTGTGTGTGTTCCGTGATACTGAAGGAGCTTATATGTGTGTGCTGTGATACTGAAGGAGCTTATATATGTGTGTGCCGTGATACTGAAGGAACTTATATATGTGTGTGCCGTGATACTGAAGGAGCTTATATATGTGTGTGCCGTGATACTGAAGGAGCTTATATATGTGTGTGCCGTGATACTGAAGGAGCTTATATATGTGTGTGCTGTGATACTGAAGGAGCTTATATGTGTGTGCTGTGATACTGAAGGAGTGTGACGACTTTTCAATCGCCGGTACAGGATCACACTTGGACGGCAGTGATTTAGGCGTTTTATTGGGCTGACAACAACAATAACTCAAACAGCATCAAGTGCAACCAAAACTCAAATGAAGGCTTTTCAACGGTCTCTTGTGGTGTTGCCACGATCGCCCACTTTTCTCTCTCTGGGCCCGGCTTTTATCCCGTCTCTCGAGTCACTGCAAAATGATTACACCTGTTAGATCTTGTTAACGGAGGCGTGTTTCCTTAACCATTAGCCCTCCCAAGACTCCTCCTCCACCTGCAGCAGCCTTTAGACCACGCCCCGCCTGCCACATACCCCCACCGCCTGACTCAGGCCGGAGAGCCATCCGGCCTGCCACCCACTCCCCATTTCTGGAGAGGAAGTCAGCCACAGCCATCTGCGCCCCAGTCATCGCCAACTTAAATGGTTGTAACGCCAAGTACCAACGGGTGATCCGCGCGTTGGTGTCTTTCAGGCGGTGGAGCCATTGGAGCGGAGCGTGGTCCAAACAGAGGGTGAAAGCCCGTCCCAAAAGGTAGTACCGGAGGGTGAGGACCGCCCACTTGATGGCTAAACATTCCCTCTCAATCGTGCTGTACTTCGTCTCTCTCATTGAGAGCTTTCGACTAATGTACGGGGCGCTCCTCCCCCTCCACCACCTGGGACAACACGGCTCCCAGCCCCCTGTCCGACGCGTCTGTCTGCAAGACAAAAGGGAGAGAAAAGTCAGGAGAGTGTAACAATGGCCCACCACACAGTGCAGCCTTTATACAGGTGAAAGCCTGTTGGCACTGCTCCGTCCATTGGACCAGATCAGGGGCTCCCTTTTTAGTGAGATCAGTCAAGGGACTGGTGACATCCGAAAACTTGGGTACGAACCGCCTATAGTAGCCAGCCAGCCCCAAGAACTGTCTCACCTCCTTCTTGGTCTTGGGACGTGGGCAGGCCGCAACGGCAGCGGTTTTCTCAATTTGGGGCCGCACCTGCCCATGACCCAAGTGGAACCCCAGATACCGTACTTCCACCCGCCCAATTGCACACTTCTTTGGGTTGGCCATGAGCCCCGCCCTGCGCAACGTCCTCAGGACCACCCTCAGATGCTGCATATGCCGCTGCCAATCATTACTATAGATAATAATATCATCCAAGTAAGCAGCGGCATACGCATGATGGGGCCGTAAGATGCGGTCCATGAGGCGCTGAAATGTAGCGGGAGCCCCAAACAACCCAAATGGAAGCGTGACGAATTGGTGTAAACCAAACGGAGTGGAGAAAGCCGTTTTTTCTCGGGACATTGGCGTTAGGGGGATTTGCCAATACCCTTTGTTAAATCCAATGTCGAGTAAAATCGAGCAGTGCCTAACCGATCGAGCAGCTCGTCAACCCTGGCATGGGATACGATCAAACTTTGAAACGCGCTTACCTTACGGTAATCCACACAGAATCTGGTCGAGCCATCAGCCTTCGGAACCAAGACTATTGGGCTGGACCAGTCACTGTGGGACTCCTCAACTACCCCCATGTCTAGCATGGCCTCTAATTCTTCCCAAACTATTTTCTTTTTGTGTTCAGGTAACCGATAGGGTCGGGATCGTACCACCACCCCGGGGGTCGTCTCTATGTGGTGCTCAATGAGATTCGTGTGGCCGGGCAAAGGGGAAAACACGTCGGCAAAGTCCTGCTGCAACTGACTCACGTCGGCCAGCTGGTCAGATGAGAGGTGCGGCCCACAGGGGACCGGAACTACGGACTCTGGTTTTACGGTTGGTTCCGGCCCCAGCTCGTCCCGCTCTCTCACTGTCGTGGCCAACTGCACCGACCCCACCTCTCTCCACGGTTTTAGGAGGTTGATGTGGTAAATTTGACGTGTCCCCGCCCTATCCGGCCGCACTACCTCATAGTCGACATCCCCCATCCGCCGTGTGACCACGAAGGGCCCTTGCCACTTGGCGAGTAATTTTGAGCCAGACGTGGGTAGTAACAGGAGTACTTTCTCTCCCGGAGTGAACTCGCGTAGCCGGGTACCACGGTTGTAGAGTTGGCTTTGATGTTCCTGGGCCCGGAGCAAATTCTCCATTTTGAGCCACCCCAGTGTGTGGAGCTTTGCTCTCAGGTCCAGTACATGCTGAATTTCATTTTTCGTGTTTGTAGGCCCGTCCTCCCAAACTTCCCTAAGGACATCGAGTACCCCTCTGGGTCGACGGCCGTAGAGAAGCTCAAAGGGGGAAAACCCCGTGGAGGCTTGGGGGACCTCGCGCACTGCAAACAACAGAGGTTCCAACCAGCGATCCCAATTTTTTGCATCTTCGTGAACGAACTTACGAATCATATTCTTTAAGGTGCGATTAAATCGTTCCACCAGCCCATCGGTTTGAGGATGGTACACGCTCGTGCGAATGGATTTAATCTCCAATAATTTGTACAGTTCGCGTAGTGTGCGTGACATAAACGTTGTGCCTTGGTCGGTGAGGATCTCTTTCGCAGTGCGCTTTAGAAGTTGTCGACAGTACTGCTCGAGAATGACCACCTCGATCACCCCATCGACGTCCCGGGGCTCCGAGAGCAGCCACTGCCGACAGGCCCCCCGTAGCTGTTGGGTGAAGGGGGATCCACCCTCCCGGAGGGTGAGGGACCGGAAACGCTGCCGGTGTTGTTCCGGGCTGCGCCCCACCCGTTGCAGAATCACCTTCTTTAAGTCCCCATAGCACAGCAGATTCTGGGCCGGCAACTGCCGCGCTGCCAGCTGGGCATCTCCTGAGAGCAAGGGGATCAGTCGAATGGCCCACTCCCCCTCTGGCCAGTGGCACGCCGCGGCCGTGTGCTCAAATAGTTCAATAAACGCCTCAGGGTCGTCCCCCGGCCCCATTTTCTGCAGGGGCACCTGGGGCGGTGAGTGGCTCCTGGAAGATGAGGTGGGCGCAGCACCGGTGTTCAGAGCGTCGCGCAGCAATCGGCGATCCTCTTGTTGGAGCTCCATCAGGGCCTGGAACTTCCTGTGGTGTTCCTCCCTGATCTCCAGAAGGGCCTGGTGCTTATATATGTGTGTGCTGTGATACTGAAGGAGCTTATATGTGTGTGTGCTTATATGTGTGTGCTGTGATACTGAAGGAGCTTATATGTGTGTGCTGTGATACTGAAGGAGCTTATATGTGTGTGCTGTGATACTGAAGGAGCTTATATGTGTGTGTGTAACCCCTTTTTTTTCTCTCTGGTTCGCTCTTTTCATCTCGACCCTCCCGGGAAGGACCACACGGAGACGCAGACTGAGCTCACTTGTGTTTACTGAAATACATGAAATGACACCACAAAGATGTGATATACAGCTCATCCGGTCACACAACTGCTAGAAACAAATGCACATGTGAAAATAGACAACAAGAAAATACAGAGGCAGAAACACAACAAATACTAGGTGCTCCTAATACACTCGACAATGTGTTCTGTATAAAACATCAATTATCCGTCAACTCTATATCTCTAACTCAAATATTAAATAAAATATTTTTTAAAAGAACAATTTGGACCTTAAAAGATTAATAACATCATCTCATCATGAACATCATGATATTTTATTTGTCTGACCGGAGAGATTTTACACCTACCGCTCTCCTCAACAGCTTAATGCGACTGAGAAGAAAAAATGGCTGACGCTTAGACATAATTTACCCTAGTCACCTGTAGGTGTCCCCTGCATGCACTTAATACATTACAAAATATACAAAATTATTATAAAACGAACAAACATTTTGGCACAATTCATAACAATTGTATTTTCCTGTTACATTCTCCCCACTGAATTTGCCAAAATGTGGTTAACATAAAAAACATTTTTTTTCTTCTGAAAAACAAACAAACTGGAATTGCGGTTTGGAATTTGATCAGTAATAACTGTTCATATGAAGAACTGACAGGAAAAAGTGCTGCGCATATCACTCCTTAATCATGACCTAAATGAAGTGCCTTTTACATTTCATCTTAGCGATTCCTATTCACACACAGACTGACTTAGTACACTGAATTTTAACACTTCAATATTTCGAACTATGAACCGAAACAGACAATTTACCAAGAATTTGCTTTCTGGTGTGAAACAAAGTACGTTGATTCATCGAAGAGATAAGGCGATTCACTGGTTTCAACAATCTACCAAACTTTGACCTACGACCCAGTAACTCAGTCCTCGCTACTGTACCATTAACATCAGGATCAGGATTACAGTCATTTCTATTTTCAGGACTTTCCTGAAAGGCCGGGTGGTCCGGAGAATCTTTTCCAGGAACCACACTTTGTGATGGAACATCAAAAATTTCAGCTGAGTCATGAGCATCACATCATCATCGTCGGCCATGACTGGGCCATCACCATTAGCCATTGAATCATCAGAAGATACAGAACGATTATCAGAAACTTGGTCATCCTCAGAAAATACACACTCATCATAATTTTTTCCCACAATGTCACTCAAGGGGAGGAAATTTACACACTAAAGAAGGTTTCTGTGTACCACCTTTAGCTGATCAAATACTGGGTGTTTAATCTTGTAAATGTGGGTCTTAGGATCACAATCAAACACAGTATATACCATATTTTCCCACTTGTCTGAAAGTTTGTGTTTGCCACATCCACTTTTATTGGCTAATAGGACCCTGTCGCCAACTTCAATTTTCACACCCTTACTTTTCCGATTGTACATGTGGGCTTGATGAGACCGTTCTTTTGAAGTGTTAGACTCCGCAACAGCAAGAGCATCCCTCAAATCCTTATTCAGGGACACTACGTACTTGGGTAGTGATTCGTTCGAATCATTCCACAGTACACTCTTGAAAACAACATCAACTGGCAGTCTCGGGGTGCGACCGAACATTAAATAGAAGGGAGGATATCCTGTAGTCTCGTGCACTGTACAATTGTACACAAATGTTAATGTATGGAGAATCCGTGGCCATTCTTGCTTTGGTTGTGGTTCAAGGGCTCTGATCATATTTCCTAATGTTCGATTAAATCTTTCTGTAACTCCATTTCCCATAGGATGATATGGTGTCGTTTGTGACTTCTTAACACCAGAAAAATCAAGCAAATGCCTAATGAGCTCACTACAGAAACTGGCCCCCTGATCAAAATGAATACGTTCCGGGAAACCATAATAACAGAAATAGTTATCCCAGAGCTTTTTTGCTACTGACTTAGCTGACTGGTCTGGGCAGCGAAAGGCATGGGCCAGCTTGGTAAAATGATCAGTGACCACTAAAACATCAACTGACTTATTCTTTGAATCTTCCGCCGTCCAGAAGTCAATGCAGACTAATTCAAGCTGAGCGGAAGTCTTGACACTCTCCAAGAGAACTCGGCCCTCCGGCTCTGGTGTTTTAGCAAGCACACAACGACCACACACCTTCACATAGTCACGAACATCACGCTCCATGTCTATCCAGTAAAATCGTTGATGAGACAGTTGGAGAGTACGACACTGGCCTTGGTGTCCAGCCTCATCGTGACATCCTCTCAGTGTGTCAGCTTTCAGGGAAGAAGGTAACACATACTTCGATTCCCGGCCAATGCAAGGGCTTTGATCTGTTGTGCCAGAAATGAGGGTGTTTCTTTTTTTAGCATTGAGGGTGATGTCTGATTTACCTGAAGAAGCTCCAGCTGCCTTTCGACTCGTGTGAATTGACTGTCACTTAAGTTTTGTGCGTTTGGCAACTGGACTAGGTTCCTCTCACAGGCAGTACTTTTGCATCTGTCACAACAAGCTAATAAGTTGACCCGCTGCTTTGCTGGACTCCTGAAAATACTGAAATGGAATTGATTAACTGGTCAATCAGCGCAATCGACAAGATTTTCTCACAAAGGAAGGGTGCCCGGAGAACCCACCTGATTCGGATGGGACCTTTGCCGCAGGGCACGTGAGGGACGCATGGAACAACTGGCAAGTCCTGTGCCTGGAGGCTCTATCCGTGGAGGATGCGGAAGATTTATACATGATTGGATTATTGATGGCGGGTTCCTATTCTTTGGCTTTGGGATTGCCCTGACCTATCGGAAGATTGGTAAGACAGCTGCAAGCAAATTCACCCAGCCGCTGTCTGTGGAAATTAAGGAATGCTTCGGGCTGTGTGTGACCGCTTGAAGGAATTAGATCAGAAAGTGATAGGAATTGAGGAACTGAACCGTAACAACGCAGTCCGGACTCGCGGATACGCAGGGGAGAGTGGGCTCCATCGGGGTCAGATCGGTGAACTTTTACGGACTGTAACCGGTCTGGCCATGAGGCTGGACGTAATGTCTAGGGAAACTGCACAGACCGGACGTGAAACGCTGAGGACCAGATCTGATTGATTGATTATGATCCGGACAAATTACCAAGATCATCAAATGGATTAAAAATTATAAATTGTATTTGCCTGACCTAATCAACTAGCCCAACGAACCTCACTTGTCCCTATCTCTCGGTTGGGAGGTCAGCCGGGCAGCTGGTCTGCTATCTTCCCCTGTGTACTGCCTTATCTCCCTTCAAGGACAAACCATAGAACTGAACTCGAAAACATCTGAAGTTATGGCTAACATTCTCACACAACACAATCTCAGTCTTTTTTTAGCATTGAGGGTGATGTCTGATTTACCTGAAGAAGCTCCAGCTGCCTTTCAACTCGTGTGACTTGACTGTCACTTAATTTTTGTGCGTTTGGCAACCCGACTGCATTCCTCTCACAGGCAGTCCTTTTGCATCTGTCACAACAAGCTAATAAGTGTGTGAGTTGCTAAACGCTTGTGCTGAGCACACTTGGGCACATCACTCCGAAAGACAAGCATTGGTGGTTCAGTGGTAG
The DNA here is from genome assembly GCA_018749465.1 of Paracanthobrama guichenoti. NCBI lineage: Eukaryota > Metazoa > Chordata > Actinopteri > Cypriniformes > Gobionidae > Paracanthobrama > Paracanthobrama guichenoti. The sequence goes on from JAGHMJ010001547.1 coordinate 51,436, forward strand.
AATTCTCGCTTAACACGTGGGAGACCCGGGTCCGATTCCTGGCCAATGCAAGGGCTTTGATCTGTTGTGCCAGAAATGAGGCTGTTTCTTTTTTTAGCATTGACGGTGATGTCTGATTTACCTGAAGAAGCTCCAGCTGCCTTTCAACTCGTGTGACTTGACTGTCACTTAATTTTTGTGCGTTTGGCAACCCGACTGCGTTCCTCTCAGAGGCGGTCCTTTTGCTTCTGTCATAACAAGGTAATAAGTGTGTGAGCGGCTAACAGCTTGTGCCGACCACACTTGGATATATGGCTCCAAAGGTCAAGCATTGGTGGTTCAGTGGTCGACTTCTCACCTGCCATGCGGGAGACCCGGGTCCGATTCCCGGCCAATGCAAGGGCTTTGATCTGTTGCACCAGAAATGAGGCTGTTTTTTTTAGCATTGAGGGTGATGTCTGAGTTACCTGAAGAAGCTCCAGCTGCCTTTCAACTCGTGTGACTTGACTGTCACTTAAGTTTTGAGTGTTTGGCAACTGGACTAGGTTCCTCTCAGAGGCGGTCCTTTTGCTTCTGTCACAACAAGCTAATAAGTGTGTGAGCGGCTAACAGCTTGTGCCGACCACACTTGGGTACATGGCTCCAAAGGTCAAGAATTGGTGGTTCAGTGGTAGAGTTCTCGCTTGCCACGCGGGAGACCCGGGTCCGATTCCCGGCCAATGCAAGGGCTTTGATCTGTTGTGCCAGAAATGAGGTTGTTTCTTTTTAGCATTGAGGGTGATGTCTGATTTACCTGAAGAAGCTCCAGCTGCCTTTCAACTCGTGTGACTTGACTGTCACTTAAGTTTTGTGCGTTTGGCAACTGGACTAGGATCCTCTCACAGGCAGTCCTTTTGCTTCTGTCACAACAAGCTAATAAGTGTGTGAGTTGCTAACCGCTTGTGCTGACCACACTTGGGCACATCACTCCGAAGGGCAAGCATTGGTGGTTCTGTGGTAGAATTCTCACTTCCCACGCGGGAGACCCGGGTCCGATTCCCAGCCAATGCAAGGGCTTTGATCTGTTGTGCCCGAAATGAGGCTGTTTCTTTTTTTAGCATTGAGGGTGATGTCTGATTTACCTGAAGAAACTCCAGCTGCCTTTCAACTCGTGTGACTTGACTGTCACTTAAGTTTTGTGCGTTTGGCAACCGGAATAGGTTCCTCTCACAGGCAGTCCTCTTGCGTCTGTCACAACACGCTAATAAGTGTGTGAGCGGCTCATCACTTGTGAAGATCAAATGAGGGCGCATGGTTTCAAGGGTCAAGCATTGTTGGTTCAGAGGTAGAATTCTCGCCTGCAACGCGGGACACCCGGTCCGATTCCTGGCCAATGCAAGGGCTTTGATCTGTTGTGCCCGAAATGAGGCTGTTTCTTTTTTTAGCATTGAGGGTGATGTCTGATTTACCTGAAGAAGCTCCAGCTGCCTTTCAACTCGTGTGACTTGACTGTCACTTAAGTTTTGTGCGTTTGGCAACTGGACTAGGTTCCTCTCAGAGGCGGTCCTTTTGCTTCTGTCACAACAAGCTAATAAGTGTGTGAGCGGCTAACAGCTTGTGCTGACCACACTTGGGCACATGTCCCCAAAGGTCAAGCATTGGTGGTTCAGTGGTAGAATTCTCGCCTGCCATGCGGGAGACCCGCTTCTGATTCCAGGCCATTGCAAGGGCTTTGATCTGTTGTGCCAGAAATGAGGGTGTTTCTTTTTTTAGCATTGAGGGTGATGTCTGATTTACCTGAAGAAGCTCCAGCTGCCTTTCAACTCGTGTGACTTGACTGTCACTTAATTTTTATGCGTTTGGCAACCCGACTGCGTTCCTCTCAGAGGCAGTCCTTTTGCATCTGTCACAACAAGCTAATAAGTGTGTGAGTGGCTAACCGCTTGTGCCGACCACATTTGGCACATCACTCCGAAGGGAAAGCATTGGTGGTTCAGTGGTAGAATTCTCGCTTCCCATGCGGGAGACCCGGGTCCGATTCCCGGCCAATGCAAGGGCTTTGATCTGATGTGCCAGAAATGAGGGTGTTTCTTTTTTAGCATTAAGGGTGATGTCTGATTTACCTGAAGAAGCTCCAGCTGCCTTTCAACTCGTGTGACTTGACTGTCACTTAATTTTTGTGCGTTTGGCAACCCGACTGCGTTCCTCTCACAGCCAGTGCTTTTGCATCTGTCATAACAAGCTAATAAGTGTGTGAGCGGATAACCGCTTGTGCCGACCACACTTGGACACATGGTTCCAAGGGGCAAGCATTGGTGGTTCAGTGGTAAAATTCTTGCCTGCCACGCAGGAGCCCCGGGTCCGATTCCAGGCCAATGCAAGGGCTTTGATCTGTTGTGCCAGAAATGAGGGTGTTTCTCTTTTTAGCATTGAGGGTGATGTCTGATTTACCTGAAGAAGCTCCAGCTGCCTTTCAACTCGTGTGACTTGACTGTAACTTAATTTTTGTGCGTTTGGCAACCCGACAGCGTTCCTCTCACAGCCAGTCCTTTTTAGCATTAAGGGTGATGTCTGATTTACCTGAAGAAGCTCCAGCTGCCTTTCAACTCGTGTGACTTGACTGTCACTTAATTTTTGTGCGTTTGGCAACCCGACAGCGTTCCTCTCACAGCCAGTCCTTTACCATCTGTCACAACAAGCTAATAAGTGTGTGAGTTGCCAACCGCTTGTGCTGACCACACTTGCTCACATCACTCCAAAGGACAACCATTGGTGGTTCAGTTGTAGAATTCTCGCCTGCCATGCGGGAGACTTGGGTCTGATTCCCGGCCAATGCAAGGGCTTTGATCTGTTGTGCCAGAAATGAGGGTGTTTCTCTTTTTAGCATTGAGGGTGATGTCTGATTTACCTGAAGAAGCTCCAGCTGCCTTTCAACTCGTGTGACTTGACTGTCACTTAATTTTTGTGCGTTTGGCAACCCGACTGCGTTCCTCTCACAGCCAGTCCTTTTGCATCTGTCACAACAAGCTAATAAGTGTGTGAGTTGCCAACCGCTTGTGCTGACCACACTTGCGCACATCACTCCAAAGGACAAGCATTGGTGGTTCAGTGGTAGAATTCTCGCCTGCCACGCGGGAGACCCGGGTCTGATTCCCGGCCAATGCAAGGGCTTTGATCTGTGGTTCCAGAAATGAGGGTGTTTCTCTTTTTAGCATTGAGGGTGATGTCTGATTTACCTGAAGAAGCTCCAGCTGCCTTTCAACTCGTGTGACTTGACTGTCACTTAATTTTTGTGCGTTTGGCAACCCGACTGCGTTCCTCTCACAGCCAGTCCTTTTGCATCTGTCACAACAAGCTAATAAGTGTGTGAGTTGCCAACCGCTTGTGCTGACCACACTTGGGCACATCACTCCAAAGGACAAGCATTGGTGGTTCAGTGGTAGACTTCTCGCCTGCCACGCAGGAGACCTGGGTCCGATTCCCGGCCAATGCAAGGGCTTTGATCTGTTGTGCCAGAAATGAGCTTGTTTTTTTTAGCATTGAGGGTGATGTCTGAGTTACCTGAAGAAGCTCCAGCTGCCTTTCAACTCGTGTGACTTGACTGTCACTTAATTTTTGTGCGTTTGGCAACTGGACTAGGATCCTCTCACAGGCAGTCCTTTTGCATCTGTCACAACAAGCTAATAAGTGTGTGAGTTGCCAACCGCTTGTGCTGACCACACTTGCGCACATCACTCCAAAGGACAAGCATTGGTGGTTCAGTGGTAGAATTCTCGCCTGCCACGCGGGAGACCTGGGTCTGATTCCCGGCCAATGCAAGGGCTTTGATCTGTTGCACCAGAAATGAGGCTGTTTCTTTTTAGCATTGAGGGTGATGTCTGAGTTACCTGAAGAAGCTCCAGCTGCCTTTCAACTCGTGTGACTTGACTGTCACTTAATTTTTGTGCGTTTGGCAACTGGACTAGGATCCTCTAACAGGCAGTCCTTTTGCATCTGTCACAACAAGCTAATAAGTGTGTGAGTTGCTAACCGCTTGTGCCGACCACACTTGGGCACATCACTCTGAATGGCAAGCATTGGTGGTTCAGTGGTAGAATTCTCGCTTCCCACGCGGGAGACCTGGGTCCGATTCCCGGCCAATGCAAGGGCTTTGATCTGTTGTGCCAGAAATGAGGGTGTTTCTTTTTAGCATTGAGGGTGATGTCTGATTTACCTGAAGAAGCTCCAGCTGCCTTTCAACTCGTGTGACTTGACTGTCACTTAATTTTTGTGCGTTTGGCAACCCGACTGCGTTCCTCTCACAGCCAGTCCTTTTGCATCTGTCACAACAAGCTAATAAGTGTGTGAGTTGCCAACCGCTTGTGCTGACCACACTTGCGCACATCACTCCAAAGGACAACCATTGGTGGTTCAGTGGTAGAATTCTCGCCTGCCACGCGGGAGACCTGGGTCTGATTCCAGGCCAATGCAAGGGCTTTGATCTGTTGCACCAGAAATGAGGCTGTTATTTTTAGCATTGAGGGTGATGTCTGAGTTACCTGAAGAAGCTCCAGCTGCCTTTCAACTCGTGTGACTTGACTGTCACTTAAGTTTTGTGTGTTTGGCAACTGGACTAGGTTCCTCTCAGAGGCGGTCCTTTTGCTTCTGTCACAACAAGCTAATAAGTGTGTGAGCGGCTAACAGCTTGTGCCGACCACACTTGGGTACATGGCTCCAAAGGTCAAGCATTGGTGGTTCAGTGGTAGAATTCTCGCCTGCCACGCGGGAGACCTGGTTTGATTCCCGGCCAATGCAAGGGCTTTGATCTGTTGCACCAGAAATGAGGCTGTTTTTTTTAGCATTGAGGGTGATGTCTGAGTTACCTGAAGAAGCTCCAGCTGCCTTTCAACTCGTGTGACTTGACTGTCACTTAATTTTTATGCGTTTGGCAACCCGACTGCGTTCCTCTCACAGGAAGTCCTTTTGCATCTGTCACAACAAGCTAATAAGTGTGTGAGTGGCTAACCGCTTGTGCCGACCACACTTGGGCACATCACTCTGAATGGCAAGCATTGGTGGTTCAGTGGTAGAATTCTCGCTTCCCACGCGGGAGACCCGGGTCCGATTCCCGGCCAATGCAAGGGCTTTGGTCTGTTGTGCCAGAAATGAGGGTGTTTCTCTTTTTAGCATTGAGGGTGATGTCTGATTTACCTGAAGAAGCTCCAGCTGCCTTTCAACTCGTGTGACTTGACTGTCACTTAATTTTTGTGCGTTTGGCAACCCGACTAGCGTTCCTCTCACAGCCAGTCCTTTTGCATCTGTCACAACAAGCTAATAAGTGTGTGAGTTGCCAACCGCTTGTGCCGACCACACTTGGGCACATCACTCTGAATGGCAAGCATTGGTGGTTCAGTGGTAGAATTCTCGCTGCCCACGCGGGAGACCTGGGTCCGATTCCCGGCCAATGCAAGGGCTTTGATCTGTTGTGCCAGAAATGAGGGTGTTTCTTTTTTTAGCATTGAGGGTGATGTCTGATTTACCTGAAGAAGCTCCAGCTGCCTTTCAACTCGTGTGACTTGACTGTCACTTAATTTTTGTGCGTTTGGCAACCCGACTGCGGTTCCTCTCACAGCCAGTCCTTTTGCATCTGTCACAACAAGCTAATAAGTGTGTGAGTTGCCAACCGCTTGTGCCGACCACACTTGGGTACATCACTCCAAAGGACAAGCATTGGTGGTTCAGTGGTAGAATTCTCGCCTGCCACGCGGGAGACCCGGTCTGATTCCAGGCCAATGCAAGGGCTTTGATCTGTTGCACCAGAAATGAGGCTGTTTCTTTTTAGCATTGAGGGTGATGTCTGAGTTACCTGAAGAAGCTCCAGCTGCCTTTCAACTCGTGTGACTTGACTGTCACTTAATTTTTGTGCGCTTGGCAACTGGACTAGGTTCCTCTCACAGGCAGTCCTTTTGCATCTCTCACAACAAGCTAATAAGTGTGTGAGTGGCTAACCGCTTGTGCCAACCACACTTGGGCACATCACTCCGAAGGGCAAGCATTGGTGGTTCAGTGGTAGAATTCTCGCTTCCCACGCGGGAGACCCGGATCCGATTCCCGGCCAATGCAAGTACTTTGATCTGTTGTGCCAGAAATGAGGTGTGTTTCTTTTTAGCATTGAGGGTGATGTCTGATTTACCTGAAGAAGCTCCAGCTGCCTTTCAACTCGTGTGTGACTTGACTGTCACTTAATTTTTGTGCGCTTGGCAACCCGACTGCGTTCCTCTCACAGCCAGTCCTTTTGCATCTGTCACAACAAGCTAATAAGTGTGTGAGTTGCCAACCGCTTGTGCTGACCACACTTGGCACACATCACTCTCCAAGGACAAGCATTGGTGGTTCAGTGGTAGAATTCTCGCCTGCCACGCGGGAGACCTGGGTCTGATTCCCGGCCAATGCAAGGGCTTTGATCTGTTGTGCCAGAAATGAGCTTGTTTCTTTTTTTTAGCATTGAGGGTGATGTCTGAGTTACCTGAAGAAGCTCCAGCTGCCTTTCAACTCGTGTGACTTGACTGTCACTTAATTTTTGTGCGTTTGGCAACTGGACTAGGATCCTCTCACAGGCAGTCCTTTTGCATCTGTCACAACAAGCTAATAAGTGTGTGAGTTGCTAACCGCTTGTGCCGACCACACTTGCGCACATCACTCCAAAGGACAAGCATTGGTGGTTCAGTGGTAGAATTCTCGCCTGCCACGCGGGAGACCTGGGTCTGATTCCCGGCCAATGCAAGGGCTTTGATCTGTTGTGCCAGAAATGAGGTTGTTTCTTTTTTTAGCATTGAGGGTGATGTCTGAGTTACCTGAAGAAGCTCCAGCTGCCTTTCAACTCGTGTGACTTGACTGTCACTTAATTTTTGTGCGTTTGGCAACTGGACTAGGATCCTCTCACAGGCAGTCCTTTTGCATCTGTCACAACAAGCTAATAAGTGTGTGAGTTGCCAACCGCTTGTGCTGACCACACTTGCGCACATCACTCCAAAGGACAACCATTGGTGGTTCAGTGGTAGAATTCTCGCCTGCCACGCGGGAGACCCGGGTCTGATTCCCGGCCAATGCAAGGGCTTTGATCTGTTGCACCAGAAATGAGGCTGTTATTTTTTTTTAGCATTGAGGGTGATGTCTGAGTTACCTGAAGAAGCTCCAGCTGCCTTTCAACTCGTGTGACTTGACTGTCACTTAATTTTTGTGCGTTTGGCAACTGGACTAGGATCCTCTAACAGGCAGTCCTTTTGCATCTGTCACAACAAGCTAATAAGTGTGTGAGTTGCTAACCGCTTGTGCCGACCACACTTGGGCACATCACTCTGAATGGCAAGCATTGGTGGTTCAGTGGTAGAATTCTCGCTTCCCACGCGGGAGACCTGGGTCCGATTCCCGGCCAATGCAAGGGCTTTGATCTGTTGTGCCAGAAATGAGGGTGTTTCTCTTTTTAGCATTGAGGGTGATGTCTGATTTACCTGAAGAAGCTCCAGCTGCCTTTCAACTCGTGTGACTTGACTGTCACTTAATTTTTGTGCGTTTGGCAACCCGACTAGGTTCCTCTCACAGCCAGTCCTTTTGCATCTGTCACAACAAGCTAATAAGTGTGTGAGTTGCCAACCGCTTGTGCTGACCACACTTGGGCACATCACTCTCCAAAGGACAAGCATTGGTGGTTCAGTGGTAGAATTCTCGCCTGCCACGCTGAGACCCGGGTCCGATTCCCGCCAATGCAAGGGCTTTGATCTGTTGTGCCAGAAATGAGGCTGTTTTTTTTTAGCATTGAGGGTGATGTCTGAGTTACCTGAAGAAGCTCCAGCTGCCTTTCAACTCGTGTGACTTGACTGTCACTTAATTTTTGTGCGTTTGGCAACCCGGACTAGGTTCCTCTCACAGGCAGTCCTTTGCATCTGTCACAACAAGCTAATAAGTGTGTGAGTTGCCAACAGCTTGTGCCGACCACACTTGGGCACATCACTCTCCAAGGGTCAAGCATTGGTGGTTCAGTGGTAGAATTCTCGCTGCCACGCGGAGACCCGGGTCCGATTCCCGGCCAATGCAAGGGCTTTGATCTGTTGTGCCAGAAATGAGGCTGTTTTTTTTTTTAGCATTGAGGGTGATGTCTGAGTTACCTGAAGAAGCTCCAGCTGCCTTTCAACTCGTGTGACTTGACTGTCACTTAATTTTTGTGCGTTTGGCAACTGGACTAGGTTCCTCTCACAGGCAGTCCTTTTGCATCTCTCACAACAAGCTAATAAGTGTGTGAGTGGCTAACCGCTTGTGCCAACCACACTTGGGCACATCACTCCAAAGGTCAAGCATTGGTGGTTCAGTGGTAGAATTCTCGCCTGCCACGCTGAGACCCGGTCTGATTCCCGGCCAATGCAAGGGCTTTGATCTGTTGTGCCAGAAATGAGGTTGTTTCTTTTTTTAGCATTGAGGGTGATGTCTGAGTTACCTGAAGAAGCTCCAGCTGCCTTTCAACTCGTGTGACTTGACTGTCACTTAATTTTTGTGCGTTTGGCAACCCGACTGCGTTCTTCTCAGAGGCGGTCCTTTTGCATCTGTCACAACAAGCTAATAAGTGTGTGAGTGGCTAACCGCTTGTGCCGACCACACCACACTTGGGCACATCACTCCAAAGGACAGCATTGGTGGTTCAGTGGTAGAATTCTCGCTTCCCACGCGGAGACCCGGTCCGATTCCCGCCAATGCAAGGGCTTTGATCTGTTGTGCCAGAAATGAGGGTGTTTCTTTTTTTAGCATTGAGGGTGATGTCTGATTTACCTGAAGAAGCTCCAGCTGCCTTTCAACTCGTGTGACTTGACTGTCACTTAATTTTTGTGCGTTTGGCAACCCGACTGCGTTCCTCTCACAGGCAGTCCTTTTGCATCTGTCACAACAAGCTAATAAGTGTGTGAGTGGCTAACCGCTTGTGCCGACCACACTTGGGCACATCACTCCAAAGAACAAAGCATTGGTGGTTCAGTGGTAGAATTCTCGCCTGCCACGCATTGACCTGGTCCGATTCCCTGCCAATGCAAGGGCTTTGATCTGTTGTGCCATGAGGGTCTTCTTTTTAGCAATGCAAGGGATGTCTGATCTGTTGCTGCCAGAAAACTGAGGTGTGTTGTAACTTTTTTTAGCATTGAGGGTGATGTCTGAGTTTACCTGAAGAAGCTCCAGCTGCCTTTCAACTCGTGTGACTTGACTGTCACTTAATTTTTGTGCGTTTGGCAACCCGACTAGCTCCTCTCACAGCCAGTCCTTTTGCATCTGTCACAACAAGCTAATAAGTGTGTGAGTTGCCAACCGCTTGTGCCGACCACACTTGGGCACATCACTCCAAAGGGCAAGCATTGGTGGTTCAGTGGTAGAATTCTCGCCTGCCACGCGGAGACCTGGGTCCGATTCCCGCCAATGCAAGGGCTTTGATCTGTTGTGCCAGAAATGAGGGTGTTTCTTTTTAGCATTGAGGGTGATGTCTGATTTACCTGAAGAAGCTCCAGCTGCCTTTCAACTCGTGTGACTTGACTGTCACTTAATTTTTGTGCGTTTGGCAACCCGACTGCGTTCCTCTCACAGCCAGTCCTTTTGCATCTGTCACAACAAGCTAATAAGTGTGTGAGTTGCCAACCGCTTGTGCTGACCACACTTGCTCACATCACTCCAAAGGACAACCATTGGTGGTTCAGTGGTAGAATTCTCGCCTGCCACGCGGGAGACCCGGGTCCGATTCCCGGCCAATGCAAGGGCTTTGATCTGTTGTGCCAGAAATGAGGGTGTTTCTCTTTTTAGCATTGAGGGTGATGTCTGATTTACCTGAAGAAGCTCCAGCTGCCTTTCAACTCGTGTGACTTGACTGTCACTTAATTTTTGTGCGTTTGGCAACCCGACAGCGTTCCTCTCACAGCCAGTCCTTTTGCATCTGTCACAACAAGCTAATAAGTGTGTGAGTTGCCAACCGCTTGTGCTGACCACACTTGCGCACATCACTCCAAAGGACAAGCATTGGTGGTTCAGTGGTAGAATTCTCGCCTGCCACGCGGAGAGACCTGGGTCCGATTCCCGCCAATGCAAGGGCTTTGATCTGTTGTGCCAGAAATGAGGCTGTTTCTTTTTTAGCATTGAGGGTGATGTCTGAGTTACCTGAAGAAGCTCCAGCTGCCTTTCAACTCGTGTGACTTGACTGTCACTTAATTTTTGTGCGTTTGGCAACTGGACTAGGATCCTCTCACAGGCAGTCCTTTTGCATCTGTCACAACAAGCTAATAAGTGTGTGAGTTGCCAACCGCTTGTGCTGACCACACTTGCGCACATCACTCCAAAGGACAACCATTGGTGGTTCAGTGGTAGAATTCTAGCCTGCCACGAGGGAGACCCGGGTCTGATTCCCGGACAATGCAAGGGCTTTGATCTGTTGCACCAGAAATGAGGCTGTTATTTTTAGCATTGAGGGTGATGTCTGAGTTACCTGAAGAAGCTCCAGCTGCCTTTCAACTCGTGTGACTTGACTGTCACTTAATTTTTGTGCGTTTGGCAACTGGACTAGGATCCTCTCACAGGCAGTCCTTTTGCATCTGTCACAACAAGCTAATAAGTGTGTGAGTTGCTAACCGCTTGTGCCGACCACACTTGGGCACATCACTCTGAATGGCAAGCATTGGTGGTTCAGTGGTAGAATTCTTGCTTCCCACGCGGGAGACCTGGGTCCGATTCCCGGCCAATGCAAGGGCTTTGATCTGTTGTGCCAGAAATGAGGGTGTTTCTCTTTTTAGCATTGAGGGTGATGTCTGATTTACCTGAAGAAGCTCCAGCTGCCTTTCAACTCGTGTGACTTGACTGTCACTTAATTTTTGTGCGTTTGGCAACCCGACTGCGTTCCTCTCACAGCCAGTCCTTTTGCATCTGTCACAACAAGCTAATAAGTGTGTGAGTTGCCAACCGCTTGTGCTGACCACACTTGCGCACATCACTCCAAAGGACAACCATTGGTGGTTCAGTGGTAGAATTCTCGCCTGCCAAGCGGGAGACCCGGGTCTGATTCCAGGCCAATGCAAGGGCTTTGATCTGTTGCACCAGAAATGAGGCTGTTATTTTTAGCATTGAGGGTGATGTCTGAGTTACCTGAAGAAGCTCCAGCTGCCTTTCAACTCGTGTGACTTGACTGTCACTTAAGTTTTGTGTGTTTGGCTACTGGACTAGGTTCCTCTCAGAGGCGGTCCTTTTGCTTCTGTCACAACAAGCTAATAAGTGTGTGAGCGGCTAACAGCTTGTGCCGACCACACTTGGGTACATGGCTCCAAAGGTCAAGCATTGGTGGTTCAGTGGTAGAATTCTCGCCTGCCACGCGGGAGACCTGGGTTCGATTCCCGGCCAATGCAAGGGCTTTGATCTGTTGTGCCAGAAATGAGGATGTTTTTTTTTTTAGCATTGAGGGTGATGTCTGAGTTACCTGAAGAAGCTCCAGCTGCCTTTCAACTCGTGTGACTTGACTGTCACTTAATTTTTGTGCGTTTGGCAACCCGACTGCGTTCCTCTCACAGGCAGTCCTTTTGCATCTGTCACAACAAGCTAATAAGTGTGTGAGTTGGCTAACCGCTTGTGCCGACCACACTTGGGCACATCACTCTGAAAGGCAAGCATTGGTGGTTCAGTGGTAGAATTCTCGCTTCCCACGCGGGAGACCCGGGTCCGATTCCCGGCCAATGCAAGGGCTTTGATCTGTTGTGCCAGAAATGAGGGTGTTTCTCTTTTTAGCATTGAGGGTGATGTCTGATTTACCTGAAGAAGCTCCAGCTGCCTTTCAACTCGTGTGACTTGACTGTCACTTAATTTTTGTGCGTTTGGCAACCCGACTAGCGTTCCTCTCACAGGCAGTCCTTTTGCATCTGTCACAACAAGCAAATAAGTGTGTGAGTTGCCAACCGCTTGTGCCGACCACACTTGGGCACATCACTCCAAAGGCAAGCATTGGTGGTTCAGTGGTAGAATTCTCGCTTCCACGCGGGAGACCTGGGTCCGATTCCGGCCAATGCAAGGGCTTTGATCTGTTGTGCCAGAAATGAGGGTGTTTCTCTTTTTAGCATTGAGGGTGATGTCTGATTTACCTGAAGAAGCTCCAGCTGCCTTTCAACTCGTGTGACTTGACTGTCACTTAATTTTTGTGCGTTTGGCAACCCGACTGCGTTCCTCTCACAGCCAGTCCTTTTGCATCTGTCACAACAAGCTAATAAGTGTGTGAGTTGCCAACCGCTTGTGCTGACCACACTTGCGCACATCACTCCAAAGGACAACCATTGGTGGTTCAGTGGTAGAATTCTCGCCTGCCACGCGGGAGACCCGGGTCTGATTCCCGGCCAATGCAAGGGCTTTGATCTGTTGTGCCAGAAATGAGCTTGTTTCTTTTTTTTAGCATTGAGGGTGATGTCTGAGTTACCTGAAGAAGCTCCAGCTGCCTTTCAACTCGTGTGACTTGACTGTCACTTAATTTTTGTGCGTTTGGCAACTGGACTAGGATCCTCTCACAGGCAGTCCTTTTGCATCTGTCACAACAAGCTAATAAGTGTGTGAGTTGCTAACCGCTTGTGCCGACCACACTTGGGCACATCACTCTGAAGGGCAAGCATTGGTGGTTCAGTGGTAGAATTCTCGCTTCCCACGCGGGAGACCTGGGTCCGATTCCCGGCCAATGCAAGGGCTTTGATCTGTTGTGCCAGAAATGAGGGTGTTTCTTTTTTAGCATTGAGGGTGATGTCTGAGTTTACCTGAAGAAGCTCCAGCTGCCTTTCAACTCGTGTGACTTGACTGTCACTTAATTTTTTGTGCGCTTGGCAACTGGACTAGGTTCCTCTCACAGGCAGTCCTTTTGCATCTGTCACAACAAGCTAATAAGTGTGTGAGTTGCCAACCGCTTGTGCTGACCACACTTGGGCACATCACTCCAAAGGACAAGCATTGGTGGTTCAGTGGTAGAATTCTCGCCTGCCACGCGGAGACCTGGGTCTGATTCCCGGCCAATGCAAGGGCTTTGATCTGTTGTGCCAGAAATGAGGCTGTTTCTTTTTTAGCATTGAGGGTGATGTCTGAGTTACCTGAAGAAGCTCCAGCTGCCTTTCAACTCGTGTGACTTGACTGTCACTTAATTTTTGTGCGTTTGGCAACTGGACTAGGTCCTCTCACAGGCAGTCCTTTTGCATCTGTCACAACAAGCTAATAAGTGTGTGAGTTGCTAACCGCTTGCTTGTGCCGACCACACTTGGGCACATCACTCCAAAGGACAAGCATTGGTGGTTCAGTGGTAGAATTCTCGCTTCCACGCGCGAGAGACCTGGGTCCGATTCCCGGCCAATGCAAGGGCTTTGATCTGTTGTGCCAGAAATGAGGGTGTTTCTTTTTTAGCATTGAGGGTGATGTCTGATTTACCTGAAGAAGCTCCAGCTGCCTTTCAACTCGTGTGACTTGACTGTCACTTAATTTTTGTGCGTTTGGCAACTGGACTAGGTTCCTCTCACAGGCAGTCCTTTTGCATCTGTCACAACAAGCTAATAAGTGTGTGAGTTGCTAACCGCTTGTGCCGACCACACTTGGGTACATGGCTCCAAAGGTCAAGCATTGGTGGTTCAGTGGTAGAATTCTCGCCTGCCACGCGGGAGACCTGGGTCCGATTCCAGGCCAATGCAAGGGCTTTGATCTGTTGTGCCAGAAATGAGGCTGTTTTTTAGCATTGAGGGTGATGTCTGAGTTACCTGAAGAAGCTCCAGCTGCCTTTCAACTCGTGTGACTTGACTGTCACTTAATTTTTGTGCGTTTGGCAACTGGACTAGGTTCCTCTCACAGGCAGTCCTTTGCATCTGTCACAACAAGCTAATAAGTGTGTGAGTTGCTAACAGCTTGTGCCGACCACACTTGGGCACACATCACTCCAAAGGTCAAGCATTGGTGGTTCAGTGGTAGAATTCTCTCTGCTGCCACGCTGGAGACCCGGGTCCGATTCCCGCCAATGCAAGGGCTTTGATCTGTTGTGCCAGAAATGAGGTTGTTTCTTTTTTTAGCATTGAGGGTGATGTCTGAGTTACCTGAAGAAGCTCCAGCTGCCTTTCAACTCGTGTGACTTGACTGTCACTTAATTTTTGTGCGCTTGGCAACTGGACTAGGATCCTCTAACAGGCAGTCCTTTTGCATCTGTCACAACAAGCTAATAAGTGTGTGAGTTGCTAACCGCTTGTGCCGACCACACTTGGGCACATCACTCTGAAAGGCAAGCATTGGTGGTTCAGTGGTAGAATTCTCGCTTCCCACGCGGGAGACCTGGGTCCGATTCCCGCCAATGCAAGGGCTTTGATCTGTTGTGCCAGAAATGAGGGTGTTTCTTTTTAGCATTGAGGGTGATGTCTGATTTACCTAAGAAGCTCCAGCTGCCTTTCAACTCGTGTGACTTGACTGTCACTTAATTTTTGTGCGCTTGGCAACCCGACTAGCGTTCCTCTCACAGCCAGTCCTTTTGCATCTGTCACAACAAGCTAATAAGTGTGTGAGTTGCCAACCGCTTGTGCTGCCACCACACTTGGGCACATCACTCCAAAGGACAAGCATTGGTGGTTCAGTGGTAGAATTCTCGCCTGCCACGCGGGAGACCCGGGTCTGATTCCCGGCCAATGCAAGGGCTTTGATCTGTTGTGCCAGAAATGAGGCTGTTTTTTTTAGCATTGAGGGTGATGTCTGAGTTACCTGAAGAAGCTCCAGCTGCCTTTCAACTCGTGTGACTTGACTGTCACTTAATTTTTGTGTGTTTGGCAACTGGACTAGGTTCCTCTCAGAGGCGGTCCTTTTGCATCTGTCACAACAAGCTAATAAGTGTGTGAGCGGCTAACAGCTTGTGCCGACCACACTTGGGTACATGGCTCCAAAGGTCAAGCATTGGTGGTTCAGTGGTAGAATTCTCGCCTGCCACGCTGGAGAGGCCGGGTCCGATTCCCGGCCAATGCAAGGGCTTTGATCTGTTGCACCAGAAATGAGGCTGTTTTTTTTTAGCATTGAGGGTGATGTCTGAGTTACCTGAAGAAGCTCCAGCTGCCTTTCAACTCGTGTGACTTGACTGTCACTTAATTTTTGTGCGTTTGGCAACTGGACTAGGATCCTCTAACAGGCAGTCCTTTTGCATCTGTCACAACAAGCTAATAAGTGTGTGAGTTGCTAACCGCTTGTGCCGACCACACTTGGGCACATCACTCTGAATGGCAAGCATTGGTGGTTCAGTGGTAGAATTCTCGCTTCCACGCGGGAGACCTGGGTCCGATTCCCGGCCAATGCAAGGGCTTTGATCTGTTGTGCCAGAAATGAGGGTGTTTCTCTTTTTAGCATTGAGGGTGATGTCTGATTTACCTGAAGAAGCTCCAGCTGCCTTTCAACTCGTGTGTGACTTGACTGTCACTTAATTTTTGTGCGTTTGGCAACCCGACTGCGTTCCTCTCACAGCCAGTCCTTTTGCATCTGTCACAACAAGCTAATAAGTGTGTGAGTGAGTTGCCAACCGCTTGTGCTGACCACACTTGGGTACATCACTCCAAAGGACAAGCATTGGTGGTTCAGTGGTAGAATTCTCGCCTGCCACGCGCGGAGACCTGGGTCTGATTCCCGGCCAATGCAAGGGCTTTGATCTGTTGTGCCAGAAATGAGGCTGTTTCTTTTTAGCATTGAGGGTGATGTCTGAGTTACCTGAAGAAGCTCCAGCTGCCTTTCAACTCGTGTGACTTGACTGTCACTTAATTTTTGTGCGCTTGGCAACTGGACTAGGATCCTCTCACAGGCAGTCCTTTTGCATCTGTCACAACAAGCTAATAAGTGTGTGAGTTGCCAACCGCTTGTGCCGACCACACTTGGGCACATCACTCCAAAGGACAACCATTGGTGGTTCAGTGGTAGAATTCTCGCCTGCCACGCAGGAGACCCGGGTCTGATTCCCGGCCAATGCAAGGGCTTTGATCTGTTGCACCAGAAATGAGGCTGTTTTTTTTTTAGCATTGAGGGTGATGTCTGAGTTACCTGAAGAAGCTCCAGCTGCCTTTCAACTCGTGTGTGACTTGACTGTCACTTAATTTTTGTGCGTTTGGCAACTGGACTAGGTTCCTCTCACAGGCAGTCCTTTTGCATCTGTCACAACAAGCTAATAAGTGTGTGAGTGCTAACCGCTTGTGCCGACCACACTTGGGCACATCACTCCAAAGGTCAAGCATTGGTGGTTCAGTGGTAGAATTCTCGCTTCTGCCACGCGGGAGACCTGGGTCCGATTCCCGGCCAATGCAAGGGCTTTGATCTGTTGTGCCAGAAATGAGGCTGTTTTTTTTTATTGAGGGGATGATGTCTGAGTTACCTGAAGAAGCTCCAGCTGCCTTTCAACTCGTGTGACTTGACTGTCACTTAATTTTTGTGCGCTTGGCAACCCGACTAGCGTTCCTCTCACAGGCAGTCCTTTTGCATCTGTCACAACAAGCTAATAAGTGTGTGAGTTGCTAACCGCTTGTGCTGACTACACTTGGGCACATCACATCTGAAAGGCAAGCATTGGTGGTTCAGTGGTAGAATTCTCGCTTCCACGCGGGAGACCCGGGTCCGATTCCCGCCAATGCAAGGGCTTTGATCTGTTGTGCCAGAAATGAGGGTGTTTCTTTTTAGCATTGAGGGTGATGTCTGATTTACCTGAAGAAGCTCCAGCTGCCTTTCAACTCGTGTGTGACTTGACTGTCACTTAATTTTTGTGCGCTTGGCAACTGGACTAGGTTCCTCTCAGAGCCAGTCCTTTTGCATCTGTCACAACAAGCTAATAAGTGTGTGAGTTGCCAACAGCTTGTGCCGACCACACTTGGGCACATCACTCCAAAGGTCAAGCATTGGTGGTTCAGTGGTAGAATTCTCGCTGCCACGCGGAGACCCGGGTCCGATTCCCGCCCAATGCAAGGGCTTTGATCTGTTGTGCCAGAAATGAGGCTGTTTCTTTTTTTAGCATTGAGGGTGATGTCTGAGTTACCTGAAGAAGCTCCAGCTGCCTTTCAACTCGTGTGACTTGACTGTCACTTAATTTTTGTGCGTTTGGCAACTGGACTAGGATCCTCTCACAGGCAGTCCTTTTGCATCTGTCACAACAAGCTAATAAGTGTGTGAGTTGCCAACCGCTTGTGCTGACCACACTTGCGCACATCACTCCAAAGCTCAAGCATTGGTGGTTCAGTGGTAGAATTCTCGCCTGCCACGCGGGAGACCTGGGTCCGATTCCCGGCCAATGCAAGGGCTTTGATCTGTTGTGCCAGAAATGAGCTTGTTTTTTTTTTAGCATTGAGGGTGTGATGTCTGAGTTACCTGAAGAAGCTCCAGCTGCCTTTCAACTCGTGTGACTTGACTGTCACTTAATTTTTGTGCGTTGGCAACTGGACTAGGATCCTCTAACAGGCAGTCCTTTTGCATCTGTCACAACAAGCTAATAAGTGTGTGAGTTGCTAACCGCTTGTGCCGACCACACTTGGGCACATCACTCTGAATGGCAAGCATTGGTGGTTCAGTGGTAGAATTCTCGCTTCCCACGCGGGAGACCTGGGTCCGATTCCCGGCCAATGCAAGGGCTTTGATCTGTTGTGCCAGAAATGAGGTGTTTTTTCTTTTTAGCATTGAGGGTGATGTCTGATTTACCTGAAGAAGCTCCAGCTGCCTTTCAACTCGTGTGTGACTTGACTGTCACTTAATTTTTGTGCGCTTTGGCAACCCGACTAGGCGTTCCTCTCACAGCCAGTCCTTTTGCATCTGTCACAACAAGCTAATAAGTGTGTGAGTTGCCAACCGCTTGTGCCGACCACCACACTTTGGGCACATCACTCCAAAGGACAAGCATTGGTGGTTCAGTGGTAGAATTCTCGCCTGCCACGCGGGAGACCCGGGTCTGATTCCCGGCCAATGCAAGGGCTTTGATCTGTTGTGCCAGAAATGAGGCTGTTTCTTTTTAGCATTGAGGGTGATGTCTGAGTTACCTGAAGAAGCTCCAGCTGCCTTTCAACTCGTGTGACTTGACTGTCACTTAATTTTTGTGCGTTTGGCAACCCGACTAGGTTCCTCTCACAGCCAGTCCTTTTGCATCTGTCACAACAAGCTAATAAGTGTGTGAGTTGCCAACCGCTTGTGCCGACCACACTTGGGCACATCACTCCAAAGGACAAGCATTGGTGGTTCAGTGGTAGAATTCTCGCCTGCCACGCGGGAGACCGGGTCTGATTCCCGGCCAATGCAAGGGCTTTGATCTGTTGCACCAGAAAATAGTTTGTTTCTTTTTTTAGCATTGAGGGTGATGTCTGAGTTACCTGAAGAAGCTCCAGCTGCCTTTCAACTCGTGTGACTTGACTGTCACTTAATTTTTGTGCGTTTGGCAACTGGACTAGGTTCCTCTCAGAGGCAGTCCTTTTGCATCTGTCACAACAAGCTAAATAAGTGTGTGAGTGGCTAACAGCTTGTGCCGACCACACTTGGGAACATGGCTCCAAAGGTCAAGCATTGGTGGTTCAGTGGTAGAATTCTCGCCTGCCACGCGGGAGACCTGGGTCCGATTCCCGCCAATGCAAGGGCTTTGATCTGTTGCACCAGAAATGAGGCTGTTTTTTTTTTTTAGCATTGAGGGTGATGTCTGAGTTACCTGAAGAAGCTCCAGCTGCCTTTCAACTCGTGTGACTTGACTGTCACTTAATTTTTGTGCGTTTGGCAACTGGACTAGGCTCCTCTCACAGGCAGTCCTTTTGCATCTGTCACAACAAGCTAATAAGTGTGTGAGTGGCTAACCGCTTGTGCCGACCACACTTGGGCACATCACTCCGAAGGGCAAGCATTGGTGGTTCAGTGGTAGAATTCTCGCCTCCACGCTGGAGACCTGGGTCCGATTCCCGGCCAATGCAAGGGCTTTGATCTGTTGTGCCAGAAATGAGGGTGTTTCTCTTTTTAGCATTGAGGGTGATGTCTGATTTACCTGAAGAAGCTCCAGCTGCCTTTCAACTCGTGTGACTTGACTGTCACTTAATTTTTGTGCGTTTGGCAACCCGACTAGGCTTCTCTCTCACAGGCAGTCCTTTTGCATCTGTCACAACAAGCTAATAAGTGTGTGAGTTGCCAACCGCTTGTGCCTTGTGCCACCACACTTGGGCACATCACTCTCCAAGGACAAGCATTGGTGGTTCAGTGGTAGAATTCTCGCTTCCCACGCGGGAGACCCGGGTCCGATTCCCGGCCAATGCAAGGGCTTTGATCTGTTGTGCCAGAAATGAGGTTGTTTCTTTTTTTAGCATTGAGGGTGATGTCTGAGTTACCTGAAGAAGCTCCAGCTGCCTTTCAACTCGTGTGACTTGACTGTCACTTAATTATTGTGCGTTTGGCAACCCGACTGCGTTCTTCTCAGAGGCGGTCCTTTTGCTTCTGTCACAACAAGCTAATAAGTGTGTGAGTGGCTAACAGCTTGTGCCGACCACCCTTGGGCACATCACTCCAAAGGACAAGCATTGGTGGTTCAGTGGTAGAATTCTTGCCTGCCACGCGGGAGACCTGGGTCTGATTCCCGGCCAATGCAAGGGCTTTGATCTGTTGCACCAGAAATAAGGCTGTTTCTTTTTTAGCATTGAGGGTGATGTCTGAGTTACCTGAAGAAGCTCCAGCTGCCTTTCAACTCGTGTGACTTGACTGTCACTTAATTTTTGTGCGTTTGGCAACTGGACTAGGATCCTCTAACAGGCAGTCCTTTTGCATCTGTCACAACAAGCTAATAAGTGTGTGAGTTGCTAACCGCTTGTGCCGACCACACTTGGGCACATCACTGAATCCAAGGTCAAGCATTGGTGGTTCAGTGGTAGAATTCTCGCTTCCCACGCGGGAGACCTGGGTCCGATTCCCGGCCAATGCAAGGGCTTTGATCTGTTGTGCCAGAAATGAGGGTGTTTCTCTTTTTAGCATTGAGGGTGATGTCTGATTTACCTGAAGAAGCTCCAGCTGCCTTTCAACTCGTGTGACTTGACTGTCACTTAATTTTTGTGCGCGTTGGCAACCCGACTAGCGTTCCTCTCACAGGCAGTCCTTTTGCATCTGTCACAACAAGCTAATAAGTGTGTGAGTTGCCAACCGCTTGTGCTGACCACACTTGCGCACATCACTCCAAAGGACAAGCATTGGTGGTTCAGTGGTAGAATTCTCGCCTGCCACGCGGGAGACCTGGGTCTGATTCCCGGCCAATGCAAGGGCTTTGATCTGTTGTGCCAGAAATGAGGTTGTTTCTTTTTTTAGCATTGAGGGTGATGTCTGAGTTACCTGAAGAAGCTCCAGCTGCCTTTCAACTCGTGTGACTTGACTGTCACTTAATTTTTGTGCGTTTGGCAACCCGACTAGCGTTCTCTCACAGCCAGTCCTTTTGCATCTGTCACAACAAGCTAATAAGTGTGTGAGTTGCCAACCGCTTGTGCTGACCACACTTGGGCACATCACTCCAAAGGACAACAAGCATTGGTGGTTCAGTGGTAGAATTCTCGCCTGCCACGCGGGAGACCTGGGTCTGATTCCCGGCCAATGCAAGGGCTTTGATCTGTTGTGCCAGAAATGAGGGTGTTTCTTTTTTTAGCATTGAGGGTGATGTCTGAGTTACCTGAAAGAAGCTCCAGCTGCCTTTCAACTCGTGTGACTTGACTGTCACTTAATTTTTGTGCGTTTGGCAACTGGACTAGCGTTCCTCTCACAGCCAGTCCTTTTGCATCTGTCACAACAAGCTAATAAGTGTGTGAGTTGCCAACCGCTTGTGCCGACCACACACACTTGGGCACATCACTCCAAAGGGCAAGCATTGGTGGTTCAGTGGTAGAATTCTCGCTTCCCACGCGGGAGACCTGGGTCCGATTCCCGGCCAATGCAAGGGCTTTGATCTGTTGTGCCAGAAATGAGGGTGTTTCTCTTTTTTAGCATTGAGGGTGATGTCTGAGTTACCTGAAGAAGCTCCAGCTGCCTTTCAACTCGTGTGACTTGACTGTCACTTAATTTTTGTGCGTTTGGCAACTGGACTAGGTTCCTCTCACAGGCAGTCCTTTTGCATCTGTCACAACAAGCTAATAAGTGTGTGAGTTGCCAACAGCTTGTGCCGACCACACTTGGGCACATCACTCCAAAGGTCAAGCATTGGTGGTTCAGTGGTAGAATTCTCGCTTGCCACGCGGAGACCCGGGTCCGATTCCCGGCCAATGCAAGGGCTTTGATCTGTTGTGCCAGAAATGAGGCTGTTTTTTTTTTTAGCATTGAGGGTGATGTCTGAGTTACCTGAAGAAGCTCCAGCTGCCTTTCAACTCGTGTGTGACTTGACTGTCACTTAATTTTTGTGCGTTTGGCAACTGGACTAGGTTCCTCTCACAGGCAGTCCTTTTGCATCTGTCACAACAAGCTAATAAGTGTGTGTGTGTGAGTTGCTAACCGCTTGTGCCGACCACACTTGGGCACATCACTCCAAAGGACAAGCATTGGTGGTTCAGTGGTAGAATTCTCGCCTGCCACGCGGAGACCTGGGTCCGATTCCCGCCAATGCAAGGGCTTTGATCTGTTGTGCCAGAAATGAGGCTGTTTTCTTTTTTTAGCATTGAGGGTGATGTCTGAGTTACCTGAAGAAGCTCCAGCTGCCTTTCAACTCGTGTGACTTGACTGTCACTTAATTTTTGTGTGTTTGGCTACTGGACTAGGTTCCTCTCAGAGGCGGTCCTTTTGCTTCTGTCACAACAAGCTAATAAGTGTGTGAGTTGCTAACAGCTTGTGCCGACCACACTTGGGCACATCACTCCAAAGGTCAAGCATTGGTGGTTCAGTGGTAGAATTCTCGCCTGCCACGCGGGAGACCCGGGTCCGATTCCCGCCAATGCAAGGGCTTTGATCTGTTGTGCCAGAAATGAGGGTGTTTTTTTTTTAGCATTGAGGGTGATGTCTGAGTTACCTGAAGAAGCTCCAGCTGCCTTTCAACTCGTGTGACTTGACTGTCACTTAATTTTTGTGCGTTTGGCAACCCGACTAGGATCCTCTCTCACAGGCAGTCCTTTTGCATCTGTCACAACAAGCTAATAAGTGTGTGAGTTGCTAACCGCTTGTGCCGACCACACTTGGGCACATCACTCTGAAGGGCAAGCATTGGTGGTTCAGTGGTAGAATTCTCGCTTCCACGCTGGAGAGACCTGGGTCCGATTCCCGGCCAATGCAAGGGCTTTGATCTGTTGTGCCAGAAATGAGGTGTTTCTTTTTTTAGCATTGAGGGTGATGTCTGATTTACCTGAAGAAGCTCCAGCTGCCTTTCAACTCGTGTGACTTGACTGTCACTTAATTTTTGTGCGCTTGGCAACCCGACTAGGTTCCTCTCACAGGCAGTCCTTTTGCATCTGTCACAACAAGCTAATAAGTGTGTGAGTTGCCAACCGCTTGTGCCGACCACACTTGGGCACATCACTCTCCAAAGGCAAGCATTGGTGGTTCAGTGGTAGAATTCTCGCTGCCACGCGGGAGACCTGGGTCCGATTCCCGGCCAATGCAAGGGCTTTGATCTGTTGTGCCAGAAATGAGGGTGTTTCTTTTTTTAGCATTGAGGGTGATGTCTGATTTACCTGAAGAAGCTCCAGCTGCCTTTCAACTCGTGTGACTTGACTGTCACTTAATTTTTGTGCGCTTTGGCAACCCGACAGGGTGATGTCTGATGATTCTGATTTACTGAAGAAGCTCCAGCTGCCTTTCAACTCGTGTCCTTGACTGTCACTTAATTTTTGTGCACAACAACCCGACAGCGTGCCTCTCACAGCCAGTCCTTTTGCATCTGTCACAACAAGCTAATAAGTGTGTGAGTTGCCAACCACTTGTGCCGACCACACTTGGGCACATCACTCCAAAGGACAAGCATTGGTGGTTCAGTGGTAGAATTCTCGCCTGCCACGCGGGAGACCTGGGTCGATTCCGGCCAATGCAAGGGCTTTGATCTGTTGTGCCAGAAATGAGGCTGTTTTCTTTTTAGCATTGAGGGTGATGTCTGAGTTACCTGAAGAAGCTCCAGCTGCCTTTCAACTCGTGTGACTTGACTGTCACTTAATTTTTGTGCGTTTGGCAACCCGACTAGCGTTCCTCTCACAGGCAGTCCTTTTGCATCTGTCACAACAAGCTAATAAGTGTGTGAGTTGCTAACAGCTTGTGCCGACCACACTTGGGCACATCACTCCAAAGGTCAAGCATTGGTGGTTCAGTGGTAGAATTCTCGCCTGCCACGCGGGAGACCCGGGTCCGATTCCCGCCAATGCAAGGGCTTTGATCTGTTGTGCCAGAAATGAGGGTGTTTTTTTTTTTAGCATTGAGGGTGATGTCTGATTTACCTGAAGAAGCTCCAGCTGCCTTTCAACTCGTGTGACTTGACTGTCACTTAATTTTTGTGCGTTTGGCAACTGGACTAGGTTCCTCTCACAGGCAGTCCTTTTGCATCTGTCACAACAAGCTAATAAGTGTGTGAGTTGCCAACCGCTTGTGCCGACCACACTTGGGCACATCACTCCAAAGGTCAAGCATTGGTGGTTCAGTGGTAGAATTCTCGCCTGCCACGCGGAGACCTGGGTCCGATTCCCGCCAATGCAAGGGCTTTGATCTGTTGTGCCAGAAATGAGGCTGTTTTTTTTTTTAGCATTGAGGGTGATGTCTGAGTTACCTGAAGAAGCTCCAGCTGCCTTTCAACTCGTGTGACTTGACTGTCACTTAATTTTTGTGCGTTTGGCAACTGGACTAGGTTCCTCTCACAGGCAGTCCTTTTGCATCTGTCACAACAAGCTAATAAGTGTGTGAGTTGCCAACAGCTTGTGCCGACCACACTTGGGCACATCACTCCAAAGGACAAGCATTGGTGGTTCAGTGGTAGAATTCTCGCCTGCCACGCGGGAGACCCGGGTCTGATTCCCGGCCAATGCAAGGGCTTTGATCTGTTGCACCAGAAATGAGGCTGTTTTTTTTAGCATTGAGGGTGATGTCTGAGTTACCTGAAGAAGCTCCAGCTGCCTTTCAACTCGTGTGACTTGACTGTCACTTAATTTTTGTGCGTTTGGCAACTGGACTAGGATCCTCTCACAGGCAGTCCTTTTGCATCTGTCACAACAAGCTAATAAGTGTGTGAGTTGCTAACCGCTTGTGCCGACCACACACTTGGGCACATCACTCTGAATGGCAAGCATTGGTGGTTCAGTGGTAGAATTCTCGCTTCCCACGCGGAGACCTGGGTCCGATTCCCGCCAATGCAAGGGCTTTGATCTGTTGTGCTCAGAAATGAGGGTGTTTCTTTTTTAGCATTGAGGGTGATGTCTGATTTACCTGAAGAAGCTCCAGCTGCCTTTCAACTCGTGTGTGACTTGACTGTCACTTAATTTTTGTGCGTTTGGCAACCCGACTGCGTTCCTCTCACAGCCAGTCCTTTTGCATCTGTCACAACAAGCTAATAAGTGTGTGAGTGTGAGCTGCCAACAGCTTGTGCCGACCACACTTGGGCACATCACTCCAAAGGACAAGCATTGGTGGTTCAGTGGTAGAATTCTCGCCTGCCACGCGGGAGACCCGGGTCCGATTCCCGGCCAATGCAAGGGCTTTGATCTGTTGTGCCAGAAATGAGGCTGTTATTTTTAGCATTGAGGGTGATGTCTGAGTTACCTGAAGAAGCTCCAGCTGCCTTTCAACTCGTGTGACTTGACTGTCACTTAATTTTTGTGTGTTTGGCAACTGGACTAGGTTCCTCTCAGAGGCGGTCCTTTTGCTTCTGTCACAACAAGCTAATAAGTGTGTGAGCGGCTAACAGCTTGTGCCGACCACACTTGGGTACATGGCTCCAAAGGTCAAGCATTGGTGGTTCAGTGGTAGAATTCTCGCCTGCCACGCGAGAGACCAGGTTCCGATTCCCGGCCAATGCAAGGGCTTTGATCTGTTGTGCCAGAAATGAGGATGTTTTTTTTAGCATTGAGGGTGATGTCTGAGTTACCTGAAGAAGCTCCAGCTGCCTTTCAACTCGTGTGACTTGACTGTCACTTAATTTTTGTGCGTTTGGCAACCCGACTAGCGCCCTCTCACAGGCAGTCCTT
Source organism: Paracanthobrama guichenoti (assembly GCA_018749465.1). Taxonomy (NCBI): domain Eukaryota; kingdom Metazoa; phylum Chordata; class Actinopteri; order Cypriniformes; family Gobionidae; genus Paracanthobrama; species Paracanthobrama guichenoti. Next base: position 76,533 of record JAGHMJ010001547.1, read on the forward strand.
TTGCATCTGTCACAACAAGCTAATAAGTGTGTGAGTTGCTAACCGCTTGTGCCGACCACACTTGGGCACATCACTCTGAATGGCAAGCATTGGTGGTTCAGTGGTAGAATTCTCGCTTCCCACGCGGGAGACCCGGGTCCGATTCCCGGCCAATGCAAGGGCTTTGATCTGTTGTGCCAGAAATGAGGGTGTTTCTCTTTTTAGCATTGAGGGTGATGTCTGATTTACCTGAAGAAGCTCCAGCTGCCTTTCAACTCGTGTGACTTGACTGTCACTTAATTTTTGTGCGTTTGGCAACCCGACTAGCGTTCTCTCACAGCCAGTCCTTTTGCATCTGTCACAACAAGCTAATAAGTGTGTGAGTTGCTAACAGCTTGTGCCGACCACACTTGGGCACATCACTCCAAAGGTCAAGCATTGGTGGTTCAGTGGTAGAATTCTCGCCTGCCACGCGGGAGACCTGGGTCCGATTCCCGGCCAATGCAAGGGCTTTGATCTGTTGTGCCAGAAATGAGGGTGTTTCTTTTTTTAGCATTGAGGGTGATGTCTGATTTACCTGAAGAAGCTCCAGCTGCCTTTCAACTCGTGTGACTTGACTGTCACTTAATTTTTGTGCGTTTGGCAACTGACTAGGTTCCTCTCACAGGCAGTCCTTTTGCATCTGTCACAACAAGCTAATAAGTGTGTGAGTTGCCAACAGCTTGTGCCGACCACACTTGGGCACATCACTCCAAAGGTCAAGCATTGGTGGTTCAGTGGTAGAATTCTCGCCTGCCACGCGGAGACCCGGGTCCGATTCCCGGCCAATGCAAGGGCTTTGATCTGTTGCACCAGAAATGAGGCTGTTTCTTTTTTAGCATTGAGGGTGATGTCTGAGTTACCTGAAGAAGCTCCAGCTGCCTTTCAACTCGTGTGACTTGACTGTCACTTAATTTTTGTGCGCTTGGCAACTGGACTAGGTTCCTCTCACAGGCAGTCCTTTTGCATCTGTCACAACAAGCTAATAAGTGTGTGAGTTGCTAACCGCTTGTGCCGACCACACTTGGGCACATCACTCCAAAGGTCAAGCATTGGTGGTTCAGTGGTAGAATTCTCGCTTCCCACGCGAGACCTGGGTCCGATTCCCGCCAATGCAAGGGCTTTGATCTGTTGTGCCAGAAATGAGGGTGTTTCTTTTTTAGCATTGAGGGTGATGTCTGAGTTACCTGAAGAAGCTCCAGCTGCCTTTCAACTCGTGTGACTTGACTGTCACTTAATTTTTGTGCGTTTGGCAACTGGACTAGGATCCTCTCACAGGCAGTCCTTTTGCATCTGTCACAACAAGCTAATAAGTGTGTGAGTTGCCAACCGCTTGTGCCGACCACACTTGGGCACATCACTCTGAAAGGACAAGCATTGGTGGTTCAGTGGTAGAATTCTCGCTGCCACGCGGAGACCCGGGTCCGATTCCCGGCCAATGCAAGGGCTTTGATCTGTTGTGCCAGAAATGAGGGTGTTTTTTTTTTAGCATTGAGGGTGATGTCTGAGTTACCTGAAGAAGCTCCAGCTGCCTTTCAACTCGTGTGACTTGACTGTCACTTAATTTTTGTGCGTTTGGCAACTGGACTAGGATTCCTCTCACAGGCAGTCCTTTTGCATCTGTCACAACAAGCTAATAAGTGTGTGAGTGTGTGTGGCGGCTAACAGCTTGTGCCGACCACACTTGGGCACATCACTCCAAAGCTCAAGCATTGGTGGTTCAGTGGTAGAATTCTCGTCTGCCACGCGGGAGACCCGGGTCCGATTCCCGGCCAATGCAAGGGCTTTGATCTGTTGTGCCAGAAATGAGGTTGTTTCTTTTTTTAGCATTGAGGGTGATGTCTGAGTTACCTGAAGAAGCTCCAGCTGCCTTTCAACTCGTGTGACTTGACTGTCACTTAATTTTTGTGCGTTTGGCAACTGGACTAGGTTCCTCTAACAGGAAGTCCTTTTGCATCTGTCACAACAAGCTAATAAGTGTGTGAGCGGCTGTGTGAGCGGCTAACAGCTTGTGCCGACCACACTTGGGTACATGGCTCCAAAGGTCAAGCATTGGTGGTTCAGTGGTAGAATTCTCGCCTGCCACGCGGGAGACCTGGGTCCGATTCCCGGCCAATGCAAGGGCTTTGATCTGTTGCACCAGAAATGAGGCTGTTTTTTTTTTTTTAGCATTGAGGGTGATGTCTGAGTTACCTGAAGAAGCTCCAGCTGCCTTTCAACTCGTGTGACTTGACTGTCACTTAATTTTTGTGCGTTTGGCAACTGGACTAGGATCCTCTAACAGGCAGTCCTTTTGCATCTGTCACAACAAGCTAATAAGTGTGTGAGTTGCTAACCGCTTGTGCCGACCACACTTGGGCACATCACTCTGAATGGCAAGCATTGGTGGTTCAGTGGTAGAATTCTCGCTTCCCACGCGGGAGACCTGGGTCCGATTCCCGGCCAATGCAAGGGCTTTGATCTGTTGTGCCAGAAATGAGGTGTGTTTTTTTTTTTAGCATTGAGGGTGATGTCTGATTTACCTGAAGAAGCTCCAGCTGCCTTTCAACTCGTGTGACTTGACTGTCACTTAATTTTTGTGCGTTTGGCAACCCGGACTAGGATCCTCTCACAGGCAGTCCTTTTGCTTCTGTCACAACAAGCTAATAAGTGTGTGAGCGGCTGTGTCAGCCAACAGCTTGTGCCGACCACACTTGGGTACATGGCTCCAAAGGTCAAGCATTGGTGGTTCAGTGGTAGAATTCTCGCCTGCCACGCGAGAGACCAGGTTCCGATTCCCGGCCAATGCAAGGGCTTTGATCTGTTGTGCCAGAAATGAGGTTTTTTTTTTTAGCATTGAGGGTGATGTCTGAGTTACCTGAAGAAGCTCCAGCTGCCTTTCAACTCGTGTGACTTGACTGTCACTTAATTTTTGTGCGTTTGGCAACTGGACTAGGATCCTCTCACAGGCAGTCCTTTTGCATCTGTCACAACAAGCTAATAAGTGTGTGAGTGCGGCTGTGTGAGCGGCTTTGTGCCGACCACACTTGGGTACATGGCTCCAAAGGTCAAGCATTGGTGGTTCAGTGGTAGAATTCTCGCCTGCCACGCGGAGACCTGGTCCGATTCCCGGCCAATGCAAGGGCTTTGATCTGTTGCACCAGAAATGAGGCTGTTATTCTTTTTAGCATTGAGGGTGATGTCTGAGTTACCTGAAGAAGCTCCAGCTGCCTTTCAACTCGTGTGACTTGACTGTCACTTAATTTTTGTGCGTTTGGCAACTGGACTAGGATCCTCTAACAGGCAGTCCTTTTGCATCTGTCACAACAAGCTAATAAGTGTGTGAGTTGCTAACAGCTTGTGCCGACCACACTTGGGCACATCACTCTGAATGGCAAGCATTGGTGGTTCAGTGGTAGAATTCTCGCTTCCCACGCGGAGACCTGGGTCCGATTCCGGCCAATGCAAGGGCTTTGATCTGTTGTGCCAGAAATGAGGTGTGTTTTTTTTAGCATTGAGGGTGATGTCTGATTTACCTGAAGAAGCTCCAGCTGCCTTTCAACTCGTGTGACTTGACTGTCACTTAATTTTTGTGCGTTTGGCAACCCGACTAGCGTTCCTCTCACAGGCAGTCCTTTTGCATCTGTCACAACAAGCTAATAAGTGTGTGAGTGTGTAAGCTAACAGCTTGTGCCGACCACACTTGGGCACATGGCTCCAAAGGTCAAGCATTGGTGGTTCAGTGGTAGAATTCTCGCCTGCCACGCGGGAGACCTGGGTCCGATTCCCGCCAATGCAAGGGCTTTGATCTGTTGTGCCAGAAATGAGGCTGTTTTTTTTTTATTGAGGGTGATGTCTGAGTTACCTGAAGAAGCTCCAGCTGCCTTTCAACTCGTGTGACTTGACTGTCACTTAATTTTTGTGCGTTTGGCAACTGGACTAGGTTCCTCTCAGAGGCGGTCCTTTTGCTTCTGTCACAACAAGCTAATAAGTGTGTGAGCGGCTAGCGGCTAACAGCTTGTGCCGACCACACTTGGGTACATGGCTCCAAAGGTCAAGCATTGGTGGTTCAGTGGTAGAATTCTCGCCTGCCACGCGGGAGACCCGGGTCCGATTCCCGGCCAATGCAAGGGCTTTGATCTGTTGTGCACAGAGAAATGAGGCTGTTTCTCTTTTTAGCATTGAGGGTGATGTCTGATTTACCTGAAGAAGCTCCAGCTGCCTTTCAACTCGTGTGACTTGACTGTCACTTAATTTTTGTGCGTTTGGCAACTGGACTAGGATCCTCTAACAGGCAGTCCTTTTGCATCTGTCACAACAAGCTAATAAGTGTGTGAGTTGCTAACCGCTTGTGCCGACCACACTTGGGCACATCACTCTGAATGGCTCCAAAGGTCAAGCATTGGTGGTTCAGTGGTAGAATTCTCGCTTCCACGCGCGGGAGACCTGGGTCCGATTCCCGCCAATGCAAGGGCTTTGATCTGTTGTGCCAGAAATGAGGGTGTTTCTTTTTTAGCATTGAGGGTGATGTCTGATTTACCTGAAGAAGCTCCAGCTGCCTTTCAACTCGTGTGACTTGACTGTCACTTAATTTTTGTGCGTTTGGCAACTGGACTAGGTTCCTCTCACAGGCAGTCCTTTTGCATCTGTCACAACAAGCTAATAAGTGTGTGATGTGTGCCAACAGCTTGTGCCGACCACACTTGGGTACATGGCTCCAAAGGTCAAGCATTGGTGGTTCAGTGGTAGAATTCTCGCCTGCCACGCGGAGACCCGGGTCCGATTCCCGGCCAATGCAAGGGCTTTGATCTGTTGTGCCAGAAATGAGGTGTTTTTTTTTTTTTAGCATTGAGGGTGATGTCTGAGTTACCTGAAGAAGCTCCAGCTGCCTTTCAACTCGTGTGACTTGACTGTCACTTAATTTTTGTGCGTTTGGCAACTGGACTAGGTTCCTCTCACAGGCAGTCCTTTTGCATCTGTCACAACAAGCTAATAAGTGTGTGAGCGGCTGTGTGAGCGGCTAACAGCTTGTGCCGACCACACTTGGGTACATGGCTCCAAAGGTCAAGCATTGGTGGTTCAGTGGTAGAATTCTCGCCTGCCACGCGGGAGACCTGGGTCCGATTCCCGGCCAATGCAAGGGCTTTGATCTGTTGTGCCAGAAATGAGGGTGTTTTTTTTTAGCATTGAGGGTGATGTCTGAGTTTACCTGAAGAAGCTCCAGCTGCCTTTCAACTCGTGTGACTTGACTGTCACTTAATTTTTGTGCGTTTGGCAACTGGACTAGGTTCCTCTCACAGGCAGTCCTTTTGCATCTGTCACAACAAGCTAATAAGTGTGTGAGCGGCTGTGTGAGCTAACAGCTTGTGCCGACCACACTTGGGTACATGGCTCTCCAAGGTCAAGCATTGGTGGTTCAGTGGTAGAATTCTCGCCTGCCACGCGGGAGACCCGGGTCTGATTCCCGGCCAATGCAAGGGCTTTGATCTGTTGTGCCAGAAATGAGGCTGTTTTTTTTTTTTTAGCATTGAGGGTGATGTCTGAGTTACCTGAAGAAGCTCCAGCTGCCTTTCAACTCGTGTGACTTGACTGTCACTTAATTTTTGTGCGTTTGGCAACTGGACTAGGATCCTCTAACAGGCAGTCCTTTTGCATCTGTCACAACAAGCTAATAAGTGTGTGTGTGTTGGCTAACAGCTTGTGCCGACCACACTTGGGCACATCACTCCGAAGGGCAAGCATTGGTGGTTCAGTGGTAGAATTCTCGCTTCCCACGCGGGAGACCTGGGTCCGATTCCCGGCCAATGCAAGGGCTTTGATCTGTTGTGCCAGAAATGAGGGTGTTTCTCTTTTTAGCATTGAGGGTGATGTCTGATTTACCTGAAGAAGCTCCAGCTGCCTTTCAACTCGTGTGACTTGACTGTCACTTAATTTTTGTGCGTTTGGCAACTGGACTAGGATCCTCTCACAGGCAGTCCTTTTGCATCTGTCACAACAAGCTAATAAGTGTGTGAGTTGCTGTGTGAGCTTAACAGCTTGTGCCGACCACACTTGGGTACATGGCTCCAAAGGTCAAGCATTGGTGGTTCAGTGGTAGAATTCTCGCCTGCCACGCGGGAGACCCGGGTCCGATTCCCGGCCAATGCAAGGGCTTTGATCTGTTGTGCCAGAAATGAGGCTGTTTCTTTTTAGCATTGAGGGTGATGTCTGAGTTACCTGAAGAAGCTCCAGCTGCCTTTCAACTCGTGTGACTTGACTGTCACTTAATTTTTGTGCGTTTGGCAACCCGACTGCGTTCTTCTCAGAGGCGGTCCTTTTGCTTCTGTCACAACAAGCTAATAAGTGTGTGAGCGGCTAACAGCTTGTGCCGACCACACTTGGGTACATGGCTCCAAAGGTCAAGCATTGGTGGTTCAGTGGTAGAATTCTCGCCTGCCACGCGCGGAGACCCGGGTCGATTCCCGGCCAATGCAAGGGCTTTGATCTGTTGTGCCAGAAATGAGGTTGTTTTTTTTTTTTTAGCATTGAGGGTGATGTCTGAGTTACCTGAAGAAGCTCCAGCTGCCTTTCAACTCGTGTGACTTGACTGTCACTTAATTTTTGTGCGCGTTGGCAACTGGACTAGGATCCTCTAACAGGCAGTCCTTTTGCATCTGTCACAACAAGCTAATAAGTGTGTGAGTGTGAGCTAACAGCTTGTGTGCCGACCACACTTGGGTACATGGCTCCAAAGGTCAAGCATTGGTGGTTCAGTGGTAGAATTCTCGCTGCCACGCGGGAGACCTGGGTCCGATTCCCGGCCAATGCAAGGGCTTTGATCTGTTGTGCCAGAAATGAGGGTGTTTCTTTTTAGCATTGAGGGTGATGTCTGAGTTACCTGAAGAAGCTCCAGCTGCCTTTCAACTCGTGTGACTTGACTGTCACTTAATTTTTGTGCGTTTGGCAACTGGACTAGGTTCCTCTCACAGGCAGTCCTTTTGCATCTGTCACAACAAGCTAATAAGTGTGTGAGCGGCTGTGTGAGCGGCTAACAGCTTGTGCCGACCACACTTGGGTACATCACTCTCCAAAGGTCAAGCATTGGTGGTTCAGTGGTAGAATTCTCGCCTGCCACGCGGAGACCCGGGTCCGATTCCCGGCCAATGCAAGGGCTTTGATCTGTTGTGCCAGAAATGAGGTGTTTCTTTTTTAGCATTGAGGGTGATGTCTGAGTTACCTGAAGAAGCTCCAGCTGCCTTTCAACTCGTGTGACTTGACTGTCACTTAATTTTTGTGCGTTTGGCAACTGGACTAGGATCCTCTCACAGGCAGTCCTTTTGCATCTGTCACAACAAGCTAATAAGTGTGTGAGCGGCTGTGTGAGCTAACAGCTTGTGCCGACCACACTTGGGTACATGGCTCCAAAGGTCAAGCATTGGTGGTTCAGTGGTAGAATTCTCGCCTGCCACGCGGGAGACCTGGGTCCGATTCCCGGCCAATGCAAGGGCTTTGATCTGTTGTGCCAGAAATGAGGCTGTTTTTTTTTTAGCATTGAGGGTGATGTCTGAGTTACCTGAAGAAGCTCCAGCTGCCTTTCAACTCGTGTGACTTGACTGTCACTTAATTTTTGTGCGTTTGGCAACTGGACTAGGTTCCTCTCAGAGGCAGTCCTTTTGCATCTGTCACAACAAGCTAATAAGTGTGTGAGCGGCTGTGTGAGCGGCTAACAGCTTGTGCCGACCACACTTGGGTACATGGCTCCAAAGGTCAAGCATTGGTGGTTCAGTGGTAGAATTCTCGCCTGCCACGCGGGAGACCTGGGTCCGATTCCCGGCCAATGCAAGGGCTTTGATCTGTTGTGCCAGAAATGAGGCTGTTTTTTTTTAGCATTGAGGGTGATGTCTGAGTTACCTGAAGAAGCTCCAGCTGCCTTTCAACTCGTGTGACTTGACTGTCACTTAATTTTTGTGCGTTTGGCAACTGGACTAGGATCCTCTCACAGGCAGTCCTTTTGCATCTGTCACAACAAGCTAATAAGTGTGTGAGCTGTGTGAGCGGCTAACAGCTTGTGCCGACCACACTTGGGCACATGGCTCCAAAGGTCAAGCATTGGTGGTTCAGTGGTAGAATTCTCGCCTGCCACACGCGGGAGACCCGGGTCCGATTCCCGGCCAATGCAAGGGCTTTGATCTGTTGTGCCAGAAATGAGGTGTTTCTTTTTTTTAGCATTGAGGGTGATGTCTGAGTTACCTGAAGAAGCTCCAGCTGCCTTTCAACTCGTGTGACTTGACTGTCACTTAATTTTTGTGCGTTTGGCAACTGGACTAGGTTCCTCTCACAGGCAGTCCTTTTGCATCTGTCACAACAAGCTAATAAGTGTGTGAGTTGCTGTGTGAGCAGCTTGTGCTTGACCACCACACTTGGGTACATGGCTCCAAAGGTCAAGCATTGGTGGTTCAGTGGTAGAATTCTCGCTGCCACGCGGGAGAGACCTGGGTCCGATTCCCGCCAATGCAAGGGCTTTGATCTGTTGTGCCAGAAATGAGGCTGTTTTTTTTTAGCATTGAGGGTGATGTCTGAGTTACCTGAAGAAGCTCCAGCTGCCTTTCAACTCGTGTGTGACTTGACTGTCACTTAATTTTTGTGCGTTTGGCAACTGGACTAGGTTCCTCTCAGAGGCAGTCCTTTTGCATCTGTCACAACAAGCTAATAAGTGTGTGAGCGTGTGTGCGGCTAACAGCTTGTGCCGACCACACTTGGGTACATGGCTCCAAAGGTCAAGCATTGGTGGTTCAGTGGTAGAATTCTCGCCTGCCACGCGGGAGAGACCCGGTCCGATTCCCGGCCAATGCAAGGGCTTTGATCTGTTGTGCCAGAAATGAGGTGTTTTTTTTTTTAGCATTGAGGGTGATGTCTGAGTTACCTGAAGAAGCTCCAGCTGCCTTTCAACTCGTGTGACTTGACTGTCACTTAATTTTTGTGCGTTTGGCAACTGGACTAGGATCCTCTAACAGGCAGTCCTTTTGCATCTGTCACAACAAGCTAATAAGTGTGTGAGTTGCTAACAACAGCTTGTGCCGACCACACTTGGGCACATCACTCTGAAGGTCAAGCATTGGTGGTTCAGTGGTAGAATTCTCGCTTCCACGCGGAGACCCGGGGTCGATTCCCGGCCAATGCAAGGGCTTTGATCTGTTGTGCCAGAAATGAGGTGTTTCTTTTTTTAGCATTGAGGGTGATGTCTGATTTACCTGAAGAAGCTCCAGCTGCCTTTCAACTCGTGTGACTTGACTGTCACTTAATTTTTTTGTGCGTTTGGCAACTGGACTAGGTTCCTCTCACAGGCAGTCCTTTTGCATCTGTCACAACAAGCTAATAAGTGTGTGAGTTGCTAACCGCTTGTGCCGACCACACTTGGGTACATGGCTCCAAAGGTCAAGCATTGGTGGTTCAGTGGTAGAATTCTCGCCTGCCACGCGGAGACCAGGGTCGATTCCCGGCCAATGCAAGGGCTTTGATCTGTTGTGCCAGAAATGAGGCTGTTTTTTTTTTTAGCATTGAGGGTGATGTCTGAGTTACCTGAAGAAGCTCCAGCTGCCTTTCAACTCGTGTGACTTGACTGTCACTTAATTTTTGTGCGTTTGGCAACTGGACTAGGATCCTCTCTCTCAGGCAGTCCTTTTGCATCTGTCACAACAAGCTAATAAGTGTGTGAGCGGCTGTGTGAGCGGCTAACAGCTTGTGCCGACCACACTTGGGTACATGGCTCCAAAGGTCAAGCATTGGTGGTTCAGTGGTAGAATTCTCGCCTGCCACGCGGGAGACCTGGGTCCGATTCCCGGCCAATGCAAGGGCTTTGATCTGTTGTGCCAGAAATGAGGTGTTTTCTTTTAGCATTGAGGGTGATGTCTGAGTTACCTGAAGAAGCTCCAGCTGCCTTTCAACTCGTGTGACTTGACTGTCACTTAATTTTTGTGCGTTTGGCAACTGGACTAGGATCCTCTAACAGGCAGTCCTTTTGCATCTGTCACAACAAGCTAATAAGTGTGTGAGTTGTGTGCGGCTAACAGCTTGTGCCGACCACACTTGGGTACATGGCTCCAAAGGTCAAGCATTGGTGGTTCAGTGGTAGAATTCTCGCCTGCCACGCGGAGACCCGGTCCGATTCCCGCCAATGCAAGGGCTTTGATCTGTTGTGCCAGAAATGAGGTGTTTTTTTTTTTAGCATTGAGGGTGATGTCTGAGTTACCTGAAGAAGCTCCAGCTGCCTTTCAACTCGTGTGACTTGACTGTCACTTAATTTTTGTGCGTTTGGCAACTGGACTAGGATCCTCTCACAGGCAGTCCTTTTGCATCTGTCACAACAAGCTAATAAGTGTGTGAGCGGCTGTGTGAGCGGCTAACAGCTTGTGCCGACCACACTTGGGTACATGGCTCCAAAGGTCAAGCATTGGTGGTTCAGTGGTAGAATTCTCGCCTGCCACGCGGGAGACCTGGGTCGATTCCCGGCCAATGCAAGGGCTTTGATCTGTTGTGCCAGAAATGAGGTGTTTTCTTTTTAGCATTGAGGGTGATGTCTGAGTTACCTGAAGAAGCTCCAGCTGCCTTTCAACTCGTGTGACTTGACTGTCACTTAATTTTTGTGCGTTTGGCAACTGGACTAGGATCCTCTCAGAGGCAGTCCTTTTGCATCTGTCACAACAAGCTAATAAGTGTGTGAGCGTGTGTGAGCGGCTAACAGCTTGTGCCGACCACACTTGGGTACACATGGCTCCAAAGGTCAAGCATTGGTGGTTCAGTGGTAGAATTCTCGCCTGCCACGCGGGAGACCCGGGTCGATTCCCGGCCAATGCAAGGGCTTTGATCTGTTGTGCCAGAAATGAGGCTGTTTCTTTTTTTAGCATTGAGGGTGATGTCTGAGTTACCTGAAGAAGCTCCAGCTGCCTTTCAACTCGTGTGACTTGACTGTCACTTAATTTTTGTGCGTTTGGCAACTGGACTAGGTCCTCTCAACAGGCAGTCCTTTTGCATCTGTCACAACAAGCTAATAAGTGTGTGAGCGCTGTGTGAGCGGCTAACAGCTTGTGCCCGACCACACTTGGGTACATGGCTCCAAAGGTCAAGCATTGGTGGTTCAGTGGTAGAATTCTCGCCTGCCACGCGGGAGACCTGGGTCCGATTCCCGGCCAATGCAAGGGCTTTGATCTGTTGTGCCAGAAATGAGGCTGTTTTTTTTAGCATTGAGGGTGATGTCTGAGTTACCTGAAGAAGCTCCAGCTGCCTTTCAACTCGTGTGACTTGACTGTCACTTAATTTTTGTGCGTTTGGCAACTGGACTAGGATCCTCTAACAGGCAGTCCTTTTGCATCTGTCACAACAAGCTAATAAGTGTGTGAGCGGCTGTGTGAGCGGCTAACAGCTTGTGCCGACCACACTTGGGTACATGGCTCCAAAGGTCAAGCATTGGTGGTTCAGTGGTAGAATTCTCGCCTGCCACGCGGGAGACCTGGGTCCGATTCCCGGCCAATGCAAGGGCTTTGATCTGTTGTGCCAGAAATGAGGGTGTTTCTTTTTTTTTTGCATTGGGTGATGTCTGATTTACCTGAAGAAGCTCCAGCTGCCTTTCAACTCGTGTGACTTGACTGTCACTTAATTTTTGTGCGTTTGGCAACTGGACTAGGATCCTCTCAACAGGCAGTCCTTTTGCATCTGTCACAACAAGCTAATAAGTGTGTGAGCGGTGTGTTGCTAACTAACAGCTTGTGCCGACCACACTTGGGTACATGGCTCCAAAGGTCAAGCATTGGTGGTTCAGTGGTAGAATTCTCGCCTGCCACGCGGGAGACCCGGGTCCGATTCCCGGCCAATGCAAGGGCTTTGATCTGTTGTGCCAGAAATGAGCTTGTTTTTTTTTTAGCATTGAGGGTGATGTCTGAGTTACCTGAAGAAGCTCCAGCTGCCTTTCAACTCGTGTGACTTGACTGTCACTTAATTTTTGTGCGTTTGGCAACTGGACTAGGTTCCTCTCACAGGCAGTCCTTTTGCATCTGTCACAACAAGCTAATAAGTGTGTGAGCGGCTGTGTGAGCGGCTAACAGCTTGTGCCGACCACACTTGGGTACATGGCTCCAAAGGTCAAGCATTGGTGGTTCAGTGGTAGAATTCTCGCCTGCCACGCGGGAGACCGGGTTCGATTCCCGCCAATGCAAGGGCTTTGATCTGTTGTGCCAGAAATGAGGCTGTGTTTTTTTTTAGCATTGAGGGTGATGTCTGAGTTACCTGAAGAAGCTCCAGCTGCCTTTCAACTCGTGTGACTTGACTGTCACTTAATTTTTGTGCGTTTGGCAACTGGACTAGGATCCTCTAACAGGCAGTCCTTTTGCATCTGTCACAACAAGCTAATAAGTGTGTGAGTTGTGTGAGCGGCTAACAGCTTGTGCCGACCACACACTTGGGTACATCACTCCAAAGGTCAAGCATTGGTGGTTCAGTGGTAGAATTCTCGCTTGCCACGCGGGAGACCTGGGTCCGATTCCCGGCCAATGCAAGGGCTTTGATCTGTTGTGCCAGAAATGAGGTGTGTTTTTTTTTTAGCATTGAGGGTGATGTCTGAGTTACCTGAAGAAGCTCCAGCTGCCTTTCAACTCGTGTGACTTGACTGTCACTTAATTTTTGTGCGTTTGGCAACTGGACTAGGATCCTCTCACAGGCAGTCCTTTTGCATCTGTCACAACAAGCTAATAAGTGTGTGAGCGGCTGTGTGAGCGGCTAACAGCTTGTGCCGACCACACTTGGGTACATGGCTCCAAAGGTCAAGCATTGGTGGTTCAGTGGTAGAATTCTCGCCTGCCACGCGGAGACCCGGGTCGATTCCCGCCCAATGCAAGGGCTTTGATCTGTTGTGCCAGAAATGAGGCTGTTTCTTTTTTTAGCATTGAGGGTGATGTCTGAGTTACCTGAAGAAGCTCCAGCTGCCTTTCAACTCGTGTGACTTGACTGTCACTTAATTTTTGTGCGTTTGGCAACTGGACTAGGATCCTCTAACAGGCAGTCCTTTTGCATCTGTCACAACAAGCTAATAAGTGTGTGAGCGGCTAACAGCTTGTGCCGACCACACTTGGGTACATGGCTCCAAAGGTCAAGCATTGGTGGTTCAGTGGTAGAATTCTCGCCTGCCACGCGCTGAGACCCGGGTCGATTCCCGCCAATGCAAGGGCTTTGATCTGTTGTGCCAGAAATGAGGGTGTTTCTTTTTTTTTTTTTTAGCATTGAGGGTGATGTCTGAGTTACCTGAAGAAGCTCCAGCTGCCTTTCAACTCGTGTGACTTGACTGTCACTTAATTTTTGTGCGTTTGGCAACTGGACTAGGATCCTCTAACAGGCAGTCCTTTTGCATCTGTCACAACAAGCTAATAAGTGTGTGAGCGGTGAGCGGCTAACAGCTTGTGCCGACCACACTTGGGTACATGGCTCCAAAGGTCAAGCATTGGTGGTTCAGTGGTAGAATTCTCGCCTGCCACGCGGGAGACCCGGGTCCGATTCCCGGCCAATGCAAGGGCTTTGATCTGTTGTGCCAGAAATGAGCTTGTTTTTTTTTTTTAGCATTGAGGGTGATGTCTGAGTTACCTGAAGAAGCTCCAGCTGCCTTTCAACTCGTGTGACTTGACTGTCACTTAATTTTTGTGCGTTTGGCAACTGGACTAGGATCCTCTAACAGGCAGTCCTTTTGCATCTGTCACAACAAGCTAATAAGTGTGTGAGCGGCTGTGTGAGCGGTAACAGCTTGTGCCGACCACACTTGGGTACATGGCTCCAAAGGTCAAGCATTGGTGGTTCAGTGGTAGAATTCTCGCCTGCCACGCGGAGACCGGGTCCGATTCCCGGCCAATGCAAGGGCTTTGATCTGTTGTGCCAGAAATGAGGTGTTTTTTTTTTTAGCATTGAGGGTGATGTCTGAGTTACCTGAAGAAGCTCCAGCTGCCTTTCAACTCGTGTGACTTGACTGTCACTTAATTTTTGTGCGTTTGGCAACTGGACTAGGATCCTCTAACAGGCAGTCCTTTTGCATCTGTCACAACAAGCTAATAAGTGTGTGAGCGGCTGTGTGAGCGGCTAACAGCTTGTGCCGACCACACTTGGGTACATGGCTCCAAAGGTCAAGCATTGGTGGTTCAGTGGTAGAATTCTCGCCTGCCACGCGGGAGACCTGGGTCCGATTCCCGGCCAATGCAAGGGGCTTTGATCTGTTGTGCCAGAAATGAGGGTGTTTTCTTTTTTTAGCATTGAGGGTGATGTCTGATTTACCTGAAGAAGCTCCAGCTGCCTTTCAACTCGTGTGACTTGACTGTCACTTAATTTTTGTGCGTTTGGCAACTGGACTAGGTTCCTCTCAGAGGCAGTCCTTTTGCATCTGTCACAACAAGCTAATAAGTGTGTGAGCGGCTGTGTGAACGGCTAACAGCTTGTGCCGACCACACTTGGGTACATGGCTCCAAAGGTCAAGCATTGGTGGTTCAGTGGTAGAATTCTCGCCTGCCACGCGGAGACCCGGTCCGATTCCCGGCCAATGCAAGGGCTTTGATCTGTTGTGCCAGAAATGAGCTTGTTTTTTTTTTTAGCATTGAGGGTGATGTCTGAGTTACCTGAAGAAGCTCCAGCTGCCTTTCAACTCGTGTGACTTGACTGTCACTTAATTTTTGTGCGTTTGGCAACTGGACTAGGATCCTCTAACAGGCAGTCCTTTTGCATCTGTCACAACAAGCTAATAAGTGTGTGAGCGTGCTAACGGCTAACAGCTTGTGCCGACCACACTTGGGTACATGGCTCCAAAGGTCAAGCATTGGTGGTTCAGTGGTAGAATTCTCGCCTGCCACGCGGGAGACCTGGGTCCGATTCCCGGCCAATGCAAGGGCTTTGATCTGTTGTGCCAGAAATGAGGGTGTTTCTTTTTAGCATTGAGGGTGATGTCTGAGTTACCTGAAGAAGCTCCAGCTGCCTTTCAACTCGTGTGACTTGACTGTCACTTAATTTTTGTGCGTTTGGCAACTGGACTAGGATCCTCTAACAGGCAGTCCTTTTGCATCTGTCACAACAAGCTAATAAGTGTGTGAGCGGCTAACAGCTTGTGCCGACCACACTTGGGTACATGGCTCCAAAGGTCAAGCATTGGTGGTTCAGTGGTAGAATTCTCGCCTGCCACGCGGGGAGACCCGGGTCGATTCCCGGCCAATGCAAGGGCTTTGATCTGTTGTGCCAGAAATGAGCTTGTTTTTTTTTTTAGCATTGAGGGTGATGTCTGAGTTACCTGAAGAAGCTCCAGCTGCCTTTCAACTCGTGTGACTTGACTGTCACTTAATTTTTGTGCGTTTGGCAACTGGACTAGGATCCTCTAACAGGCAGTCCTTTTGCATCTGTCACAACAAGCTAATAAGTGTGTGAGCGGCTGTGTGAGCGGCTAACAGCTTGTGCCGACCACACTTGGGTACATGGCTCCAAGGTCAAGCATTGGTGGTTCAGTGGTAGAATTCTCGCCTGCCACGCGGGAGACCTGGGTCGATTCCCGGCCAATGCAAGGGCTTTGATCTGTTGTGCCAGAAATGAGGGGTGTTTTTTTTTTAGCATTGAGGGTGATGTCTGAGTTACCTGAAGAAGCTCCAGCTGCCTTTCAACTCGTGTGACTTGACTGTCACTTAATTTTTGTGCGTTTGGCAACTGGACTAGGATCCTCTAACAGGCAGTCCTTTTGCATCTGTCACAACAAGCTAATAAGTGTGTGTGAGCGGCTGTGTGAGCGGCTAACAGCTTGTGCCGACCACACTTGGGTACATGGCTCCAAAGGTCAAGCATTGGTGGTTCAGTGGTAGAATTCTCGCCTGCCACGCGGGAGACCTGGGTCCGATTCCCGCCAATGCAAGGGCTTTGATCTGTTGTGCCAGAAATGAGGTGTTTTTTTTTTAGCATTGAGGGTGATGTCTGAGTTTACCTGAAGAAGCTCCAGCTGCCTTTCAACTCGTGTGACTTGACTGTCACTTAATTTTTGTGCGTTTGGCAACTGGACTAGGATCCTCTCAGGCAGTCCTTTTGCATCTGTCACAACAAGCTAATAAGTGTGTGAGCGGCTGTGTGAGCGGCTAACAGCTTGTGCCGACCACACTTGGGTACATGGCTCCAAAGGTCAAGCATTGGTGGTTCAGTGGTAGAATTCTCGCCTGCCACGCGGGAGACCCGGGTCCGATTCCCGGCCAATGCAAGGGCTTTGATCTGTTGTGCCAGAAATGAGGCTGTTTTTTTTAGCATTGAGGGTGATGTCTGAGTTACCTGAAGAAGCTCCAGCTGCCTTTCAACTCGTGTGACTTGACTGTCACTTAATTTTTGTGCGTTTGGCAACTGGACTAGGATCCTCTAACAGGCAGTCCTTTTGCATCTGTCACAACAAGCTAATAAGTGTGTGAGTGTGTGAGCTAACCGCTTGTGCCGACCACACTTGGGCACATCACTCTGAATGGCAAGCATTGGTGGTTCAGTGGTAGAATTCTCGCCTGCCACGCGGGAGACCCGGGTCCGATTCCCGGCCAATGCAAGGGCTTTGATCTGTTGTGCCAGAAATGAGGGTGTTTCTTTTTTTTAGCATTGAGGGTGATGTCTGATTTACCTGAAGAAGCTCCAGCTGCCTTTCAACTCGTGTGACTTGACTGTCACTTAATTTTTGTGCGTTTGGCAACTGGACTAGGATCCTCTAACAGGCAGTCCTTTTGCATCTGTCACAACAAGCTAATAAGTGTGTGAGCGGCTGTGTGAGCGGCTAACAGCTTGTGCCGACCACACTTGGGTACATGGCTCCAAAGGTCAAGCATTGGTGGTTCAGTGGTAGAATTCTCGCCTGCCACGCGGGAGACCCGGGTCCGATTCCCGCCAATGCAAGGGCTTTGATCTGTTGTGCCAGAAATGAGGCTGTTTTTTTTTTTTAGCATTGAGGGTGATGTCTGAGTTACCTGAAGAAGCTCCAGCTGCCTTTCAACTCGTGTGACTTGACTGTCACTTAATTTTTGTGCGTTTGGCAACTGGACTAGGATCCTCTAACAGGCAGTCCTTTTGCATCTGTCACAACAACAAGCTAATAAGTGTGTGAGTTGCGGCTAACAGCTTGTGCCGACCACACTTGGGTACATGGCTCCAAAGGTCAAGCATTGGTGGTTCAGTGGTAGAATTCTCGCCTGCCACGCGGGGAGACCTGGGTCGATTCCCGGCCAATGCAAGGGCTTTGATCTGTTGTGCCAGAAATGAGGGTGTTTTTTTTTAGCATTGAGGGTGATGTCTGAGTTACCTGAAGAAGCTCCAGCTGCCTTTCAACTCGTGTGACTTGACTGTCACTTAATTTTTGTGCGTTTGGCAACTGGACTAGGATCCTCTCACAGGCAGTCCTTTTGCATCTGTCACAACAAGCTAATAAGTGTGTGAGCGCTGTGTGTGAGCGGCTAACAGCTTGTGCCGACCACACTTGGGTACATGGCTCCAAAGGTCAAGCATTGGTGGTTCAGTGGTAGAATTCTCGCCTGCCACGCGGAGACCGGGTCGATTCCCGCCAATGCAAGGGCTTTGATCTGTTGTGCCAGAAATGAGCTGTTTTTTTTTTTAGCATTGAGGGTGATGTCTGAGTTACCTGAAGAAGCTCCAGCTGCCTTTCAACTCGTGTGACTTGACTGTCACTTAATTTTTGTGCGTTTGGCAACTGGACTAGGATCCTCTAACAGGCAGTCCTTTTGCATCTGTCACAACAAGCTAATAAGTGTGTGAGCGGCGGCTGTGTGAGCGGCTAACAGCTTGTGCCGACCACACTTGGGTACATGGCTCTCAAAGGTCAAGCATTGGTGGTTCAGTGGTAGAATTCTCGCCTGCCACGCGCGAGAGACCGGGTCCGATTCCCGGCCAATGCAAGGGCTTTGATCTGTTGTGCCAGAAATGAGGCTGTTTTTTTTTTTTTAGCATTGAGGGTGATGTCTGAGTTACCTGAAGAAGCTCCAGCTGCCTTTCAACTCGTGTGACTTGACTGTCACTTAATTTTTGTGTGCGTTTGGCAACTGGACTAGGATCCTCTAACAGGCAGTCCTTTTGCATCTGTCACAACAAGCTAATAAGTGTGTGAGCGGCTGTGTGAGCGGCTAACAGCTTGTGCCGACCACACTTGGGTACATGGCTCCAAAGGTCAAGCATTGGTGGTTCAGTGGTAGAATTCTCGCCTGCCACGCGGAGACCCGGGTCCGATTCCCGGCCAATGCAAGGGCTTTGATCTGTTGTGCCAGAAATGAGGGTGTTTTTTTTTTTAGCATTGAGGGTGATGTCTGAGTTACCTGAAGAAGCTCCAGCTGCCTTTCAACTCGTGTGACTTGACTGTCACTTAATTTTTGTGCGTTTGGCAACTGGACTAGGATCCTCTCACAGGCAGTCCTTTTGCATCTGTCACAACAAGCTAATAAGTGTGTGAGTGAGCGGCTAACAGCTTGTGCCGACCACACTTGGGTACATGGCTCCAAAGGTCAAGCATTGGTGGTTCAGTGGTAGAATTCTCGCCTGCCACGCGGGAGACCCGGGTTCGATTCGGCCAATGCAAGGGCTTTGATCTGTTGTGCCAGAAATGAGGCTGTTTTTTTTTTAGCATTGAGGGTGATGTCTGAGTTACCTGAAGAAGCTCCAGCTGCCTTTCAACTCGTGTGACTTGACTGTCACTTAATTTTTGTGCGTTTGGCAACTGGACTAGGATCCTCTAACAGGCAGTCCTTTTGCATCTGTCACAACAAGCTAATAAGTGTGTGAGCTGTGTGAGCGGCTAACAGCTTGTGCCGACCACACTTGGGTACATGGCTCCAAAGGTCAAGCATTGGTGGTTCAGTGGTAGAATTCTCGCCTGCCACGCGGAGACCCGGGTCCGATTCCCGGCCAATGCAAGGGCTTTGATCTGTTGTGCCAAAAATGAAGGTGTTCTTTTTTTAGCATTGAGGGTGATGTCTGATTTACCTCAAGAAGTTCCAGCTGCCTTTCAACTCGTGTGTGACTTGACTGTCACTTAATTTTTGTGCGTTTGGCAACTGGACTAGGATTCCTCTCAGAGGCGGTCCTTTTGCTTCTGTCACAACAAGCTAATAAGTGTGTGAGGCGGTGTGAGCGGCTAACAGCTTGTGCCGACCACACTTGGGTACATGGCTCCAAAGGTCAAGCATTGGTGGTTCAGTGGTAGAATTCTCGCCTGCCACGCGGAGACCCGGGTCCGATTCCCGGCCAATGCAAGGGCTTTGATCTGTTGTGCCAGAAATGAGCTTGTTTTTTTTTTTTTTTAGCATTGAGGGTGATGTCTGAGTTACCTGAAGAAGCTCCAGCTGCCTTTCAACTCGTGTGACTTGACTGTCACTTAATTTTTGTGCGTTTGGCAACTGGACTAGGATCCTCTAACAGGCAGTCCTTTTGCATCTGTCACAACAAGCTAATAAGTGTGTGAGCGGCTGTGTGAGCGGCTAACAGCTTGTGCCGACCACACTTGGGTACATGGCTCCAAAGGTCAAGCATTGGTGGTTCAGTGGTAGAATTCTCGCCTGCCACGCGGGAGGCCAGGGTTCGATTCCCGCCAATGCAAGGGCTTTGATCTGTTGTGCCAGAAATGAGGCTGTTTTTTTTTTTAGCATTGAGGGTGATGTCTGAGTTACCTGAAGAAGCTCCAGCTGCCTTTCAACTCGTGTGACTTGACTGTCACTTAATTTTTGTGTGCGTTTGGCAACTGGACTAGGATCCTCTCTCAGGCAGTCCTTTTGCTTCTGTCACAACAAGCTAATAAGTGTGTGAGCTGTGTGAACAGCTAACAGCTTGTGCCGACCACACTTGGGTACATGGCTCCAAAGGTCAAGCATTGGTGGTTCAGTGGTAGAATTCTCGCCTGCCACGCGGGAGACCCGGTCCGATTCCCGGCCAATGCAAGGGCTTTGATCTGTTGTGCCAGAAATGAGCTTGTTTTTTTTTTTTTAGCATTGAGGGTGATGTCTGATTTACCTGAAGAAGCTCCAGCTGCCTTTCAACTCGTGTGACTTGACTGTCACTT
Source organism: Paracanthobrama guichenoti (assembly GCA_018749465.1). Lineage (NCBI taxonomy): Eukaryota > Metazoa > Chordata > Actinopteri > Cypriniformes > Gobionidae > Paracanthobrama > Paracanthobrama guichenoti. The sequence continues at coordinate 96,592 of JAGHMJ010001547.1, forward strand.
AATTTTTGTGCGTTTGGCAACTGGACTAGGATCCTCTAACAGGCAGTCCTTTTGCATCTGTCACAACAAGCTAATAAGTGTGTGAGCGGCTGTGTGAGCGGCTAACAGCTTGTGCCGACCACACTTGGGTACATGGCTCCAAAGGTCAAGCATTGGTGGTTCAGTGGTAGAATTCTCGCCACGCCACGCGGGAGACCGGGTCGATTCCCGGCCAATGCAAGGGCTTTGATCTGTTGTGCCAGAAATGAGGTGTTTTTTTTTTAGCATTGAGGGTGATGTCTGAGTTACCTGAAGAAGCTCCAGCTGCCTTTCAACTCGTGTGACTTGACTGTCACTTAATTTTTGTGCGTTTGGCAACTGGACTAGGATCCTCTCAGGCAGTCCTTTGCATCTGTCACAACAAGCTAATAAGTGTGTGAGCGGCTGTGTGAGCGGCTAACAGCTTGTGCCGACCACACTTGGGTACATGGCTCCAAAGGTCAAGCATTGGTGGTTCAGTGGTAGAATTCTCGCCTGCCACGCGGAGACCCGGGTCCGATTCCCGCCAATGCAAGGGCTTTGATCTGTTGTGCCAGAAATGAGCTTGTTTTTTTTTTTTTAGCATTGAGGGTGATGTCTGAGTTACCTGAAGAAGCTCCAGCTGCCTTTCAACTCGTGTGACTTGACTGTCACTTAATTTTTGTGCGCGTTTGGCAACTGGACTAGGATCCTCTAACAGGCAGTCCTTTTGCATCTGTCACAACAAGCTAATAAGTGTGTGCGGCGGTGTGTGGCGGCTAACAGCTTGTGCCGACCACACTTGGGTACATGGCTCCAAAGGTCAAGCATTGGTGGTTCAGTGGTAGAATTCTCGCCTGCCACGCGGGAGGTCTGGGTTCGATTCCCGGCCAATGCAAGGGCTTTGATCTGTTGCACCAGAAATGAGGCTGTTATTTTTAGCATTGAGGGTATTGTCTGAGTTACCTGAAGAAGCTCCAGCTGCCTTTCAACTCGTGTGACTTGACTGTCACTTAATTTTTGTGCGTTTGGCAACTGGACTAGGATCCTCTAACAGGCAGTCCTTTTGCATCTGTCACAACAAGCTAATAAGTGTGTGAGCTGCTAACCGCTTGTGCCGACCACACTTGGGCACATCACTCTGAATGGCAAGCATTGGTGGTTCAGTGGTAGAATTCTCGCTTCCCACGCGGGAGACATGGGTCGGATTCCCGGCCAATGCAAGGGCTTTGATCTGTTGTGCCAAAAATGAAGGTGTTTCTCTTTTTAGCATTGAGGGTGATGTCTGATTTACCTCAAGAAGTTCCAGCTGCCTTTCAACTTGTGTGACTTGACTGTCACTTATTTTTTGTGCGTTTGGCAACTGGACTAGGTTCCTCTCAGAGGCGTCCTTTTGCTTCTGTCACAACAAGCTAATAAGTGTGTGAGCGCTGTGTGAGCGGCTAACAGCTTGTGCCGACCACACTTGGGTACATGGCTCCAAAGGTCAAGCATTGGTGGTTCAGTGGTAGAATTCTCGCCTGCCACGCGAGAGACCAGGGTCCGATTCCCGGCCAATGCAAGGGCTTTGATCTGTTGTGCCAGAAATGAGCTTGTTTTTTTTTTTTAGCATTGAGGGTGATGTCTGAGTTACCTGAAGAAGCTCCAGCTGCCTTTCAACTCGTGTGACTTGACTGTCACTTAATTTTTGTGCGTTTGGCAACTGGACTAGGATCCTCTAACAGGCAGTCCTTTTGCATCTGTCACAACAAGCTAATAAGTGTGTGAGCGGCTGTGTGAGCGGCTAACAGCTTGTGCCGACCACACTTGGGTACATGGCTCCAAAGGTCAAGCATTGGTGGTTCAGTGGTAGAATTCTCGCCTGCCACGCGGGAGACCCGGGTCGATTCCCGGCCAATGCAAGGGCTTTGATCTGTTGTGCCAGAAATGAGGGTGTTTCTTTTTTTAGCATTGAGGGTGATGTCTGAGTTACCTGAAGAAGCTCCAGCTGCCTTTCAACTCGTGTGACTTGACTGTCACTTAATTTTTGTGCGTTTGGCAACTGGACTAGGTTCCTCTCAGAGGCGGTCCTTTTGCTTCTGTCACAACAAGCTAATAAGTGTGTGAGCGGCTAACAGCTTGTGCCGACCACACTTGGGTACATGGCTCCAAAGGTCAAGCATTGGTGGTTCAGTGGTAGAATTCTCGCCTGCCACGCGGGAGACCAGGGTCCGATTCCCGGCCAATGCAAGGGCTTTGATCTGTTGTGCCAGAAATGAGCTTGTTTTTTTTTTTTAGCATTGAGGGTGATGTCTGAGTTACCTGAAGAAGCTCCAGCTGCCTTTCAACTCGTGTGACTTGACTGTCACTTAATTTTTGTGCGTTTGGCAACTGGACTAGGATCCTCTAACAGGCAGTCCTTTTGCATCTGTCACAACAAGCTAATAAGTGTGTGAGCGGCTGTGTGAGCGGCTAACAGCTTGTGCCGACCACACTTGGGTACATGGCTCCAAAGGTCAAGCATTGGTGGTTCAGTGGTAGAATTCTCGCCTGCCACGCGGGAGACCTGGGTCCGATTCCCGGCCAATGCAAGGGCTTTGATCTGTTGTGCCAAAATGAAGGTGTTTCTTTTTTTTAGCATTGAGGGTGATGTCTGATTTACCTCAAGAAGTTCCAGCTGCCTTTCAACTCGTGTGACTTGACTGTCACTTAATTTTTGTGCGTTTGGCAACTGGACTAGGTTCCTCTCAGAGGCGGTCCTTTTGCTTCTGTCACAACAAGCTAATAAGTGTGTGAGCGGCTAACAGCTTGTGCCGACCACACTTGGGTACATGGCTCCAAAGGTCAAGCATTGGTGGTTCAGTGGTAGAATTCTCGCCTGCCACGCGGGAGACCAGGTTCCGATTCCCGGCCAATGCAAGGGCTTTGATCTGTTGTGCCAGAAATGAGCTTGTTTTTTTTTTTTTTAGCATTGAGGGTGATGTCTGAGTTACCTGAAGAAGCTCCAGCTGCCTTTCAACTCGTGTGACTTGACTGTCACTTAATTTTTGTGCGTTTGGCAACTGGACTAGGATCCTCTAACAGGCAGTCCTTTTGCATCTGTCACAACAAGCTAATAAGTGTGTGAGCGGCTGTGTGAGCGCGCTAACAGCTTGTGCCGACCACACTTGGGTACATGGCTCCAAAGGTCAAGCATTGGTGGTTCAGTGGTAGAATTCTCGCCTGCCACGCGGAGAGACCCGGGTTCGATTCCCGGCCAATGCAAGGGCTTTGATCTGTTGTGCCAGAAATGAGGGTGTTTTTTTTAGCATTGAGGGTGATGTCTGAGTTACCTGAAGAAGCTCCAGCTGCCTTTCAACTCGTGTGTGACTTGACTGTCACTTAATTTTTGTGCGTTTGGCAACTGGACTAGGATCCTCTAACAGGCAGTCCTTTTGCATCTGTCACAACAAGCTAATAAGTGTGTGAGCGGCTGTGTGACGCTGTGCCAGCTTGTGCCGACCACACTTGGGTACATGGCTCCAAAGGTCAAGCATTGGTGGTTCAGTGGTAGAATTCTCGCCTGCCACGCGGGAGACCTGGGTCCGATTCCCGGCCAATGCAAGGGCTTTGATCTGTTGTGCCAGAAATGAGGGTGTTTTTTTTTTTATTGAGGGTGATGTCTGATTTACCTCAAGAAGTTCCAGCTGCCTTTCAACTCGTGTGACTTGACTGTCACTTAATTTTTGTGCGTTTGGCAACTGGACTAGGATCCTCTAACAGGCAGTCCTTTTGCATCTGTCACAACAAGCTAATAAGTGTGTGAGCGGCTGTGTGAGCGGCTAACAGCTTGTGCCGACCACACTTGGGTACATGGCTCCAAAGGTCAAGCATTGGTGGTTCAGTGGTAGAATTCTCGCCTGCCACGCGGGAGACCCGGGTCGATTCCCGCCAATGCAAGGGCTTTGATCTGTTGTGCCAGAAATGAGGGTGTTTCTTTTTTTAGCATTGAGGGTGATGTCTGAGTTACCTGAAGAAGCTCCAGCTGCCTTTCAACTCGTGTGACTTGACTGTCACTTAATTTTTGTGCGTTTGGCAACTGGACTGCATTCTTCTCAGAGGCGGTCCTTTTGCTTCTGTCACAACAAGCTAATAAGTGTGTGAGCGGCTAACAGCTTGTGCCGACCACACTTGGGTACATGGCTCCAAAGGTCAAGCATTGGTGGTTCAGTGGTAGAATTCTCGCCTGCCACGCGGGAGACCCGGGTCCGATTCCCGGCCAATGCAAGGGCTTTGATCTGTTGTGCCAGAAATGAGCTTGTTTTTTTTTTTTTTAGCATTGAGGGTGATGTCTGAGTTACCTGAAGAAGCTCCAGCTGCCTTTCAACTCGTGTGACTTGACTGTCACTTAATTTTTGTGCGTTTGGCAACTGGACTAGGATCCTCTAACAGGCAGTCCTTTTGCATCTGTCACAACAAGCTAATAAGTGTGTGAGCGGCTGTGTGAGCGGCTAACAGCTTGTGCCGACCACACTTGGGTACATGGCTCCAAAGGTCAAGCATTGGTGGTTCAGTGGTAGAATTCTCGCCTGCCACGCGGGAGGTCTGGGTTCGATTCCCGGCCAATGCAAGGGCTTTGATCTGTTGCACCAGAAATGAGGCTGTTATTTTTAGCATTGAGGGTATTGTCTGAGTTACCTGAAGAAGCTCCAGCTGCCTTTCAACTCGTGTGACTTGACTGTCACTTAATTTTTGTGCGTTTGGCAACTGGACTAGGATCCTCTAACATGCAGTCCTTTTGCATCTGTCACAACAAGCTAATAAGTGTGTGAGTTGTGTGAGCGGCTAACAGCTTGTGCCGACCACACTTGGGCACATCACTCTGAATGGCAAGCATTGGTGGTTCAGTGGTAGAATTCTCGCTTCCCACGCGGGAGACATGGGTCGGATTCCCGGCCAATGCAAGGGCTTTGATCTGTTGTGCCAAAAATGAAGGTGTTTCTCTTTTTAGCATTGAGGGTGATGTCTGATTTACCTCAAGAAGTTCCAGCTGCCTTTCAACTCGTGTGACTTGACTGTCACTTAATTTTTGTGCGTTTGGCAACTGGACTAGGATCCTCTAACAGGCAGTCCTTTTGCTTCTGTCACAACAAGCTAATAAGTGTGTGAGCGGCTGTGTGAGCGGCTAACAGCTTGTGCCGACCACACTTGGGTACATGGCTCCAAAGGTCAAGCATTGGTGGTTCAGTGGTAGAATTCTCGCCTGCCACGCGGGAGACCCGGTCCGATTCCCGGCCAATGCAAGGGCTTTGATCTGTTGTGCCAGAAATGAGCTTGTTTTTTTTTTTTTTAGCATTGAGGGTGATGTCTGAGTTACCTGAAGAAGCTCCAGCTGCCTTTCAACTCGTGTGACTTGACTGTCACTTAATTTTTGTGCGTTTGGCAACTGGACTAGGATCCTCTAACAGGCAGTCCTTTTGCATCTGTCACAACAAGCTAATAAGTGTGTGAGCGGCTAACAGCTTGTGCCGACCACACTTGGGTACATGGCTCCAAAGGTCAAGCATTGGTGGTTCAGTGGTAGAATTCTCGCCTGCCACGCGGGAGGCCCGGGTTCGATTCCCGGCCAATGCAAGGGCTTTGATCTGTTGTGCCAAAAATGAAGGTGTTTCTCTTTTTAGCATTGAGGGTGATGTCTGAGTTACCTCAAGAAGTTCCAGCTGCCTTTCAACTCGTGTGACTTGACTGTCACTTAATTTTTGTGCGTTTGGCAACTGGACTAGGTTCCTCTCAGAGGCGGTCCTTTTGCTTCTGTCACAACAAGCTAATAAGTGTGTGTGTGTGCTAACAGCTTGTGCCGACCACACTTGGGTACATGGCTCCAAAGGTCAAGCATTGGTGGTTCAGTGGTAGAATTCTCGCCTGCCACGCAGGAGACCCGGGTCCGATTCCCGGCCAATGCAAGGGCTTTGATCTGTTGTGCCAGAAATGAGCTTGTTTTTTTTTTTTAGCATTGAGGGTGATGTCTGAGTTACCTGAAGAAGCTCCAGCTGCCTTTCAACTCGTGTGACTTGACTGTCACTTAATTTTTGTGCGTTTGGCAACTGGACTAGGATCCTCTAACAGGCAGTCCTTTTGCATCTGTCACAACAAGCTAATAAGTGTGTGAGCGGCTGTGTGAGCGGCTAACAGCTTGTGCCGACCACACTTGGGTACATGGCTCCAAAGGTCAAGCATTGGTGGTTCAGTGGTAGAATTCTCGCCTGCCACGCACGAGAGGCCTGGGTTCGATTCCCGCCAATGCAAGGGCTTTGATCTGTTGTTGCACCAGAAATGAGGCTGTTATTTTTAGCATTGAGGGTAATGTCTGAGTTACCTGAAGAAGCTCCAGCTGCCTTTCAACTCGTGTGACTTGACTGTCACTTAATTTTTGTGCGTTTGGCAACCCGACTGCGTTCTCTCAGAGGCGGTCCTTTTGCATCTGTCACAACAAGCTAATAAGTGTGTGAGCGGCTGTGTGAGCGGCTAACAGCTTGTGCCGACCACACTTGGGTACATGGCTCCAAAGGTCAAGCATTGGTGGTTCAGTGGTAGAATTCTCGCCTGCCACGCGGGAGACCCGGGTCCGATTCCCGGCCAATGCAAGGGCTTTGATCTGTTGTGCCAAAAATGAGCTTGGTGTTTTTTTTTTTTTTAGCATTGAGGGTGATGTCTGATTTACCTCAAGAAGTTCCAGCTGCCTTTCAACTCGTGTGACTTGACTGTCACTTAATTTTTGTGCGTTTGGCAACTGGACTAGGATCCTCTCACAGGCGGTCCTTTTGCTTCTGTCACAACAAGCTAATAAGTGTGTGAGCGGCTGTGTGAGCGGCTAACAGCTTGTGCCGACCACACTTGGGTACATGGCTCCAAAGGTCAAGCATTGGTGGTTCAGTGGTAGAATTCTCGCCTGCCACGCGGGAGACCCGGGTCCGATTCCCGGCCAATGCAAGGGCTTTGATCTGTTGTGCCAGAAATGAGCTTGTTTTTTTTTTTAGCATTGAGGGTGATGTCTGAGTTACCTGAAGAAGCTCCAGCTGCCTTTCAACTCGTGTGACTTGACTGTCACTTAATTTTTGTGCGTTTGGCAACTGGACTAGGATCCTCTAACAGGCAGTCCTTTTGCATCTGTCACAACAAGCTAATAAGTGTGTGAGCGGCTAACAGCTTGTGCCGACCACACTTGGGCACATGGCTCTGAATGTCAAGCATTGGTGGTTCAGTGGTAGAATTCTCGCTTCCCACGCGAGAGACCTGGTCCGATTCCCGGCCAATGCAAGGGCTTTGATCTGTTGTGCCAGAAATGAGGGTGTTTATCTTTTTAGCATTGAGGGTGATGTCTGATTTACCTGAAGAAGCTCCAGCTGCCTTTCAACTCGTGTGACTTGACTGTAACTTAATTTTTGTGCGTTTGGCAACCCGACTGCGTTCTTCTCAGAGGCGGTCCTTTTGCTTCTGTCACAACAAGCTAATAAGTGTGTGAGCGGCTGTGTGAGCGGCTAACAGCTTGTGCCGACCACACTTGGGTACATGGCTCCAAAGGTCAAGCATTGGTGGTTCAGTGGTAGAATTCTCGCCTGCCACGCGGGAGACCCGGGTCCGATTCCCGGCCAATGCAAGGGCTTTGATCTGTTGTGCCAGAAATGAGGTGTTTTTTTTTTTTTTAGCATTGAGGGTGATGTCTGAGTTACCTGAAGAAGCTCCAGCTGCCTTTCAACTCGTGTGACTTGACTGTCACTTAATTTTTGTGCGTTTGGCAACTGGACTAGGATCCTCTAACAGGCAGTCCCTTTTGCATCTGTCACAACAAGCTAATAAGTGTGTGAGCGGCTGTGTGAGCGGCTAACAGCTTGTGCCGACCACACTTGGGTACATGGCTCCAAAATGTCAAGCATTGGTGGTTCAGTGGTAGAATTCTCGCCTGCCACGCGGAGAGACCGGGTCCGATTCCCGCCAATGCAAGGGCTTTGATCTGTTGTGCCAGAAATGAAGGTGTTTTTTTTTTAGCATTGAGGGTGATGTCTGATTTACCTGAAGAAGCTCCAGCTGCCTTTCAACTCGTGTGACTTGACTGTCACTTAATTTTTGTGCGTTTGGCAACTGGACTAGGTTCCTCTCAGAGGCGGTCCTTTTGCTTCTGTCACAACAAGCTAATAAGTGTGTGAGCGGCTGTGTGAGCGGCTAACAGCTTGTGCCGACCACACTTGGGTACATGGCTCCAAAGGTCAAGCATTGGTGGTTCAGTGGTAGAATTCTCGCCTGCCACGCGAGAGACCCGGGTTCCGATTCCCGGCCAATGCAAGGGCTTTGATCTGTTGTGCCAGAAATGAGCTTGTTTTTTTTTTAGCATTGAGGGTGATGTCTGAGTTACCTGAAGAAGCTCCAGCTGCCTTTCAACTCGTGTGACTTGACTGTCACTTAATTTTTGTGCGTTTGGCAACTGGACTAGGATCCTCTAACAGGCAGTCCTTTTGCATCTGTCACAACAAGCTAATAAGTGTGTGAGCGGCTGTGTGAGCGGCTAACAGCTTGTGCCGACCACACTTGGGTACATGGCTCCAAAGGTCAAGCATTGGTGGTTCAGTGGTAGAATTCTCGCCTGCCACGCGGGAGACCTGGGTCCGATTCCCGGCCAATGCAAGGGCTTTGATCTGTTGTGCCAGAAATGAGGGTGTTTTTTTTTTTAGCATTGAGGGTGATGTCTGAGTTACCTGAAGAAGCTCCAGCTGCCTTTCAACTCGTGTGACTTGACTGTCACTTAATTTTTGTGCGCGTTTGGCAACTGGACTAGGATCCTCTGGCAGTCCTTTTTGCATCTGTCACAACAAGCTAATAAGTGTGTGAGCGGCTGTGTGAGCGGCTAACAGCTTGTGCCGACCACACTTGGGTACATGGCTCCAAAGGTCAAGCATTGGTGGTTCAGTGGTAGAATTCTCGCCTGCCACGCGGGAGAGACCCGGGTCGATTCCCGGCCAATGCAAGGGCTTTGATCTGTTGTGCCAGAAATGAGGCTGTTATTTTTAGCATTGAGGGTGATGTCTGAGTTACCTGAAGAAGCTCCAGCTGCCTTTCAACTCGTGTGACTTGACTGTCACTTAATTTTTGTGCGTTTGGCAACTGGACTAGGATCCTCTAACAGGCAGTCCTTTTGCATCTGTCACAACAAGCTAATAAGTGTGTGAGCGGCTGTGTGAGCGGCTAACAGCTTGTGCCGACCACACTTGGGTACATGGCTCCAAAGGTCAAGCATTGGTGGTTCAGTGGTAGAATTCTCGCCTGCCACGCGGGAGACCCGGGTCCGATTCCCGGCCAATGCAAGGGCTTTGATCTGTTGTGCCAAAATGAAGGTGTTTCTCTTTTTAGCATTGAGGGTGATGTCTGATTTACCTCAAGAAGTTCCAGCTGCCTTTCAACTCGTGTGACTTGACTGTCACTTAATTTTTGTGCGTTTGGCAACTGGACTAGGATCCTCTAACAGGCAGTCCTTTTGCTTCTGTCACAACAAGCTAATAAGTGTGTGAGCGGCTGTGTGAGCGGCTAACAGCTTGTGCCGACCACACTTGGGTACATGGCTCCAAAGGTCAAGCATTGGTGGTTCAGTGGTAGAATTCTCGCCTGCCACGCGGGAGACCCGGGTCGATTCCCGCCAATGCAAGGGCTTTGATCTGTTGTGCCAGAAATGAGCTTGTTTTTTTTTTTTTAGCATTGAGGGTGATGTCTGAGTTACCTGAAGAAGCTCCAGCTGCCTTTCAACTCGTGTGACTTGACTGTCACTTAATTTTTGTGCGTTTGGCAACTGGACTAGGATCCTCTAACAGGCAGTCCTTTTGCATCTGTCACAACAAGCTAATAAGTGTGTGAGTGTGAGCTAACAGCTTGTGCCGACCACACTTGGGCACATCACTCTGAATGGCAAGCATTGGTGGTTCAGTGGTAGAATTCTCGCTTCCCACGCGGGAGACCTGGGTCCGATTCCCGGCCAATGCAAGGGCTTTGATCTGTTGTGCCAGAAATGAGGGTGTTTCTCTTTTTAGCATTGAGGGTGATGTCTGATTTACCTGAAGAAGCTCCAGCTGCCTTTCAACTCGTGTGACTTGACTGTCACTTAATTTTTGTGCGTTTGGCAACCCGACTGCGTTCTTCTCAGAGGCGGTCCTTTTGCTTCTGTCACAACAAGCTAATAAGTGTGTGAGCGGCTGTGTGAGCGGCTAACAGCTTGTGCCGACCACACTTGGGTACATGGCTCCAAAGGTCAAGCATTGGTGGTTCAGTGGTAGAATTCTCGCCTGCCACGCGGGAGACCCGAGTCCGATTCCCGGCCAATGCAAGGGCTTTGATCTGTTGTGCCAAAAATGAAGGTGTTTCTCTTTTTAGCATTGAGGGTGATGTCTGATTTACCTGAAGAAGCTCCAGCTGCCTTTCAACTCGTGTGACTTGACTGTCACTTAATTTTTGTGCGCGTTTGGCAACTGGACTAGGATCCTCTAACAGGCAGTCCTTTTGCATCTGTCACAACAAGCTAATAAGTGTGTGAGCGGCTGTGTGAGCGGCTAACAGCTTGTGCCGACCACACTTGGGTACATGGCTCCAAAGGTCAAGCATTGGTGGTTCAGTGGTAGAATTCTCGCCTGCCACGCGGGAGACCCGGGTCGATTCCCGGCCAATGCAAGGGCTTTGATCTGTTGTGCCAAAAATGAAGGTGTTTCTCTTTTTAGCATTGAGGGTGATGTCTGATTTACCTCAAGAAGTTCCAGCTGCCTTTCAACTCGTGTGACTTGACTGTCACTTAATTTTTGTGCGTTTGGCAACTGGACTAGGTTCCTCTCAGAGGCGGTCCTTTTCCTTCTGTCACAACAAGCTAATAAGTGTGTGAGCGGCTGTGTGAGCGGCTAACAGCTTGTGCCGACCACACTTGGGTACATGGCTCCAAAGGTCAAGCATTGGTGGTTCAGTGGTACAATTCTCGCCTGCCACGCGAGAGACCAGGTTCCGATTCCCGGCCAATGCAAGGGCTTTGATCTGTTGTGCCAGAAATGAGCTGAGGTTTTTTTTTTTTTTTTAGCATTGAGGGTGATGTCTGAGTTACCTGAAGAAGCTCCAGCTGCCTTTCAACTCGTGTGACTTGACTGTCACTTAATTTTTGTGCGTTTGGCAACTGGACTAGGATCCTCTAACAGGCAGTCCTTTTGCATCTGTCACAACAAGCTAATAAGTGTGTGAGCGGCTGTGTGAGCGGCTAACAGCTTGTGCCGACCACACTTGGGTACATGGCTCCAAAGGTCAAGCATTGGTGGTTCAGTGGTAGAATTCTCGCCTGCCACGCGGGAGGCCCGGGTTCGATTCCCGGCCAATGCAAGGGCTTTGATCTGTTGTGCCAAAAATGAAGGTGTTTCTCTTTTTAGCATTGAGGGTGATGTCTGATTTACCTCAAGAAGTTCCAGCTGCCTTTCAACTCGTGTGACTTGACTGTCACTTAATTTTTGTGCGTTTGGCAACTGGACTAGGTTCCTCTCAGAGGCGGTCCTTTTGCTTCTGTCACAACAAGCTAATAAGTGTGTGAGCGGCTGTGTGAGCGGCTAACAGCTTGTGCCGACCACACTTGGGTACATGGCTCCAAAGGTCAAGCATTGGTGGTTCAGTGGTAGAATTCTCGCCTGCCACGCGGGAGACCCGGGTCCGATTCCCGGCCAATGCAAGGGCTTTGATCTGTTGTGCCAGAAATGAGCTTGTTTTTTTTTTTTTTTAGCATTGAGGGTGATGTCTGAGTTACCTGAAGAAGCTCCAGCTGCCTTTCAACTCGTGTGACTTGACTGTCACTTAATTTTTTTTGCGTTTGGCAACTGGACTAGGATCCTCTAACAGGCAGTCCTTTTGCATCTGTCACAACAAGCTAATAAGTGTGTGAGCGGCTGTGTGAGCGGCTAACAGCTTGTGCCGACCACACTTGGGTACATGGCTCCAAAGGTCAAGCATTGGTGGTTCAGTGGTAGAATTCTCGCCTGCCACGCGGGAGGCCTCTGGGTTCGATTCCCGGCCAATGCAAGGGCTTTGATCTGTTGTGCCAGAAATGAGGCTGTTATTTTTTTTAGCATTGAGGGTGATGTCTGAGTTACCTGAAGAAGCTCCAGCTGCCTTTCAACTCGTGTGACTTGACTGTCACTTAATTTTTGTGCGTTTGGCAACTGGACTAGGTTCTTCTCAGAGGCGGTCCTTTTGCTTCTGTCACAACAAGCTAATAAGTGTGTGAGCGGCTGTGTGAGCTTGTGCCGACCACACTTGGGTACATGGCTCCAAAGGTCAAGCATTGGTGGTTCAGTGGTAGAATTCTCGCCTGCCACGCGGGAGACCCGGGTCCGATTCCCGGCCAATGCAAGGGCTTTGATCTGTTGTGCCAGAAATGAGCTTGTTTTTTTTTTTTTAGCATTGAGGGTGATGTCTGATTTACCTGAAGAAGCTCCAGCTGCCTTTCAACTCGTGTGACTTGACTGTCACTTAATTTTTGTGCGTTTGGCAACTGGACTAGGATCCTCTAACAGGCAGTCCTTTTGCATCTGTCACAACAAGCTAATAAGTGTGTGAGCGGCTGTGTGTGAGCGGCTAACAGCTTGTGCCGACCACACTTGGGTACATGGCTCCAAAGGTCAAGCATTGGTGGTTCAGTGGTAGAATTCTCGCCTGCCACGCGGGAGGCCCGGGTTCGATTCCCGGCCAATGCAAGGGCTTTGATCTGTTGCACCAGAAATGAGGCTGTTTTCTTTTTAGCATTGAGGGTATTGTCTGAGTTACCTGAAGAAGCTCCAGCTGCCTTTCAACTCGTGTGACTTGACTGTCACTTAATTTTTGTGCGTTTGGCAACCCGACTGCGTTCTTCTCAGAGGCGGTCCTTTTGCTTCTGTCACAACAAGCTAATAAGTGTGTGAGCGGCTGTGTGAGCGGCTAACAGCTTGTGCCGACCACACTTGGGTACATGGCTCCAAAGGTCAAGCATTGGTGGTTCAGTGGTAGAATTCTCGCCTGCCACGCGGGAGACCCGGGTCGATTCCCGGCCAATGCAAGGGCTTTGATCTGTTGTGCCAAAAATGAAGGTGTTTCTCTTTTTAGCATTGAGGGTGATGTCTGATTTACCTCAAGAAGTTCCAGCTGCCTTTCAACTCGTGTGACTTGACTGTCACTTAATTTTTGTGCGTTTGGCAACTGGACTAGGATCCTCTAACAGGCAGTCCTTTTTTTGCTTCTGTCACAACAAGCTAATAAGTGTGTGAGCGGCTGTGTGAGCGGCTAACAGCTTGTGCCGACCACACTTGGGTACATGGCTCCAAAGGTCAAGCATTGGTGGTTCAGTGGTAGAATTCTCGCCTGCCACGCGGGAGACCCGGGTCCGATTCCCGGCCAATGCAAGGGCTTTGATCTGTTGTGCCAGAAATGAGCTTGTTTTTTTTTTTTAGCATTGAGGGTGATGTCTGAGTTACCTGAAGAAGCTCCAGCTGCCTTTCAACTCGTGTGACTTGACTGTCACTTAATTTTTGTGCGTTTGGCAACTGGACTAGGATCCTCTAACAGGCAGTCCTTTTGCATCTGTCACAACAAGCTAATAAGTGTGTGAGTGGCTAACAGCTTGTGCCGACCACACTTGGGCACATCACTCTGAATGGCAAGCATTGGTGGTTCAGTGGTAGAATTCTCGCTTCCCACGCGGGAGACCTGGGTCCGATTCCCGGCCAATGCAAGGGCTTTGATCTGTTGTGCCAGAAATGAGGGTGTTTATCTTTTTAGCATTGAGGGTGATGTCTGATTTACCTGAAGAAGCTCCAGCTGCCTTTCAACTCGTGTGACTTGACTGTCACTTAATTTTTGTGCGTTTGGCAACCCGACTGCGTTCTTCTCAGAGGCGGTCCTTTTGCTTCTGTCACAACAAGCTAATAAGTGTGTGAGCGGCTGTGTGAGCGGCTAACAGCTTGTGCCGACCACACTTGGGTACATGGCTCCAAAGGTCAAGCATTGGTGGTTCAGTGGTAGAATTCTCGCCTGCCACGCGGAGACCCGGGTCCGATTCCCGCCAATGCAAGGGCTTTGATCTGTTGTGCCAAAAATGAAGCTGTTTTTTTTTTTTTATTGAGGGGTGATGTCTGAGTTACCTGAAGAAGCTCCAGCTGCCTTTCAACTCGTGTGACTTGACTGTCACTTAATTTTTGTGCGTTTGGCAACTGGACTAGGATCCTCTAACAGGCAGTCCTTTTGCATCTGTCACAACAAGCTAATAAGTGTGTGAGCGGCTAACAGCTTGTGCCGACCACACTTGGGTACATGGCTCCAAAGGTCAAGCATTGGTGGTTCAAGTGGTAGAATTCTCGCTTCCCACGCGGGAGACCTGGGTCGGATTCCCGGCCAATGCAAGGGCTTTGATCTGTTGTGCCAAAAATGAAGGTGTTTCTCTTTTTAGCATTGAGGGTGATGTCTGATTTACCTCAAGAAGTTCCAGCTGCCTTTCAACTTGTGTGACTTGACTGTCACTTATTTTTTGTGCGTTTGGCAACTGGACTAGGTTCCTCTCAGAGGCGGTCCTTTTGCTCTGTGTCACAACAAGCTAATAAGTGTGTGAGCGGCTAACAGCTTGTGCCGACCACACTTGGGTACATGGCTCCAAAGGTCAAGCATTGGTGGTTCAGTGGTAGAATTCTCGCCTGCCACGCGGGAGACCAGGTTCCGATTCCCGGCCAATGCAAGGGCTTTGATCTGTTGTGCCAGAAATGAGCTTGTTTTTTTTTTTTTTTAGCATTGAGGGTGATGTCTGAGTTACCTGAAGAAGCTCCAGCTGCCTTTCAACTCGTGTGACTTGACTGACTGTCACTTAATTTTTGTGCGTTTGGCAACTGGACTAGGATCCTCTAACAGGCAGTCCTTTTGCATCTGTCACAACAAGCTAATAAGTGTGTGAGCGGCTGTGTGAGCGGCTAACAGCTTGTGCCGACCACACTTGGGTACATGGCTCCAAAGGTCAAGCATTGGTGGTTCAGTGGTAGAATTCTCGCCTGCCACGCGGGAGGCCTGGGTTCGATTCCCGGCCAATGCAAGGGCTTTGATCTGTTGTGCCAGAAATGAGGTTGTTCTTTTTTTTTAGCATTGAGGGTGATGTCTGAGTTACCTGAAGAAGCTCCAGCTGCCTTTCAACTCGTGTGACTTGACTGTCACTTAATTTTTGTGCGTTTGGCAACTGGACTAGGATCCTCTAACAGGCAGTCCTTTTGCATCTGTCACAACAAGCTAATAAGTGTGTGAGCGGCTGTGTGAGCGGCTAACAGCTTGTGCCGACCACACTTGGGTACATGGCTCCAAAGGTCAAGCATTGGTGGTTCAGTGGTAGAATTCTCGCCTGCCACGCGGGAGACCCGGGTCCGATTCCCGGCCAATGCAAGGGCTTTGATCTGTTGTGCCAGAAATGAGGGTGTTTCTCTTTTTAGCATTGAGGGTGATGTCTGAGTTACCTGAAGAAGCTCCAGCTGCCTTTCAACTCGTGTGACTTGACTGTCACTTAATTTTTGTGCGTTTGGCAACTGGACTAGGATCCTCTAACAGGCAGTCCTTTTGCATCTGTCACAACAAGCTAATAAGTGTGTGAGCGGCTGTGTGAGCGGCTAACAGCTTGTGCCGACCACACTTGGGTACATGGCTCCAAAGGTCAAGCATTGGTGGTTCAGTGGTAGAATTCTCGCCTGCCACGCGGGAGACCCGGGTCGATTCCCGGCCAATGCAAGGGCTTTGATCTGTTGTGCCAGAAATGAGGCTGTTATTTTTTTTTTTAGCATTGAGGGTGATGTCTGAGTTACCTGAAGAAGCTCCAGCTGCCTTTCAACTCGTGTGACTTGACTGTCACTTAATTTTTGTGCGTTTGGCAACTGGACTAGGTTCCTCTCACAGGCAGTCCTTTTGCATCTGTCACAACAAGCTAATAAGTGTGTGAGCGGCTGTGTGAGCGGCTAACAGCTTGTGCCGACCACACTTGGGTACATGGCTCCAAAGGTCAAGCATTGGTGGTTCAGTGGTAGAATTCTCGCCTGCCACGCTGGAGACCCGGGTCGATTCCCGGCCAATGCAAGGGCTTTGATCTGTTGTGCCAGAAATGAGCTTGTTTTTTTTTAGCATTGATTGGGGTGATGTCTGAGTTACCTGAAGAAGCTCCAGCTGCCTTTCAACTCGTGTGACTTGACTGTCACTTAATTTTTGTGCGTTTGGCAACTGGACTAGGATCCTCTAACAGGCAGTCCTTTTGCATCTGTCACAACAAGCTAATAAGTGTGTGAGCGGCTGTGTGAGCGGCTAACAGCTTGTGCCGACCACACTTGGGTACATGGCTCTCCAGGTCAAGCATTGGTGGTTCAGTGGTAGAATTCTCGCCTGCCACGCGGGAGACCTGGGTTCGATTCCCGGCCAATGCAAGGGCTTTGATCTGTTGTGCCAGAAATGAGGCTGTTTTTTTTTTTAGCATTGAGGGTGATGTCTGAGTTACCTGAAGAAGCTCCAGCTGCCTTTCAACTCGTGTGACTTGACTGTCACTTAATTTTTGTGCGTTTGGCAACTGGACTAGGATCCTCTCACAGGCAGTCCTTTTGCATCTGTCACAACAAGCTAATAAGTGTGTGAGCGAGCTGTGTGAGCGGCTAACAGCTTGTGCCGACCACACTTGGGTACATGGCTCCAAAGGTCAAGCATTGGTGGTTCAGTGGTAGAATTCTCGCCTGCCACGCGGGAGACCCGGGTCCGATTCCCGCCAATGCAAGGGCTTTGATCTGTTGTGCCAAAAATGAGGGTGTTTTTTTTTTTAGCATTGAGGGTGATGTCTGATTTACCTGAAGAAGCTCCAGGCCTTTCAACTCGTGTGACTTGACTGTCACTTAATTTTTGTGCGTTTGGCAACTGGACTAGGATCCTCTCACAGGCAGTCCTTTTGCATCTGTCACAACAAGCTAATAAGTGTGTGAGTGTGAGCTAACAACAGCTTGTGCCGACCACACTTGGGTACATGGCTCCAAAGGTCAAGCATTGGTGGTTCAGTGGTAGAATTCTCGCCTGCCACGCAGGAGACCCGGGTCCGATTCCCGGCCAATGCAAGGGCTTTGATCTGTTGTGCCAGAAATGAGCTTGTTTTTTTTTTTAGCATTGAGGGTGATGTCTGAGTTACCTGAAGAAGCTCCAGCTGCCTTTCAACTCGTGTGACTTGACTGTCACTTAATTTTTGTGCGTTTGGCAACTGGACTAGGATCCTCTAACAGGCAGTCCTTTGCATCTGTCACAACAAGCTAATAAGTGTGAGCGGCTGTGTGAGCGGCTAACAGCTTGTGCCGACCACACTTGGGTACATGGCTCCAAAGGTCAAGCATTGGTGGTTCAGTGGTAGAATTCTCGCCTGCCACGCGGGAGACCCGGGTCCGATTCCCGGCCAATGCAAGGGCTTTGATCTGTTGTGCCAAAAATGAAGGTGTTTCTCTTTTTAGCATTGAGGGTGATGTCTGATTTACCTCAAGAAGTTCCAGCTGCCTTTCAACTTGTGTGACTTGACTGTCACTTATTTTTTGTGCGTTTGGCAACTGGACTAGGTTCCTCTCAGAGGCGGTCCTTTTGCTTCTGTCACAACAAGCTAATAAGTGTGTGAGCGGCTAACAGCTTGTGCCGACCACACTTGGGTACATGGCTCCAAAGGTCAAGCATTGGTGGTTCAGTGGTAGAATTCTCGCCTGCCACGCGGGAGACCCGGGTCCGATTCCCAATGCCAATGCAAGGGCTTTGATCTGTTGTGCCAGAAATGAGCTTGTTTTTTTTTTAGCATTGAGGGTGATGTCTGAGTTACCTGAAGAAGCTCCAGCTGCTTTTCAACTCGTGTGACTTGACTGTCACTTAATTTTTGTGCGTTTGGCAACTGGACTAGGATCCTCTAACAGGCAGTCCTTTTGCATCTGTCACAACAAGCTAATAAGTGTGTGAGCGGCTGTGTGAGCGGCTAACAGCTTGTGCCGACCACACTTGGGTACATGGCTCCAAAGGTCAAGCATTGGTGGTTCAGTGGTAGAATTCTCGCCTGCCACGCGGAGGCCTGGGTTCGATTCCCGGCCAATGCAAGGGCTTTGATCTGTTGTGCCAGAAATGAGGCTGTTTTTTTTTTTAGCATTGAGGGTGATGTCTGAGTTACCTGAAGAAGCTCCAGCTGCCTTTCAACTCGTGTGACTTGACTGTCACTTAATTTTTGTGCGTTTGGCAACTGGACTAGGATCCTCTCACAGGCAGTCCTTTTGCATCTGTCACAACAAGCTAATAAGTGTGTGAGGCTGTGAGCGGCTAACAGCTTGTGCCGACCACACTTGGGTACATGGCTCCAAGGTCAAGCATTGGTGGTTCAGTGGTAGAATTCTCGCCTGCCACGCGGGAGACCCGGGTCCGATTCCCGCCAATGCAAGGGCTTTGATCTGTTGCACCAGAAATGAGGCTGTTATTTTTAGCATTGAGGGTGATGTCTGAGTTACCTGAAGAAGCTCCAGCTGCCTTTCAACTCGTGTGACTTGACTGTCACTTAATTTTTGTGCGTTTGGCAACTGGACTAGGATCCTCTAACAGGCAGTCCTTTTGCATCTGTCACAACAAGCTAATAAGTGTGTGAGCGGCTGTGTGAGCGGCTAACAGCTTGTGCCGACCACACTTGGGTACATGGCTCCAATGGCAAGCATTGGTGGTTCAGTGGTAGAATTCTCGCTTCCCACGCGGGAGACATGGGTCGGATTCCCGGCCAATGCAAGGGCTTTGATCTGTTGTGCCAAAAATGAAGGTGTTTCTCTTTTTAGCATTGAGGGTGATATCTGATTTACCTCAAGAAGTTCCAGCTGCCTTTCAACTTGTGTGACTTGACTGTCACTTATTTTTTGTGCGTTTGGCAACTGGACTAGGTTCCTCTCAGAGGCGGTCCTTTTGCTTCTGTCACAACAAGCTAATAAGTGTGTGAGCGCTGTGTGAGCGGCTAACAGCTTGTGCCGACCACACTTGGGTACATGGCTCCAAAGGTCAAGCATTGGTGGTTCAGTGGTACAATTCTCGCCTGCCACGCGAGAAACCAGGTTCCGATTCCCGGCCAATGCAAGGGCTTTGATCTGTTGTGCCAGAAATGAGCTTGTTTTTTTTTTTTAGCATTGAGGGTGATGTCTGAGTTACCTGAAGAAGCTCCAGCTGCCTTTCAACTCGTGTGACTTGACTGTCACTTAATTTTTGTGCGTTTGGCAACTGGACTAGGATCCTCTAACAGGCAGTCCTTTTGCATCTGTCACAACAAGCTAATAAGTGTGTGAGCGGCTGTGTGAGCGGCTAACAGCTTGTGCCGACCACACTTGGTACATGGCTCCAAAGGTCAAGCATTGGTGGTTCAGTGGTAGAATTCTCGCCTGCCACGCGGGAGACCTGGGTTCGATTCCCGGCCAATGCAAGGGCTTTGATCTGTTGTGCCAAAAATGAAGGTGTTTCTCTTTTTAGCATTGAGGGTGATGTCTGATTTACCTCAAGAAGTTCCAGCTGCCTTTCAACTTGTGTGACTTGACTGTCACTTATTTTTTGTGCGTTTGGCAACTGGACTAGGTTCCTCTCAGAGGCGGTCCTTTTGCTTCTGTCACAACAAGCTAATAAGTGTGTGAGCGGCTAACAGCTTGTGCCGACCACACTTGGGTACATGGCTCCAAAGGTCAAGCATTGGTGGTTCAGTGGTAGAATTCTCGCCTGCCACGCGGAGACCCGGGTCCGATTCCCGGCCAATGCAAGGGCTTTGATCTGTTGTGCCAGAAATGAGCTTGTTTTTTTTTTTTTAGCATTGAGGGTGATGTCTGAGTTACCTGAAGAAGCTCCAGCTGCCTTTCAACTCGTGTGACTTGACTGTCACTTAATTTTTGTGCGTTTGGCAACTGGACTAGGATCCTCTAACAGGCAGTCCTTTTGCATCTGTCACAACAAGCTAATAAGTGTGTGAGCGGCTGTGTGAGCGGCTAACAGCTTGTGCCGACCACACTTGGGTACATGGCTCCAAAGGTCAAGCATTGGTGGTTCAGTGGTAGAATTCTCGCCTGCCACGCGGGAGGCCAGGGTTCGATTCCCGGCCAATGCAAGGGCTTTGATCTGTTGCACCAGAAATGAGGCTGTTATTTTTAGCATTGAGGGTATTGTCTGAGTTACCTGAAGAAGCTCCAGCTGCCTTTCAACTCGTGTGACTTGACTGTCACTTAATTTTTGTGTGTTTGGCAACTGGACTAGGTTCCTCTCAGAGGCGGTCCTTTTGCTTCTGTCACAACAAGCTAATAAGTGTGTGAGTGTGTGAGCGGCTAACAGCTTGTGCCGACCACACTTGGGTACATGGCTCCAAAGGTCAAGCATTGGTGGTTCAGTGGTAGAATTCTCGCCTGCCACGCGGGAGACCCGGGTCCGATTCCCGGCCAATGCAAGGGCTTTGATCTGTTGTGCCAGAAATGAGCTTGTTTTTTTTTTTAGCATTGAGGGTGATGTCTGATTTACCTGAAGAAGCTCCAGCTGCCTTTCAACTCGTGTGACTTGACTGTCACTTAATTTTTGTGCGTTTGGCAACTGGACTAGGATCCTCTAACAGGCAGTCCTTTTGCATCTGTCACAACAAGCTAATAAGTGTGTGAGCGGCTGTGTGAGCGGCTAACAGCTTGTGCCGACCACACTTGGGTACATGGCTCCAAAGGTCAAGCATTGGTGGTTCAGTGGTAGAATTCTCGCCTGCCACGCGGAGACCCGGGTTCGATTCCCGCCAATGCAAGGGCTTTGATCTGTTGTGCCAGAAATGAGGTTGTTTTTTTTTTAGCATTGAGGGTGATGTCTGAGTTACCTGAAGAAGCTCCAGTGCCTTTCAACTCGTGTGACTTGACTGTCACTTAATTTTTGTGCGTTTGGCAACTGGACTAGGATCCTCTAACAGGCAGTCCTTTTGCATCTGTCACAACAAGCTAATAAGTGTGTGAGCGGCTAACAGCTTGTGCCGACCACACTTGGGCACATCACTCTGAATGGCAAGCATTGGTGGTTCAGTGGTAGAATTCTCGCTTCCCACGCGGGAGACCTGGGTCCGATTCCCGGCCAATGCAAGGGCTTTGATCTGTTGTGCCAGAAATGAGGGTGTTTCTTTTTTTTAGCATTGAGGGTGATGTCTGATTTACCTGAAGAAGCTCCAGCTGCCTTTCAACTCGTGTGACTTGACTGTCACTTAATTTTTGTGCGTTTGGCAACTGGACTAGGATCCTCTCACAGGCAGTCCTTTTGCATCTGTCACAACAAGCTAATAAGTGTGTGAGCGGCTGTGTGAGCGGCTAACAGCTTGTGCCGACCACACTTGGGTACATGGCTCCAAAGGTCAAGCATTGGTGGTTCAGTGGTAGAATTCTCGCCTGCCACGCGGGAGGCCCGGGTTCGATTCCTGGCCAATGCAAGGGCTTTGATCTGTTGCACCAGAAATGAGGCTGTTATTTTTAGCATTGAGGGTATTGTCTGAGTTACCTGAAGAAGCTCCAGCTGCCTTTCAACTCGTGTGACTTGACTGTCACTTAATTTTTGTGTGTTTGGCAACTGGACTAGGTTCCTCTCAGAGGCGGTCCTTTTGCTTCTGTCACAACAAGCTAATAAGTGTGTGAGCGGCTGTGAGCTTGCTTGTGCCGACCACACTTGGGTACATGGCTCCAAAGGTCAAGCATTGGTGGTTCAGTGGTAGAATTCTCGCCTGCCACGCGGGAGACCCGGGTCCGATTCCCGGCCAATGCAAGGGCTTTGATCTGTTGTGCCAGAAATGAGGTTGTTTTTTTTTTTAGCATTGAGGGTGATGTCTGAGTTACCTGAAGAAGCTCCAGCTGCCTTTCAACTCGTGTGACTTGACTGTCACTTAATTTTTGTGCGTTTGGCAACTGGACTAGGATCCTCTAACAGGCAGTCCTTTTGCATCTGTCACAACAAGCTAATAAGTGTGTGAGCGGCTGTGTGAGCGGCTAACAGCTTGTGCCGACCACACTTGGGTACATGGCTCCAAAGGTCAAGCATTGGTGGTTCAGTGGTAGAATTCTCGCCTGCCACGCGGGAGGCCCGGGTTCGATTCCCGGCCAATGCAAGGGCTTTGATCTGTTGTGCCAAAAATGAATGTGTTTCTCTTTTTAGCATTGAGGGTGATGTCTGTTTTACCTCAAGAAGTTCCAGCTGCCTTTCAACTTGTGTGACTTGACTGTCACTTATTTTTTGTGCGTTTGGCAACTGGACTAGGTTCCTCTCAGAGGCGGTCCTTTTGCTTCTGTCACAACAAGCTAATAAGTGTGTGAGCGGCTAACAGCTAAGCATTGGTGGTTCAGTGGTAGAATTCTCGCCTGCCACGCGGGAGACCCGGGTCCGATTCCCGGCCAATGCAAGGGCTTTGATCTGTTGTGCCAGAAATGAGCTTGTTTTTTTTTAGCATTGAGGGTAATGTCTGAGTTACCTGAAGAAGCTTTGGTTAGGTTAGGGTTAGGAAGGTTAGGTTAGGTTAGGTTAGTTAGGGTTAGGGTTAGGGTTAGGGTTAGGTTAGGCAGGGTTAGGGTTAGGGTTAGAGGTTTAGGAGGTTAGGTTAGGTTAGGGTTAGGTTAGGTTAGGGGTTAGGTTAGGTTAGGTTAGGGTTAGGTTAGGGTTAGGTTAGGGTTAGGGTTAGGTTAGGTTAGGTTATAGGGATAAAAACGAATTTTGCACCCCCCCTCAAGTGCACCCCTGTATTTTTGCACCCTTAGGTCCTAGAGAGCTGAAATTTCATATATATATTTTAATTAGGCCACGCCCTGTCGATTGGGCGTGGTTTGGGGACTCTAGCACCAACAGGCACTGAGATATGATTGCACCCCCACCCCTAGGGTTGAGTTTCGCAGTTTTGTGTTTTGACTTGGGTGTGACTTGTGTTTTGACTTGGGTGGGACTTGTTTTTTGAGTTTGGTGGGTTGGACTTTGGTGGGTTGGACTTGTGTTTTGATTTGGGTGGGTGGGACTTGTGTTTGAGTTGGGTGTGACTTGTGTTTGAGTTGGGTGTGACTTGTGTTTTTGACTTGGGTGGGACTTGTGTTTGAGTTGGGTGGGTACTTGTGTTTTGGTTGGGTTAGACTTGTGTTTGAGTTGGGTTAGGTTAGGTTAGGGTTGGGTTAGGGTTGTGTTTTGATTAGGTTAGGGTTGTTATTGATAAAAACACTTTTGCACCCCCTCAAGTGGTGGGTACTTTTGTGTTTAGAGAGCTGAAATTTCGTGGATACTTGTGTTTTGGCCACGCCCTGTGATTGGGCATGGTTTGGGTTCTGCACCAACAGGCACTGAGACTATGTATTGCACCCCCTACCCTAGGGTTGAGTTTCATGATTTTGTGTTTTGACTTGGGTGTGACTTGTGTTTTGACTTGGGTGGGACTTGTTTTTTGAGTTTGGTGGGTTGGACTTGTGTTTTGATTTGGGTTGGGTGGGACTTGTGTTTTGAGTTGGGTGTGACTTGTGTTTGACTTGGGTTGGGACTTGTGTTTTGAGTTGGGTGGGACTTGTGTTTGAGTTGGGTTAGGGTTGGTTAGGAGTTGGGTTAGGGTTAGGTTGGGTTAGGTTGGTTAGGAGTTAGGTTAGAAGTTAAGGTTAGGGTTAGGTTAGGTTAGGGTTAGGGAGTTAGAGTTAGGTTAGGTTAGGTTAGGGTTAGAAGTTAGGTTTAGTTTAGGTTAGGTTAGAAGTTAGGGTTAGGTTAGGGTTAGGTTAGGTTAGGGTTAGGTTAGGGGTTAGGTTAGGTTAGGTTAGGTTAGGTTAGGTTAGGTTAGGTTAGGGTTAGGTTAGGTTAGGTTAGGGTTAGGAAGTTAGGTTAGGTTAGTTATAGGGATAAAAACGAATTTTGCACCCCCTCAAGTGCACCCCTGTATTTTTGCACCTTAGGTCCTAGAGAGCTGAAATTTCGTATATATACTAATTAGGCCACGCCCTGTCGATTGGGCGTGGTTTGGGACCTCTAGCACCAACAGGCACTGAGATATGGTATTGCACCCCCACCCCTAGGGTTGAGTTTCGCAGTTTTGTGTTTTGACTTGGGTGTGACTTGTGTTTTGACTTGGGTGGGACTTGTTTTTGAGTTTGGTGGGTTGGACTTTGGTGGGTTGGACTTGTGTTTTGATTTGGGTGGGTGGGACTTGTGTTGTGTTTGACTTGTGTTGACTGTGACTTGTGTTTGATTTGGGTTGGACTTGTGTTTTGACTTGGGTGGGACTTGTGTTTGAGTTGGGTGGGACTTGTGTTTTAACTTGGTGGGACTTGTGTTTTGACTTGGGTGTGTTTTGAACTTGTGTTTTGACTTGGGTGGGAACTTGTGTTTTGACTTGGGTGGTGGTAGGACTTGTGTTTGAGTTGGTGGGACTTGTGTCTTGATTTGGGTGGGACTTGGTGGGTGGGACTTGTGTTTGAGTTGGTGGGACTTGTGTTTGACTTGGTTGGGACCTGGGTGGGTGGGACATAGAATTTGGGTGGGTTGGACTTGAGTTTTGGGTGGGTGGGACTTGAGTTTGCAGTTTCCAGGGCTAGGTTAGGGGGACTGAAAATCCAGAGTCTGGGCCCTAAAGGGTCCAGGCCCGGTTATGTGTTTCTCCCAGTTTA
The DNA here is from genome assembly GCA_018749465.1 of Paracanthobrama guichenoti. Lineage (NCBI taxonomy): Eukaryota > Metazoa > Chordata > Actinopteri > Cypriniformes > Gobionidae > Paracanthobrama > Paracanthobrama guichenoti. The sequence continues at coordinate 121,236 of JAGHMJ010001547.1, forward strand.
GCAGTTCCAATGGGACCCCAAGCCAGCACAAAGAAGTTTGAGGTTAGAGAGCCAAAGCCACTCCATGTGTACTAACCCCACCCCATCAGTGAAGAGACAGAGTTGTTCCCATTGAAAAGGTAGGGTTCAAACCCAGCGGGCTGTGGGTACTTGGGTAGGTTTAGGCGGGTTGTGGGCGTCCGGTTAGGTTTTTTAAGGGGTTGGACCACCCTAAAGGTAGGGTCAGGGTGGGCTGTGCTGATATAACTTCATTTGCCCCCTCAAGTGCCCGGGTAGGTTTTAGACCGACTGGGGTGCTGAGATGTAGGTTTAGGGCGGGTTGTTAGGTTCCGGTTAGGTTAGTTAGGTTAGGTTAGGTTAGGTTAGGTTAGGGCACTGTTAGATAGGTTAGGGTTTGTTAGGTTAGGTTAGGGTTGAGGTTAGGTTAGGTTAGGTTTGAGGTTAGGTTAGGGTTAGGTTAGGTTAGGTTAGGTTAGGTTAGTTTTAGGAGTTAGGTTAGGTTAGGTTAGGTTAGGTTAGGTTAGGTTAGGACTTAGGGTATAGGGATAAAAACGAATTTTTGCACCCCCAAGTGCACCCCCTGTATTTTTGCACCCTTAGGTCCTAGAGAGCTGAAATTTCAGTATATACTAATTAGGCCACGCCCTGTCGATTGGGCATGGTTTGGGGCCTCTGCACCAACAGGCACTGAGATATGGTATTGCACCCCCTACCCTAGGGTGAGTTTCTCAGCAGTTTTGTGTTTTGTTTTGTGTTTTGACTTGGGTGTGACTTGTGTTTGACTTGGGTGGGACTTGTTTTTTGAGTTTGGTGGTTGGTTGGACTTGTGTTTTGATTTGGGTGGGTGGGACTTGTGTTTGAGTTGGGTGTGACTTGTGTTTTGAGTTGGGTGTGACTTGTGTTTTGACTTGGGTGGGACTTGTGTTTGAGTTGGGTTAGGTTAGGGTTAGGGGGTGACTTGTGTTTGGGTTAGGTTAGGTTAGGGTTAGAAGGTTGTTAGGTTAGGTTAGGGTTAGGACTAGTGTTAGGTTAGGGACTTAGGTTTAGTTTAGAGTTAGGTTTCTAGGTTAGAGGTTAGGTGGGTTAGAGTTAGTGTTAGGGTTAGGAGTTAGGTTAGGGTTAGGCTTAGGTTAGTGTTTTTAGGAAGAGGTTAGGTTAGGTTAGGGTTAGGGTTAGGTTAGGTTAGGTTAGGGTTAGGGTTAGTTAGGTTAGGTTAGGTTAGTTAGGTTAGGTTAGGTTAGGTTAGGTTAGGTTAGGGTTAGTTAGGTTAGGTTAGGTTAGGTTAGGGTTAGGGGTTAGGTTATAGGGATAAAAACGATTTTGCACCCCCTCAAGTGCACCCCTGTATTTTTGCACCCTTAGGTCCTAGAGAGCTGAAATTTCGTATATATACTAATAATAGGCCACGCCCTGTCGATTGGGCGTGGTTTGGGACCTCTAGCACCAACAGGCACTGAGATATGGTATTGCACCCCCTACCCCTAGGGTTGAGTTTCGCAGTTTTGTGTTTTGACTTGGGTGTGACTTGTGTTTTGACTTGGGTGGGACTTGTTTTTTGAGTTTGGTGGGTTGGACTTTGGTGGGTTGGACTTGTGTTTTGATTTGGGTGGGTGGGACTTGTGTTTGAGTTGGGTGTGACTTGTGTTTGATTTGGGTTGGACTTGTGTTTTGACTTGGGTGGGACTTGTGTTTGAGTTGGGTGGGACTTGTGTTTTAACTTGGTGGGACTTGTGTTTTGACTTGGGTGGAACTTGTGTTTTGACTTGGGTGGAACTTGTGTTTTGACTTGGGTGGGTAGGACTTGTGTTTGAGTTGGGTGGGACTTGTGTCTTGATTTGGGTGGGACTTGGTGGGTGGGACTTGTGTTTGAGTTGGGTGGGACTTGTGTTTGACTTGGTGGGACCTGTGGTGGGACATAGAATTTGGGTGGGTTGGACTTGAGTTTGGGTGGGTGGACTTGAGTTTTGCAGTTTCCAGGGCTAGGTTAGGGGACTGAAAATCCAGAGTTGGGCCCTAAAGGGTCCAGGTGGGACCCGGTGCACGTGTCCTTCTCCCAACTGGCCGTCTCAATGGGACCCCAAGCCAGCACAAAGACGAGGGTGAGCCAAAGCCACTCCATGTGTACTAACCCCACCCCATCAGTGAAAGAGACAGAGTTGTTCCCATTGAAAAAGGTAGGGTTCAAACCCAGCTTGGGCTGTGAGGTACTTGGGTAGGTTTAGGCGGGTTGTGGGCGTCCGGTTAGTTTAGAAGGGGGTTGGACCACCCTAAAGGTAGGGTCAGGGTGGGCTGTGAGTGCCCGGTTAGGTTTTAGGACTGGGGTGTGAGTGTAGGTTAGGGCGGGTGTGGAGTGTCGGGTTAGGGGTTAGGTTAGGTTAGGGTTTAGGTTAGGTTAGGTTAGGTTGGGTTAGGGTTAGGTTAGGTTAGGTTAGGTTAGGTTAGGTTAGGTTAGGGTTAGGGAAGAGGTTAGGTTAGGGTTAGGTTAGGTTAGGTTAGGTTAGGTTAGGTTAGGGTTAGGTTAGGTTAGGTTATAGGGATAAAAACGAATTTTGCACCCCCTCAAGTGCACCCCTGTATTTTTGCACCCTTAGGTCCTAGAGAGCTGAAATTTCTGATATATACTAACTAGGCCACGCCCTGTCGATTGGGCATGGTTTGGGGCCCTAGCACCAACAGGCACTGAGATATGGTATTGCACCCCTACCCCTAGGGTTGAGTTTCTGCAGTTTTGTGTTTTGACTTGGGTGTGACTTGTGTTTTGACTTGGGTGGGACTTGTTTTTTGAGTTTGGTGGGTTGGACTTGTTGTTTGTGATTTGGGTGGGTGGACTTGTGTTTGAGTTGGGTGTGACTTGTGTTTGAGTTGGGTGTGACTTGTGTTTTGACTTGGGTGGGACTTGTGTTTTGACTTGGGTTGGGTTAGTTGTGTTTTTGACTTGGGTGGTGCAACTTGGTTTTTGAAGAAGAAGGGAGGTTGTGTTTTGAGTTGGGTGGACTTAGGTTAGGTTAGGTTGTGTTTTGACTTAGGGTTAGGGTTGACTTGTGTTTTGAAGAAGAAGGTGGTAAGTTAGGTTAGTTTGGACTTGGTTAGACTTGTGTTTTGAAGAAAGTTGAAGTGGTCTTGTGTTTTGACTTAGGTGGGTGGAACTTAGGTTAGACTTAAGGACTTGTGAAGAGGGTAGGGAAGAAGGTTAGGTTAGGACTTGTGTTTGAAGTAGGGACTTGTGTTACTTCTGGTTAGGACTTGTGTAGTTGTACAGAAATTAATTAAAGGACTTGTGTTTAGGTTGGTGGGACTTGTGTTAGGTTAGGCTAGGTTGTGTTAGGTAGATTAGGTTAGGGTTGTTGTTAGGTTAGGGGTTGTGGAAGGTTGGCTAGTTAGTTGAAGAAGAAGAAGTTAGGTTAGCTGAGTTGTGTTAGGTTAGGTTAAGAGTTAGGTTGTGTTGTGTAGGTTAGGGTTAAGTTGTAAAGGTTAGGGTTAGTTGTAGTTAGGGTTAGGTTAGGTTAGGTTAGTTAAAGTTAGTTTAGGTTAGGTTAGGTTAGGTTAGGTTAGGTTAGGTTAGGTTAGGTTAGGTTAAGAAGTTAGGTTAGGTTAGGCTAGGATAGGTTAGGTTAGGGTTAGTTAGGTTAGGTTTTGGTTAGGTTAGGTTAGGTTAGGTTAGTGTTAGGTTAGGTGTCGACTTAGGGTTAGGTTGGGTTAGGTACGATATTGGTTAGTGAGGTTAGGACTTAGGTTGTAGGTTAGGTTAGGAGACAGGTTAGGTGGGAGGCTGTGTTTTGAGTTGTGTTAGGTTGAAGTTAGGTTAGTTAGGTTAGGGCTAGGCTTGTGTTAGGTTAGGGTTAGACTTGTGTTTAGGCTAGGTTAGGTGGAAGAAGTTTTGTTGGGTTGAAGAAGGACTTGCTTGGTTTGGGTGACTTGGGAACTAGGCGAAAGAATCTTGGTTAGTGTTTTGAGTTGCTAAATTAGTTGGTGTTAAGGTTAGGTTAGGTTAGGTTGAACTTGTGTTTTGAGTCTGGTTAGGTTTGTGGTTAGGTTGTGTTTAGGTTAGGAACTAGGTTAGGATTAGTTATGTTAGAGGAAGGTTGGTTAGGTGGTGGAATTAGGTTTTGAGTTAGGTTAGGTTAGGCACTTGTGTTGTGAGTTGGGTTAGGTTGTGTTAGACTTGTGTTGAAGTTGTGGTTGGGTGGGCAGTTGTGCCAGGTTGTGTTAGTGTGACTGTGTTGTGACTTCAGGTTGGGACCTGTGGTGGGTTGAACAGGTTAGAATTTGGGTTACAGTTGGTTATGAGTTGCGTTAGGGTAGGTTGAAGAAGTTGTGTGAGTTAGGCAAAGAAGAAGAAGAAGCCAGAAGAAGAAGAAGTTGTGCTTGAAGTTAGGCTAGGTTAGTTAGGCTAAAGAAGAAGAAAGAAGCTGTGTTAGGTTAGGCTAGGTTAGGTTAGGTTAGGTTGAAG